>CM067169.1:114676613-114790813 GCA_034093135.1 Erigeron breviscapus | reverse complement strand
TATTGTATATCCCCGACTTTTGATGTACTAACGAGGTTGCCTTCATGAGTATTGATTGGGGAATTATAATATTCTATTCTCTATATTTGAGTCAAAACCATCTCTTGAAACCCAATTCGAAAACTGTCCCGAAAAGATGCGTTTGGTATGTTACATTTGATGCGATGATTTGTACACTATATGTCCCTTGAATATTCGGTGGCCGAAAGTTAATACAGTCGCATATTATGAATCATATTAATTGGCCCCTAAAGATTAATACAGTCGCATTTTGAATCATATTAGTTGGCCCGAAAGATATTATAGTCGCATATTATGATTTATATTCATTGGCCCCGAAATATTTATATAGTCGCATATTGTATGGCATGATGACTCCATTGAAATTTTGTAAGAATTGGGTGGACGGAGATGTGATTTTAAGTCTATTTTTGAATGTCTCAAAATATATATAATTTTAAGTTATTTAGTTGTCCGAAAACTATTTTGTCATTTGGAAACATTTCGATATATTTAACTATATAAGTTGGTCAAAACGGTTTCTTAAGATATGCATATAAGAGTAACCTATCCATGGAGGTCCCATGGGCGCGTTATTGTGACACCGATGACGTGGCACCGGCCGTAGCGGTGTATTTGATTTGATCTACGGCGTCTCCTTTTGATGACCACCGAGTGGTTATGTGCACTTTGATATTATATTTTGATAGGAGGCGTATGGATCGGTCCTAGGCATTTTGTAGTTTGATGGTTGGCGTTTTCGTAGTGTCATACGAAGCGTTCGACCCTTTGATAGGTAATTTTGTTTGGCTCTTATGTGCATTATTTTATGAGACTTGGCTTTATAACATACTTTGATTCGTTAAGTATAAGATATTTGTGAAACCATACGTTACGAGCTTTGATTTGAAATAAGTTTGTTAAGGTAATAAGTTTGTCTTTGAATTACGTCTCTGCTTTTCATATTATATTTCTGCTTTTGTCATATCCGTCACTGAGCTTTTTGCTCAGCCGTATTCCTTTTTCTTTCTTATACGGCAGGTGATCAAGCGGCTTTGGGAACGAGAGAAGAGAGTAGATAGAAGTGGACTTAGCACCCCTCGGCTTTAGAGTTTTATTTCAAGCTTTAGAAGTACTTATTTTGGTTTATCAGGTTGACTTTAGTTTGATTTTGAATAAGATTAACGCCCTTTTGGCCTTTTAGTTCCTTTGATATCATTTTGTATTGTTTAGAAATTTTGGGGCGTTACAGAATGGTATCAGAGCATAGGTTCTTTCTTGTAGAAACTTAGTCCTAAGTTATGACCTGTGAGTTGTGGGAAAAGTGATTAGTTAATCTTTGGATCCGGTAAGGTTTATACTCGTCATAGGTTCCTTCCTGTAGAAACTTAAACCTAAGTTATGGCCTGTGAGATTTGGGTAGACTTTGGGTTAAGATCTTTCTTTCAATTTCGAGGTCGAAAAATTTTTAAGTAGATAGAATTGAAATATCCTATAAACATAAAACACTATAAAAACGACAATATGTAAGATATATATATTTTAGTGGGATAATTTATTAAGAAATTAGAAGATGCATTTTATATAAGTTTAATATATTGGATTTTATCTTAAGCTGTTATATAGTCTTACACTTATCATATATTTAGATGGCAAGACATCCTAAACGTAAATTAATATACTATTAAAAACAAAAACTATTAATAGTAAATTAATTAATTATTTAAAATCTAGTAAGTTGCATACCTGATATCGATTGGAAGAGGTAAGAGATATACATCCTCATGTTAATTAATCAATGCCATTTATGGATCTTAAAGGTGGGTTGATGATCAGTAATTACATTACACTTTACCATATTTTGTGATATATACGATTAAGGAGAGGAGAAAAACATAAAAAAAAAAAAAAAAAATTTATAAAATAATTGATACTAATATTATGTTGACATATTAAAATCATACGAGTCAAACATGTTGAATATATTTGTAGATTTAATTAACACGTTTATGTATGTATCAATAAATATAAATTCATATGATAAAAGAAAATTTGATTTCCGCTTCAAATTATATATAAAGTATGGCAGCCTAGTCGTAATATTTTTCGTACGATTGAATTCGAGGACGAATTCTTTTTAAGGAGGTAATATTGTAATATCCCATAAAATTAAAACACTATAAATAGGATAATATGTAATACATATATTTATGGGGACACCATTTGTAGTTGAAGAGGTACAATTTATCCCAAGTTTAAAAATAATTTATTTTATACTAAGTAGTGATAGTTATAAAGAAATAAATGAAATAAATCACATAACCTTAAAAACTAGTTATTTATAACAATAAATTTGATTGTGGTGTATTTGTGTGTCACGTTGGTAGATTAAAAAAAAGAAAAAATAGTTGATATATCTTAATTAGTCATAATAGAATTCTTACATCAATATATTGATGTAAAATAACTAATAAGAATAATAATAAAATAAAATTTAGTAGGCGCATACTTGCAATCGGTGATGGAATGTTTATATATTCATGTTAAATTGATTTAGTAATCACTTATATTTATGGAGTTGTAATGACAATTAAATTACATGACTTTTTGTATGGAATACTTATACGTTAAGAAGGAAATCTAAAATTAAGTGTGCTCTTATCACAATCTTTATGATATTCCGTCAAATCACTTGCCTAATCTAGTGTTATATAAACACAATCTACACCTTTAGTTATTTATTCACATTCATGACCCTTTGTACGTCCCAAAATTCCCTTCGCTTAATCACAATAACACATCGATCATAAGCTTTCATCATATATTCGCCATTCACCACCAAAGCGAAATCACCCGTACATCTCATTCTTTCATCTCATTCTTTCGTTAACCACAAAACCATAATATATTTATCAGAAAGCTAGACAGATCGTGAGTAATTAAACCACGAAGTTCGTAGCTAGATCCGCTTCGGTTTCAGCCATATATATATATATTCGTTGGCAGGTCATCAAGATTTGTTTCTATAGTTCATTTCGATATCCTTTGGGAGCTTCTTTCATGTTCGTTACGGAATTGCTTCCATCCGCGGAGGTATATATCTAATGATTTCTTCGAATATTATTGTTTATATGTTTATGCCATACACTTATGGCTCATTAATAAAGTTAACGAGATATAAAACTTGTGATAATCGATGGATAGTATAACAGACTTAATAATTTGTATAATCACTTAAATCATATTAAACTTAATATATGTTTTTGTAAACTTGGAGTACCTAGACTATACGTTGGGATAACTCATGGCAGGTGCTGCATGAAGACGTATATGTCATGAGATAAAAATTAATCAATATTTGAATATCATCTAGCAAAAGACGTGAAAACGATTTTCTGCGAATTCTAGGAATTTGCATGAAACGAAAAAGATTAATAGTTCCTGGTCGCCGATTTGGTTTCAAGATTCGTCGATAATAAAGAAATTACGACGAAAGATGTTAATAAGTAATTAAGGGGTGTAATAAATTCTCGTACTAAAACTCTGGCCCGTGACTACGTTAAGAAAATAAAACGACAAGGAAGGGGAAACAAGTAAAGCACGTTTAAAGTCTCTTTTACTATGGTCATGTAATTAATATCACATATGCCTTATATTAAATTGATCACCAACAATACGTAGGAATGAGTCGGGACTTTCGAAAAATAATGGGATATAAGAAAATGATCATAACCAACTTGTAAAGTTACTTATATATATTGCTTAATGTAGAGTCTGTTTGATAATCTTTGGTGCATCATCTCGACTCGTGAAGTTCTTGCCGCATGTTAAGGTACGGATATTCTAGTTGGTATTTAAGATCCCTTCGGTAACATCTTTCCTCTCAAAACTTTATTTTTGATGAAATGCGTAATTTTATGAAAATAATGTGTTATCTAAAAAGTTATTTGGGTGCTATCCTTTGTATAAGTATTGTGATATCCCCGACTTTTGATGTACTAACGAGGTTGCCTTCATGAGTATTTATTGGGGAATTATAATATTCTATTCTCTATATTTGAGTCAAAACCATCTCTTGAAACCCAATTCGAAAACTGTCCCGAAAAGATGCGTTTGGTATGTTACATTTGATGCGATGATTTGTACACTATATGTCCCTTGAATATTCGGTGGCCGAAAGTTAATACAGTCGCATATTATGAATCATGATTTCTTCGAATATTATTGTTTATATGTTTATGCCATACACTTATGGCTCATTAATAAAGTTAACGAGATATAAAACTTGTGATAATCGATGGATAGTATAACAGACTTAATAATTTGTATAATCACTTAAATCATATTAAACTTAATATATGTTTTTGTAAACTTGGAGTACCTAGACTATACGTTGGGATAACTCATGGCAGGTGCTGCATGAAGACGTATATGTCATGAGATAAAAATTAATCAATATTTGAATATCATCTAGCAAAAGACGTGAAAACGATTTTCTGCGAATTCTAGGAATTTGCATGAAACGAAAAAGATTAATAGTTCCTGGTCGCCGATTTGGTTTCAAGATTCGTCGATAATAAAGAAATTACGACGAAAGATGTTAATAAGTAATTAAGGGGTGTAATAAATTCTCGTACTAAAACTCTGGCCCGTGACTACGTTAAGAAAATAAAACGACAAGGAAGGGGAAACAAGTAAAGCACGTTTAAAGTCTCTTTTACTATGGTCATGTAATTAATATCACATATGCCTTATATTAAATTGATCACCAACAATACGTAGGAATGAGTCGGGACTTTCGAAAAATAATGGGATATAAGAAAATGATCATAACCAACTTGTAAAGTTACTTATATATATTGCTTAATGTAGAGTCTGTTTGATAATCTTTGGTGCATCATCTCGACTCGTGAAGTTCTTGCCGCATGTTAAGGTACGGATATTCTAGTTGGTATTTAAGATCCCTTCGGTAACATCTTTCCTCTCAAAACTTTATTTTTGATGAAATGCGTAATTTTATGAAAATAATGTGTTATCTAAAAAGTTATTTGGGTGCTATCCTTTGTATAAGTATTGTGATATCCCCGACTTTTGATGTACTAACGAGGTTGCCTTCATGAGTATTTATTGGGGAATTATAATATTCTATTCTCTATATTTGAGTCAAAACCATCTCTTGAAACCCAATTCGAAAACTGTCCCGAAAAGATGCGTTTGGTATGTTACATTTGATGCGATGATTTGTACACTATATGTCCCTTGAATATTCGGTGGCCGAAAGTTAATACAGTCGCATATTATGAATAATGATTTCTTCGAATATTATTGTTTATATGTTTATGCCATACACTTATGGCTCATTAATAAAGTTAACGAGATATAAAACTTGTGATAATCGATGGATAGTATAACAGACTTAATAATTTGTATAATCACTTAAATCATATTAAACTTAATATATGTTTTTGTAAACTTGGAGTACCTAGACTATACGTTGGGATAACTCATGGCAGGTGCTGCATGAAGACGTATATGTCATGAGATAAAAATTAATCAATATTTGAATATCATCTAGCAAAAGACGTGAAAACGATTTTCTGCGAATTCTAGGAATTTGCATGAAACGAAAAAGATTAATAGTTCCTGGTCGCCGATTTGGTTTCAAGATTCGTCGATAATAAAGAAATTACGACGAAAGATGTTAATAAGTAATTAAGGGGTGTAATAAATTCTCGTACTAAAACTCTGGCCCGTGACTACGTTAAGAAAATAAAACGACAAGGAAGGGGAAACAAGTAAAGCACGTTTAAAGTCTCTTTTACTATGGTCATGTAATTAATATCACATATGCCTTATATTAAATTGATCACCAACAATACGTAGGAATGAGTCGGGACTTTCGAAAAATAATGGGATATAAGAAAATGATCATAACCAACTTGTAAAGTTACTTATATATATTGCTTAATGTAGAGTCTGTTTGATAATCTTTGGTGCATCATCTCGACTCGTGAAGTTCTTGCCGCATGTTAAGGTACGGATATTCTAGTTGGTATTTAAGATCCCTTCGGTAACATCTTTCCTCTCAAAACTTTATTTTTGATGAAATGCGTAATTTTATGAAAATAATGTGTTATCTAAAAAGTTATTTGGGTGCTATCCTTTGTATAAGTATTGTGATATCCCCGACTTTTGATGTACTAACGAGGTTGCCTTCATGAGTATTTATTGGGGAATTATAATATTCTATTCTCTATATTTGAGTCAAAACCATCTCTTGAAACCCAATTCGAAAACTGTCCCGAAAAGATGCGTTTGGTATGTTACATTTGATGCGATGATTTGTACACTATATGTCCCTTGAATATTCGATGGCCGAAAGTTAATATAGTCGCATATTATGATTTATATTCATTGGCCCCGAAATATTTATATAGTCGCATATTGTATGGCATGATGACTCCATTGAAATTTTGTAAGAATTGGGTGGACGGAGATGTGATTTTAAGTCTATTTTTGAATGTCTCAAAATATATATAATTTTAAGTTATTTAGTTGTCCGAAAACTATTTTGTCATTTGGAAACATTTCGATATATTTAACTATATAAGTTGGTCAAAACGGTTTCTTAAGATATGCATATAAGAGTAACCTATCCATGGAGGTCCCATGGGCGCGTTATTGTGACACCGATGACGTGGCACCGGCCGTAGCGGTGTATTTGATTTGATCTACGGCGTCTCCTTTTGATGACCACCGAGTGGTTATGTGCACTTTGATATTATATTTTGATAGGAGGCGTATGGATCGGTCCTAGGCATTTTGTAGTTTGATGGTTGGCGTTTTCGTAGTGTCATACGAAGCGTTCGACCCTTTGATAGGTAATTTTGTTTGGCTCTTATGTGCATTATTTTATGAGACTTGGCTTTATAACATACTTTGATTCGTTAAGTATAAGATATTTGTGAAACCATACGTTACGAGCTTTGATTTGAAATAAGTTTGTTAAGGTAATAAGTTTGTCTTTGAATTACGTCTCTGCTTTTCATATTATATTTCTGCTTTTGTCATATCCGTCACTGAGCTTTTTGCTCAGCCGTATTCCTTTTTCTTTCTTATACGGCAGGTGATCAAGCGGGCTTTGGGAACGAGAGAAGAGAGTAGATAGAAGTGGACTTAGCACCCCTCGGCTTTAGAGTTTTATTTCAAGCTTTAGAAGTACTTATTTTGGTTTATCAGGTTGACTTTAGTTTGATTTTGAATAAGATTAACGCCCTTTTGGCCTTTTAGTTCCTTTGATATCATTTTGTATTGTTTAGAAATTTTGGGGCGTTACAGTTGAGTCCCCAAGACCAACTTTGTCTATAAATACAAGTCGTTGCACAAGCTAGAAAATAACTTTGCAAGCCTGCAATTTTCTTGTTGAACTTGTGCAACATTCTCTCAATCGCAAAAAGGAACATTTCACAACTTTAAGTGTTTCGATTGTTAAAGAGAATTTCCAAGTATTAGATCAATTGTATTTCATAGGTTGTTAGGATATTTACACTTGTGTATTATCTTGGTTCCGCAACAACCTTGTAATTTGTTTAATATCAATAAATAAATTACACTTGAAAAATATATATTGTCTCACCAATTTACTTTACAAGTATCTATATTATTGCATTGTCATTTACTTATTATCACCTTAATAAGTAATCCAGAACCTGGTATACAGTACACTGCAACTGGTCGTCTCCAGATACAGTGTACGTATTGCAAAGTTCACTCACCATTGACATAGAGGTGTCTTCAGTTAGTACCATCTATTGAGTTGGGACTTATATCAACTAATGCACCATGGCTTGTTGTAGCTCTCCCCCTCAACGATAAGTCTCTCCGAATTAAGCATATGCAATCTTCCTACATGGATATATTGCTCGAGTCCCTGATCGCCTCGCATAACCGGCATGTAATAGAGAGGTAAAATTTCCAACAATCAATCCTGAACTAGTTGACTTCCATGAAAACCAGAAACTTTGAAACTTGAAGCTCAAACTGTAGGAACATGGATCCTGTTCCAAGAGCAATATAAAACATGTCTCCATATCTTCATAACTCTAAATGTTTCTTCTGATTATGATCAACATCTTCAGACAAAACATGTAAAATGCAGCTTCTTGTGCTTATACTTGCACATACAAGCTTAAAGAACACACGAACAAGATAAAATTAATAATGTTATTCTTCATTATTTCATCACTAAACATAGTAATGACTTAATTTAGAACTACATTTTTCATTTTCTTCTCCATCTTGTTATTCTTTACTATCATAAGTCATAAAAATCCATATGACATTATCTTAGTCTAGAACTACAAATAACCAAAATTTGAGATCTCTGTCTCATTATACTATAAATAACCTAATCTAAGGTCTTCCAATTATATCTACCTTATCATGCAAATCTATATAGATTCCGTCTTTAACTCTGTAAAGACATCTGAACTGAAACCAAATCACTTATACTTTTGCATGATATATAGCTTGCTTCCGTTGTGAGATCTTGCTTGACAACCTACAAAAACAAATATCTGTTCGCTGTCCTGCACATCTCATCAATAACATCAAATCTTCTCAAAGTAATAACATACAATCTGAAGAATTGAATAAATTTACAAGATAATTAAATTCACTTAACAGTCTATTATTTACCTAAGTCATTAAGGTCAAATAATTTACTGTAAGCACGGTTAAACTAAACAAAATCATTAGGAATCTCTGTTCCAAATCTTTTTGATTTAACTCAAATCTTTTCAAAGATCAAATTCAAACTATGAACAACTCAGTGTTCATTCTTATGAAAATCATCTTTCTAAGATTAAAACAAAATAGGCATTAACTCAATATCTGTTTACTGAAATCAACAACTCTGTGTTCTTTTCCTTAAACCCATATTCTGTTAATTTGACACACTTTCTTTTAGCTTTTTATCACAACACTATCGCTTAACTACCCTACTCGTTTATTCAGTGTTCCATAGAACGTAGTTGAGTCCTCTTGGAAACTAGATTCTATTCTGAATCTGTCTCTCGTGCAATAGGAACTTTTATTGAACAATACAATAAAACATAACACACACACACACTGAACATAAACAAAAAACATAGTTACTAGAGCTAAAGTTACTGCTGATTAGATCGGATTAGCATGTTACATAAGCCTACAAGCGAGAAGTAATTCTCTTATTATTAGTTATGAATAGTGATCCAAAAACGATTACCAATATGTTTGTCCTCTTAAACACTCGGTACTTCCAGTTTCCTTTTGGTTTGTGACACTTTCGACATACCCTGGACAAGGACAGTCACCATGTAACCCGAGTAGCCTAATATGCCACTTAATCAAGTTTGCGAACTTAAGTGACCCACATTCAGATATACTCTCACAATCGACACAAGCACTAAGATTAAGACATTTTTGGTAACTACAGGGAGATGATCTTTAAGAATCAAGTCAGCGGTGACAGGTCGGTGATTCCTCACACGCAAAGCGACATAACTTGACTCACGTACGGAAATATACCCAACATTGCATAATGCTAAGTACTTGCATATTTGTGACATCATTTTAAAGCGCTTATGAAAACCCGTGACTTTCGATGAAACCGTGTAGCGAACTTTCTGACAACCTATCCCAAGTTGGAAGCTTTAGGTAGGCTAGGTATTCAAAGACACCCCAAGGACTTACTTTTCCGAATCTCAAAGGCCACATTAGCTCCATAATTTTCAAAAGATTTATGAGATATTTGCATATCTTGTCACAAATATACATCCGAAAAAGCAATACATACACATGTATGTACCCGAGACCTTCTATATAAAAACCAAATATACATAATTACAATGCTAGATCTTTCGTAAGATTTAAGGACCAGATCTAATCATTTGAAAAGCAGGCATTCTCAGCCATATATCTGAATATGTTTCCCATAAGAACATTGTATACAATTAAGTTCAGATTATAAGGAAACCTTGGTACTTTGTGCCTACCGATACATCATATAATGGTATCACTGAACTGAGCAATTTAAAGTACAATTAAGTAGGCTTAAAAGCTAAAGTATCGTCACGTCTAATCGTCTTGATGCAGTGACCTTACTCTATTTATTATTTTCTTTTTCTTTTCTGGTTTTTCTCATTTTTATTTTGTTTTTCTGACACTATATGACTCACATACATTACAACACAAACACTGACACATTTTACAAAGTTCCTTTTTAAGAGACACTGTCACTATAGATTTCTCATTCCAATCAATTGGACTAGCAACTCGAAACGAGTTCGGTCGAAAGCCTTAGTGAACAGATCAGCTAAATTAAAGTCACTCGGCACCTTTTCTAGGACTATTAATTTCTTTTCAGCACAATCACGTATAAAATGAAACCTTATGTCTATGTGCTTAGTCCTACTGTGCTTAACAGGATTATTGGTAATGGATATAATGGATTCATTGTTTATTTTTATAGAAGTATAAAGGAAATTCTAACCGTACTCAGACGAGACTGTGAACAAGCATTCACTTGCTGTCATGTATTCCGATCTCTTCCCTAAAACGGACATCCACTGACGTCTATTTCTTCAAGATCACCAATTCCTTCATCCCTGTGAATAACTGGCAAACTTTTGGAATTGACATGTATCATAACCAATAACATAAAACATAAGCATACATGATAAGAAACTGTACTTATAGATCATCATCTTAATATGATCTTCTATAGTACTATATCTGTTACATGAACAATAAAGAAAATAAACTACTTAGAGCAAGTCTTCTTGGAACAGTGATCATGAGTTTCATGGATCTTTCTCTTTCGTCCATCTAACACATCTTCAAAGTCCTTGACTGCTTGCTCATGAGATCTACATATCTCTTCTTGCTAAGGGGTTAACACAAGAGGCACAACCTTTGGACAATCAAAACTACGATCCTCTTTGTTAACTTCAACACTCCACACTTTATCAATCAAAACCCGAGGAAAACATAATCTTGAAAACTCCATCTCGGTAAAAACTCGATCACTACCTTTTAATGTATAATGAGTAAGATAGACTTTTTCCTTTTCTAAGTCCTTCTTAGACATTGACACTCCTGGCAAAAGGTTCTGATCCTGTTTTTCGACAAAATTAACATTATCAATAAAAACACTTCCTTTTACAACTCTTCCAACCCCGGAAATATTTTCACCCTTGGGACCAGCAAAACTAACATAAGCCCTTTAACAGGTGCAAACTCTGTCAACAGTCTCTTGTCACCAGTCATATGTCTTGAACATCCACTATCGACAAACCATATCCCAGTAGTTTTCCTTAGTGGTTCCTTCTGTTCAATAACTTCCAGGTGTGCCATGAAGCCAGCCTTGGCTTCTGTAACCACATTTTTATTGTCAGCTCTTACTGGTTCTGATGGTTCAGGTTCCTCTTCTACCTTCTGATGAAATCTGTCATGATCATCCGTGCTGGCATATAGTGTATAGTCAGATGAATTATCAACGAGATCGTTAATTCCTTCATCAAAGTCTTGAATTTCTGCCATGAATGCATGATTTTGATCATCGGTACTAGTTGAACCCCAATTATATGTACCATCATTTTGCACAACCAAAGCTCTTGAGTTATCAGTTTCTCCTGAGTTTCGGTTCCCAGTATTAGCATATTGACGCCCTGAATTCTGACTTGCAATAGAACCACCTTGATTGAATTTTTGACGACCGGTAGCTGAATTGTTGTCCCGTCTTGGCCTTTGACATTCACGTGCAAAATGTCCAAAACCATCACAGTTGAAACACTTCACCTTGGTCTTATCAAACCCTACTTTGCCGTCTATGACCTTCCTTCTGGTTCTATCAGTGAATCGCTGAACTCTCAATGTTAACATCGCCAATTGCCAGTTCAGATCCATTTCTTCCAGATCATCTGGATCAACTTGCTTGTAATCCTCCCTAACCAGATCAGGATCAGTTAGTTTTCCTCCAATTAACTTCTCTTGAGCAGACACAAACGAAGTTAGCATGCCCAAATGTCCCTCAGCAGATCTTATGCTCATCGGCATCCCTGTTAAACTCGAGCTTGGAGAACTACTATTCTAATTCCCATTATGGACTACCATAGCTGATTCCGGAGAAGTCGCATACATCAAGTTGTTGTCATAATCCATCTTCATTTTTAACTGTTCATTATCTCCACTGTAGAAGGCATTAATCCCTCTACTTGAAGATTTTGCAGAAGGAATGCTTGACTTGCTATGATAGAGTTCAGGACGCTGAACAAAATCACTGCTTCCTGCTTCCTTCGACTTTCGCTTCATATCTTGACCTCTCAGCTTTCGAATGATCTGTTCCAGAGTCCACTTGCTGAATTCGGGATTTTGTTGGATTGAAGTAACAAATCCTTCCCACTTACTTGGAAGAGAATCCAACAACTTCTCGATAACATCTTCTGGATCCGGATTGTACCCAAAGTAAGCAAGCTCAACCAGCAGATGACTGTAACGAATTAAAGTCTCATCAAGAGATTCATCCTTGAAACTTGTGAATACATAGTACTGTTTCTTCAACAAGTCTTTTTTCCTCTACTTGAGATCTTCATCACCTTCACAATGCTCTTTGAGTGCATCCCATAAGCCCTTTGCACTGTCATACTTCTCAAACAAGTGCAAGAATTCCCCTTGGAGAGCCATTCTGAGTGATCCTAAAGCCTTACTTTCAGCCTCGTAGTCTTTCTTTTTATCAACATCCATTTGCTCATATGTGGCTAGCTTTCCACCACTCGAACCAGGAATATCCTTGTCATTTGTCACTGTTGGATGAACATAACCATTGACAATACAAATCCACATCCGTACATCCATAAGTCTACAATATGACTCGAATCTGCCCTTTCAATTGAAATATCTCTCAAGGCTTATCAACTTGGGCGGTAAGTTGGCCTTTCCAGTTTCATGATCCGTCAGAATTAATTGATTCAGCAAAGCTTGATAGTTTGCAGGTAATTGAGACGTCATTTTCTCCGAGCTAGCAAAATTCACGAACTGTTCAAAAACAAACGAGGTCGCAAATGTTCACGAGGTCGCAAAGAAAAACGAGGTCGTAATTGAACTGGTGAGGTCTTAAAGAGCACACGAGGTCACAAACGAAATACGAGGTCGCAATTGAACTGGCGAGGTCGTAAATTAGCTATCAAGGTCGTAAAACAAGCTGGATGAGGTAATACGAGCCCACGAGGTCGCAAACGATACTGAAACCTTCAATTCTCTTAAATTCGAAACCCTAAAAGCCAATAAAACACCTTCGACTGCTGCAAACACCAATAGAGGTCAAAAACAAGATTTCTGGTCGTAAACTCGTGAAAGAATCACGTCTAAACGACCCTAAATCGATGTTGTATATCACCAACAAGCTATAACCTTCCGGTATGAAACCAAGATGCTCTGACACCACTTCTAAGTCCCCTTGAACTGGATCGTTAATAGCTTGTTACAGTTATCTTGAGGTGCGGAATCCCTCACTATAACTTGGTGATTCACAACAAGCCTTCAGATTATCTGCTGCCTCGCAGATCTTCTCTAGGCCTAGCGGAACAGCTATTGACGACTATAACCTGCACAATATGCTTGATATTTCGACAAATGTTCAACCCTAAACTCTGTTAGGGTTCGTGTATTTATAGGAAACACACGACCGGGCTTCAGCATGCTGGCCTCGTATTTCAGGCCCAGCTCGACCTAATTACGAGGTCGTATATATGCTCTAGCCTCGTATTTGTCCCTGCAAATACGGGGTCGTATTCCTATTGTGAAATGCGAGGTCGCATTTCACACTTAGCAGATTAATTACACATTTAATACTTAAACTTAATCTAGTATTCTATGCATAATATCAAGTTCATTAATGACAATCACATTACAAAGACATATTACAATATAAGCCCAAACAATCTAGACTACTATTGACATAAACGTGCACTTACATGGTTGATTCATCACTTGCTTCCCTTTCCCACTTTTTCTTACCACAGTAGTAAATCCATCTTCATCCTGTTTTGGGCATATTGTTTAGGGCATTGTTCATTCGTATGACCAAAAATCTTGCATGAAGAACACCTAGGTGGTTCCCATTCAAACTCCACCTTAATCAATTCCTTCGAATATCCTTCTTCTGTTAAACAAGGAATAGCCACAACAAGTTCCTTTTTCAGATCAACCTCGAAATTAATTTCAATCAAGGCTCTTGCATAACTATTCCTTCCCCAAGAATCAAAGCATGTAAAAGCAGCTAGAGGAATATTATGCAACTTAACCCAAACTGGCACACAGGTAATATCTTTCTTTGTTAAACAAGTATTGGGTGTCCATAAACCAAGCAAAATAGGCATCAATCTAATTATCCATGGGCCATGTTCAAGAACTTGTTTCATGCCTTTCTCACTATCAAATTTAAAAAAGAAAAAACCAGAAGAGTTCATCATTACCTTTGACAGCCCAAATTTCGCCCATGTGTTACGTACATAATTCTCCACAACTGGAAAAGCCAATCGTTTACCAATAAAGTATCCATAAATCATATTAGCAAATCTTCCATTTACTTCTTCAACAGCAGCTCGAGGTATGATCAAATCAGCACCCTTGGCTTTCACTCAAGAGTGACCGAAAATTCACTTTTCGATTTTGTTTATCAGCCTTAAGGACATTTGCATAAGACTTGGAAGAATCTGATTTATCATTGTTGTTACCTTCTTCCATCATTGTGTCTTTAATATCTTTTGTAGCTCCTTGTGTCTTTAGAGGCATATCATCCTTGACATATGTAGCCTCATTCTTCTCATCCCCATTCACATCGCAATACTTCATTGAATGCTCTTCTTTAGTTTTCCCCTCATGAGTACCTTCATTGCATGAATTAGGGTTTTCTCCAAAAATATAATTTTCCCCATCCCCTTTTTTTAAAATACGAACAGGTTTTGTCCCAGAACACGACATACCTTTTATTCTATCAAGACGTTTACGTAATTCTTGATAATCAAAGTCAAGAACAGCTCTCTTCATTCACCAAATCACCCCATGCAACCATTAAACAAGCCAGAAAAACAGATATGCAATACGAAAATATAAGAAACCCTAACTCCCAAGAAACCCTAAATCGGTAGAAGCCCTTGATCAATTAGGACCCCAGGTTAATTCTAGGATACTACTCAGAGCACCAAAAGAACCCAAGATACTAATCAAACAAGAAGAATCAAACCAACTTAAAAGATTTCGGCAAAAAGAAAAAGAAAACCCTAGAAAAAACGAGAGAAAAAAACTAACCAGACGAATGAGAATGTAACAAACCACCGAATTCAAGATGAATAACAATGATCCATAAACAAAACTCAATCAATCAGGTAGATTCAATCAGGTTTAGGGTAAGAAGAAAGAAAATCGCCAAAGAAGAAGAAAGAATTCGACTTTATTTGTTGTTGCTAACCTTTGTTTGTTGTTGTTTGTATCGTTTTGTAGATGGCCGAGAGACAGTTCCATAGAAATCATAATTATTTGATTAACCTGGACGTCCACCAGGATAATGCAGAGAATTTTGTTCATATTATGGAGTTTCTACAACGCTCCAGAGTTAGAAGCGTTCTCACTGCTGATCCGGTGATCTATCTAACGTATCTTCGTCAATTCTGGGTAACCGCTAGATACATATCTGGAGTAAATCAAAGGATTGAAACTCGGGTGAATAATCAGGTCATCCAGTTCACTCCTTCATATTTGGTCCAGATACTTGGATTAGGTACCAAAGCCCAAGAGGGAGGAGCAAATGGTCCCACCTCATACCAACTTGCACTTATATATGGAGTTTACAGAAGGATGGGTTATATGGGTGAGGCCAACCGCAACACATTCACGAAGAACTGTCTTCATGGGAAGTGAAAGTTCTTCAGCCCTGTGATTTTGGTTGCTCTCAGCAACAGGAAGTCGGGTTACGACAAACTGAATGTCGAGACCTAGTCTCAGGTTGTCTCCCTTGTGTTGAACAAGCCGTATAGTTTTTCTCGTTTCTTCTTCAACGAGATTAGAAGGCAAATTGGTGTAGCTGATGACGAGCGTTTCTTGATGTATCCTAGATTCATCATGATGATTATAAACGCTCGCCTGCCCAATCTACCACAGGTGGGTCCTGACGAGCGAGTAACTACCATGCCGAATCGCATTTTTAGCTATAGTTACTCTTATAGAGGTTCACTCCCACCTCAAGCTCGATCGACAGACATGCATTTATTCGGTGCTTTGACAAATCCCGATTTTGTGGCACCAGACAATGACGGGATTGCACACGAAGGGTCTGATGTTGAAGGAAATGTTGTTGCAGCTCTACAGCATGTTCCTCGATCACCACCTGCAGCACACCAAGTTCAAAAACAACAACAACAGCAACAACAACAACCACCAGTGCAACAACCCCCACTTCACGCTGAATCGGTGGAAGATATGTTCTATCAAGTGGATCAGGGTAGAGGCAATGTTGATGAAGCTGCATAGTTTGCATACCAACTATTGGAACCTGAAGATGTTCTTAACCAGGTTCAACAGTATGATGCTCGAGTCGATCTAGAGGCAGAGATCGATGAGATGTTTGAAGATCACGAGGCCGATGATGAGTCAAGTAGTGATCCTCAGGCCACTGCGAGTGATCATGATGAAGACTCCAATTATGATGATGATGATGGTCATGAGGACCCTCAGGAGAGAGCGCGTAGGCTTGCGGAAGCAAAATGTGCGGCTCGTTCTGAAAGGGAACTAAAGGCTGATGCAGACTTCCAGTCTGATGAGAAGGATGATGAAGAAAATAGTCCGCCACGACAGCTCAAGAGGAGGAGAAGAGCTGGTGAAGCACACATGAATCAACTGGATTCAGTGTCATGATGAATGTGGATGAAAAGAGACAGGGGCGTGGGTCTGAGCATATTCATAGAGTGGCTGAGGATGTAGCTGAGAGACCTAGGGGAGTAAGTAAAGGATTAATGAGGGCACTGGCTGAACCGCTAAGCTCAAGGACCAGACTATCGGCAACAAGGTCTGCATTCTCTACATATATCATGTTGCTTCAACATCAATGCCTCAAAGCTCAGTTACACTGCCGGTGGTTGGAACTTCTACAATCCAACAACCACATGCATCTACATCCCAACCGTTAGTGTCTACTTCGACAACTCCACCGACTATCCCTCCCATACCATCAGTGATTTCTTCCCAACTAAGCAGCTCAAGATCCAACGATGATACTATATCAGGGTTGGAGAAGCAGATTGAAGATATTAGAGCTTTAGTTGCTGGCTTAACAGAGACTCTGTCAACGCAGGAAGAATCACACCGTCAGAAGCTTGAAGAGTTGAAGGCTAAGAATGCCCAACTACAGACAAGGCAGGAGGCTCTACAGAAGATCCAATCTGAGACATCTGAGCACCATAAACAGATTGTCAAGAGAATGGAGAACCACAAAGAAGTAATAGAGAGCCAGATTGCGGGTCTGACAAGCTTCGGTGACGATTATGACAAGTTGAATGAGATAATTGAAAATCTTAAATCGTAGGGGGAGATACAGCCAACATGTAAGGATGACGCCCTTAGGAAGGAAGGAAAAGAGAACGAGGGCGATGATCCGAGCACATGAAGAGAAGAGATTCCAAGATATTCAACGGGCATCAGAATTGCCACATCTCATGGGGAGCAAAGCTAGGCTGGTGCTGCTGGTACCTTTCGAGCCCCTACAGCTCAAGATAAAGGAAAAGGGAAATCTGCTGCCGAAGTTGGTCCTTCACCAACTGGAGATGTAGCTGTTGGTGTCCAGGAACGACCAACTGTAGTAGAAGGGGTTGGTCATCAGGAGAAACCAGTAGCTGATAAGGATACTGGTAGTCTACATTCTGAAGATGATTCCATTCCATTAGTTAAGAGTAACTTAAGTGGGTCATCTTACTCTTCTGACACCTTGATTCTGAAGAACGAGATTCTTGCAAAGTTTGGACACGATAATGTGGCATATCAGAATGCGATGGCCGACATGATCAAACCCAAAGATCCAGGGTCTCGTGCTGATCAAGAAAGAGCTCATAGAATTGTTGCAGGTAGACGCAAAGAGCACAAAGAATCAATGACAGAATCTGATTCAGACTAAGAAAGAAATTCATGTCAAAAGGAAGAAGAAGAGTAAGAAGAAGTAGATGACTCCTGAAGTTCCTGAAGAGGGTAAAGCCCCACCACTTAGGGAAACAGACAAAGACTTGAAGACCACATCTAGATGCTAGTGTCAAGGGGGAGACTGTTGGTGCATGTCCTTCTGTGGCAAAAGCATTCTAGATGTGATATCTATTTTGTTATCAAGTCTGGTAATTTATATCGGAAATTACCGTCTGTTAATAAAATTACCTTTACATATGTCGTGATCATATTGGGATCTTTATATATGTTTTATATGTTGGTTTATTATTTTTGTTTTGCAGGTACTTAACATTAATGTAAACAACACATATAAAGGGTAATTAAGTTAATGTTAGATCTATGTTTCATAGATGAAACATTAACTTGAATATTCCTAAGTGTTATTTAAGTGTTCTTGGAAACAAGCAAAATGAGCATGTTGTGGGAACACTCAAATGGTTTAAGAGTTCTTGGGAACACGCATATTGGGTGTGGTCAGAAGAACACTCAAACAGTTTGCATATTGGGATATCAATTTTGTCGTACAAATATGGTTGAGAGCATTTAAGGAATAGCATTTAATTCCTTAACATCCTTGTTTAAAGTAAGTTATAAAGTCACTTTAGAGGTGACATGTCTTACTTTAAACCAACCACCTTTACCCCCTTCTGTACTTTTATCACAAACAAAAGGTATTATCCGGATAATAAGTGTAAAGGTAAAAGGTCTTCCTCGTAATCAGTGAAAATCTTTGTAAGTCATTACACTTGTGAATCTCGAGTCTTCGATCTGGGTAAAACATCAACTGGGCTTCGCTTCCATGTATGTATTCTTCCTTCCACTTGTTGTCTTCGACTTCAACTTGAATGTCTTCAGTTCTGATCAGATCTCGACTAGAGTTGAAGCTCCAGTGACACTAACTGTACACTGGTCACTGGACTTCATATTATTTCAGACAAATCTCCAGGACTCCAGATTTGCACTGGAGTCGGTCCAGTTGGGCTGGACTAACACTTACCAATGTTATTTTATTTATTTGAGACATGTCCAAGTGGGAGTTGTTGGGCTATGTTCATATCACAGATAAATATATCTCTGGGATATACGTGAGCCCATAGGGTCACACACAATAAAAAACTTGGATATTCGGTCATATGTATATATTGTATCTACATATTTATAATCACCAAATTGAGAAAAATGATAATTGGACATTATTAACTAGATATGTTAATTAATAATTATATTTTTAATTTATATTTATTATTAATAATTAAATATAATCTTAATATATACTAAAAGGCAACTGACCTAACCTCAATTGACCAATCACAATCCTGAATTTCTTAAAATTAATTAAATCAACACATGTCTAAATTAATTTACACTTTTTGGTTTTCCATCACCAATTTACACCTTAACCCAATTTAAAATAATTAATATTTTATTGCATAATGTTTATCTAATAACAAAATATAGCTAAAAGTTAGAGAGGTTACAACATTTGGATTAATACGAATTAATATTTATATCAATATCTTATTTCATATTATGAATTGTAATCAAACTATTGTAATATTGTTGTTATTAGTAATTGTAATCAGATTATCATTAGGATAATCATTTTAGTGATTGGAATCAAAATATATTTAGGATACAAATTTTTCTTATATAAACCAAAGCCTACAATAAAATCACAACACCTGGAATCATTAAAAACCCCACAAACCAGCCACTACTTTTATTGTTTTTAACAATCATGGCTAACGAAAATAAAATTACTTTTTTGCAAGATATCAATGAGAACTCGGTCAATTGTGTAATCAGTTTAAGATATTGCTTCTCTAGAAGAGTTCGTATAAAAGAAACTATGTCACACCATCCAGCCTTGATATGATTTGGCATTCAGTATTTACATTTGAATATCTCAATTCTTTTTTAAGTATATTTTTACATTTAACGTATAAGTATTTTTTTTATCCATATATAATTTTTATAGTGATAATGGTATAAAACCCGTGTATTTGACACGGATCTAAAATCTAGTTATTAATTAAACTCTTTTCCAAGTCAATTCGTAAACCCCATGCAACCCATGCGATGCATGGGGTTTACTAATAATGTATATAAAAGTTGATATTTAATGTGAAAATCTAAAGTTTATGATAATATATTACAAAACCTTTCAATTATGATTTATGAATATATGATATATGTCAAATATGTTAATGCATGACTAATAAACATATATTTATATAAAAGTTGATATTTAATGTGAAAATCTAAAGTTTATGATAATATATTACAAAACCTTTCAATTATGATTTATGAATATATGATATATGTCAAATATGTTAATGCATGACTAATAAACATATATTTATATACACTTATGGAAAAGAGAAGATTGAATTTTAATTTGTTTATGAAAATAGAAAAAACATGAGATGCTTTAATCATAATGTGACATTGAAATGAAAATTACAAATAAATGGATGATAATCGATAATATTTTTTATCATAAAGTTAATTAAAAATGAATGTTTATATCTAAACTAGTTTTCAGACCCGTCTGATGGACAGGTAGCTTCAAAATATATGTCTTACAAATTTTGTTTCAAAGATTAAAACAATAAAACTGAAACAATAACATAAAAATAATAAAACATTTTCAAAACATTAAAATTCAAACATAATTAATACAAATAACAATCCAAAAAAATGACATAAACATAAAACTGTTAAGTGTAGAATTCGAGCTTTTGTGTGTGTGTGAGTGTGTGTTAATGGCGGTTACTAGAGAGAGAAAGTAGAGAGAGTAGAGAGATGTCAGGGAAAGTTTGGTTTGTATTATGTGGTCAAGGGTTACAATTAACATAATGGAGGGGGTTTATATACATATGAGCTATTTACACTATGCCCCCTTCCATTGTAACAAGTTTACAATATAAGTACAAATTAACATAAGGTACACAAATCAACTACTACATTTATATTTCTAACAATCTCCCCCTTAGTAGTGATTTGTGAAAAATATCCAGTCTTTGTCTTTCTTTAAGCTCTTGTATTCGGTCTACCTTTGTTTGGATGCCAGAACCAATTTTCTCCTTCGGGTCTATCATCAGGAACAACCATGTTGTCTGCAAAGTTTCTTGGAGGAATGTTCTGTGGACCTGGACGATGACCGGGCTCGTACTTGATCCAACAACCTCCTCTTCGACGTACGACGTACTTAGACTTTTGAGCATTCTTTGCTTCTCTCATCATTCTAATGCTATCTCTGTACTCGAGTCTTTGATTAATCTTGGAGATTGCTTTATCAAACACTTCCTTTTTCTTTTCATCTTGCTCGTCTTCTTGCAGGCACAACAACACATTCTTACAAAACTCCAAAGTTCCATCAGAATAAGAAGCAAGTTCATCCATGCGAATGAAAATCTTCTTCTTTCTGCTATTCAAAAAGACAACACCGAAGTATGGTTCTTCTATGATATGACCAATACTTAGCTGTTCAATATTTGCAGTGTATAGACTTTGATCTGGATACGGCACATTAATCTTTCTCTTCACAACTTCAAATCCTATATGAAAATCTTCCAATGAAGCATATTGAATTCAGCTTGACATATATCGTTTAACAGCTTCAAAGGCAATAACATCTTCACGATATCTCTGTATAGCATTCACGAAATGATTGTAGAGAAAGATAATGTCATCAACTGGCAGCAGCTTGAACTGTGTTTCAGTAAATCTGTAGCTCTTGCCATTATCTCTTTTGACATGAAAACTTGGGATTGAGATAGTATTCCTTTTAACCAAAATAACTCTGATCAGGACTAAGATCTTGTGATTTCTTTGTTCTTCAAGGAGTTTGGGATTATATTGCTTGGTGAGTTTAAGAAGCTCTTTGTATTCTTCTACTTGTCTTGCTTCCTTAAACTTGTACATTGACTCCAACTCAGGTCTTTTGGTTTTAGTAACTTTGGTAGCTCCACAAAAGATTGGAAAAGCTCTTTCTTCCAAGAATCTAGACTTCTTAGCTGCCTCCTTTGGCTTAACACCCAGTGCAACCATTCTTTCTTTATCCCTCAAGAACTATCCCCGATTAATGAATCTCCTTTGTTCTTCAGTTAATTCTGTTGGAAAATAATCAGAGTTAACTTCCTCGGATACGATTGCTTCTTTCAACACTTGTTTATATGTTGATTTCTTGAAGTTCTGAGATGCAGCCTCAGGAGTCTTTCTCAATTCATCAAAGCTATTGAAGTCTTCAAAGGTATAGTGTTGAGGAGTTGTGAAACCCTGAGTAGAAGATTCTCCAGCATCTTTTCTGCTTGATGAACCTGTTTCAAAATAATCAAGATCTGGGAAGTCTTCAAACACAGGTTCCTCAACTGCTTCTACATTTGCTGGATTCTCAACTATCTCCGGCTCATCCAATGTTACATTATCTTTTAAGGCTTCAATATCTGCATCTCTCTCAGCATATTCAACTATCTCATTTTCAATCACATACCCTTCATCTTCATTTTCAACAACATTTTCATTATCTTCATCATCATCATTATCATCATCAGAACTAGTTCCAAAAACTTCCCTAAGTCTTCTTTGAATTTCTTCATTTTCATCTTGGTTACCACCTTCAGTTCCTTCTTCCATCACCACATCTTCAACAATTCCTTCAACTCTTGCCGAAGTATTATCAATATTCGTTTGACCTTCTCCTTGGTTCTCCCCCTCGGGGTGATCATCAGAATCAGGATCATCCCGTCGAGAAGCAACCGAGGCCGGTCGGCAAGATTCTAATGCCAACAATCTTAATTCAAATGCAGCTAGTTTAGCATCATACTCCGCCTTTTGTTTTTGAACTTGTTCTTGTAAAGCTTTGACTCTTCTTTCAGTTGCAAGTTCCCTTTCTCTAACTTCCAAGGCATTCAACACTCCTCTTTCAGTTACAGTCAACAAATCACCCTCAGACCTTAAGATATTCAATAAAACTTCACAAGCAGAGTCTTTGGTAGGTAAATTTGTTGATGTTGATGGAATTTGATTTGGTGTTGGTGTTCTTTGTGTTTGGGTAGGAGGTGGAGTAGCCAACCCAGGGGTTGTTGGCACACTTGTGGTGTGACCTAAATTCAGCGATGCTGATTCAGGATTTCCTGCTGATCCTCGGGTTATACCCTCACCAGCAGTTTCAGATTCATGGGCTTTGCAACCCGAATCAATTGGTGTCCTAGACTGTGATAAATCACTGTCCTGGACTTGTTGTTGGGCAACACCACTAACAACACCGGGGTCACTGAGAATGCCCGTTAATACAGTCTCAGGTTGATCCTGAGGAACAGCAGTGTCACTACGACGTTCATACTGCTCCCCAGTCTCGGTCTGAGGACTGTTACCTGCGGATAAAGCTGGCGTGATGGTAGCTAAGGCAGGATTTCCAAGCTGTCCTTGAGGGTCACACAAAGTGGGTCCCTCTCCGCTTGTTCCGGCACCAGTACTCAACTGGGCTTGTGAATCAGTGTCCCTAGGAGATCTAGACTCTTGTGCATGAACTGAAGGCGAGAGGTGGGGCTGGTCCTCTCTAATTTCAACACTCTCATCCTCCAAATGAGGAGAGTGTGGTGAGCGTGGCTGATCCCCGTGCATTTCTGAGACTAACTCCTGTTGTGAGGAGTCAGAATGGCTGGGAGAGGTTGGTGCAAACGAGAATGGGCAGTTCCCGATTTCTACCCTAGGGTAAACAACCCGGCTAGACACATTTGTTTGAACTAATGGAGGGCCAACGTTTTCTTTATGCCCTTGTCCTAACCCGGACCGCACATCCTCTCTGGTATTTTCAACTCCTCCCTCAAATCCGCCTTGTTCCTCCAGCACAACATCATCTCCAGTGCTAACATGCTCAGTCTCAAACTCAGTTACAACATTATCCACAATTCTTGTTGCTTGTTCAACATCAAACTCCACTGAGGCACCAGGTTGTTCATTCACATCTGCTGAAGTAGATTCAAATCTTTGTCTTGCAGATTTAGACAACTTATGTTTTCTTTTTGATTTCTTCTTCTTTGAAGTCTGCTTTAGGACACTTCTAGCAGACATTTTAAGTCGTCTACCTGGTGGTGGAGTTGGTTCATCAGGTAGAGCAGATGCAAGTGGTGTTGGATTAAGAATCGGTGATGAACGAGGTGGTGTTAGAATTGGTGGATTCGGTGAAACTACGGATGGTATAGGTGTAGATTGCGAAGGTGAAGATTGCGAAAAACGAACGGTTGGTGTAGATTGTGTAGATTGTGAAGGTGATGTTTGTGATGTAATGTTTGGTGTAGATTGTGAAACAGGTGATGAAATAGGTTCAGGTGAAGCAACATCTTGCTCAAACATAACCCTCTTTGACTTTCTTTTCCTCTGCTCAGAGGCCCCTTCATCACTAACCCCTCTTTTTCTTTTTGACAAACTAGGACCCTCACTTGGCGACCTATGCTCAGCTTGGGAAGGAGTCTGTTAGCTTTCAGACCCCATAGC
Organism: Erigeron breviscapus; assembly: GCA_034093135.1. NCBI lineage: Eukaryota > Viridiplantae > Streptophyta > Magnoliopsida > Asterales > Asteraceae > Erigeron > Erigeron breviscapus. Next base: position 114,766,066 of record CM067169.1, on the reverse strand, counting down.
TGAGACTAACCACTCGAGATAAGCCCTAAGGTGAGGACTCTGAGCAGGAACCAGATTTATCAGGAATGGTGGAATCGGAAAAGGTCTAATAGTTTCACAACTTGTGCCTCTCAAGTTTGATTTATACATTGCAATCACACACTTAAAGTTGTTCTCCAATTTTGGAATTTCTTCTGCATTATCAAGAGCATCTTCGATAATCAGTGTAAAGAATCTGATAAAGGGAATATATTTTCTGTCTTGTTTATCTTTTCCCTTGACAACTTGAATCATCTTTGCCCATATGATCTTTGCAAAGTCACACTGAACATTGTGAGTGACTGCATAGTATATTGCCAAAGAATCCTTTGTCAGTAGATCAATTCCTTTCTGTGATGGCATCAAGCAAGTTGTAAGAACATTGTACATCGTATGCCAGAGAGTTACTACATTACTTCTTCTAAAATCTCTCATCGTTGTCAACTCTCCTACATAACCCAACGAATGAACTCCAGCCAACATTTCTTCAACTGATGGAGGTTCTTCGTATTCATCTTGTACAGGAAATCCAATGATTGTTCAAAATTCATCCAGAGTGAATCTACAATTGAAGAATTCATTTTCTGACTCTAGTGTAAATTTGAAGTAGTCTGCTGTGTTATGCCTTTTACTTCCTCGTACATATTCAATGGATTGCCACAGCTCAAAGACATACTTCTCAGGTACAATTGCACCTCCAGTCAAAGCATTGTTCAATGGATGATAGCTAAGAATCTCTGGAATGATCGGGAATTTACAAGCAAATGGAATGTGAAGTGCTTGATTGGCTTGCATTTTCATTGAATCTCCTTCTCTGAACATTGCCATCTTGGTACTTTATTATTTTCTGTTTAAGACAAACTGACCAAAGTTTTTGACCAGAAAATACATTTCAAATACAGAAAAATAACAAAATATACCAACTTTTAAGAAACACATATATTACACATACAATGTTTTGCATATATATTAAAAATGAGAGAACAAAGTAGTACACAAAGGCGTTCGATACCTTGCATCTCACTCAAATATATATACAAAACATGACAATATATAGGATCACATAAGTATTAAAAGATAAGAAAACAAGGTAGTACACAAAGGCGTTCGATACCTTGTCTCTCACTCGAAACACTTATGAAATACTATATATACATACACAATACACATATACAAGTAAACATTTTAAAATACATCACCAATAATAATAAAAGAAACATAGAATAAAAGTAAAGAATAAAAATAAAATAAAATAAAAAAATTTTGAAATTCTAATTTGTACTATTTGGAGAGCAAAAACCTCTGCAAACAGCACATTTTGGAAAAATTTGCCCAGTGTTTGACAAGGACCAAAAAAAAAATGGTTTTGGCAAAATTTTGATTTGTATTGGAGTTGAAACATGTAAATGCAGAGCTCAAAGCTCTGCAAATGAGCAGTTTAGTCCAACTCCTTTGAAATGTATGAAATTTTCTTTTATTGAACAACAAAAATGTTGTCAATTGATGAAGAAAAATTTCAATGTGAAAAATTTCAAATTGTACTGTTTGCCGAGCAAAATGCTCTGCAAACAGTTGGATTTAAAACTTTGTGAAAAAATTTCATTTTGTACTGTTTGCCGAGCAAAATGCTCTGCAAACAGTTGATTTTAAAACTTTGAGAAAATTCTCATTTTGTACTGTTTGCCGAGCAAAAAGCTCTGCAAACAGTTGAATTAAGAACTTGATGAAAAATTTTCACATTGTACTGTTTGCCGAGCAAAAAGCTCTGCAAACAGTTCATTTGAAAACTTAGGTTAAAAATTTTCACTTTGTACTGTTTGCCGAGCAAAATGCTCTGCAAATAGTTGGTATGAAAACTAAGTGAAGAATTTTCATGCATTTGCCGAGCACAAGCTCTGCAAATGGTTGAATTTAAGACTTTGTGAAAAAAAAAATTTCATTTTGTACTGTTTGCCGAGCAAAATGCTCTGCAAACAGTTGAATTTAAGACTTTGTGAAAAAAAAATTTCATTTTGTACTGTTTGCCGAGCAAAATGCTCTGCAAACAGTTGATTTAAAACTTTGTGAAAAAATTTCATTTTGTACTGTTTGCCGAGCAAAATGCTCTGCAAACAGTTGATTTAAGACTTTGTGAAAAAAAAAATTTCATTTTGTACTGTTTGCCGAGCAAAATGCTCTGCAAACAGTTGAATTTAAGACTTTGTGAAAAAAAAAATTTCATTTTGTACTGTTTGCCGAGCAAAAAGCTCTGCAAACAGTTGATTTAAAACTTTGTGAAAAAAAATTTCATTTTGTACTGTTTGCCGAGCAAAAAGCTCTGCAAACAGTTCATTTGAAAACTTAGGTTAAAAATTTTCACTTTGTACTGTTTGCCGAGCAAAATGCTCTGCAAATAGTTGGTATGAAAACTAAGTGAAGAATTTTCATGCATTTGCCGAGCACAAGCTCTGCAAATGGATGGTTCAAGTCTTGACAAAATTTAAAAATCCAAATTGTACTGTTTGCCGAGCAAAATGCTCTGCAAACAGTTGTTCTAAGACTTGGAACAAGTTTTGTACAAAATACACTGTTTGCCGAGCAAAATGCTTGAATGCCGAGCAAAATGCTCTGCATTATGTTGTTTTAAGACTTGGTGGAAAAACAAATTTGGTTTGATAAAAACAAGCATTTGCCGAGCAATAAGCTCTGCAAATGATTTAAGACTTTGTGAAAAAAAAATTTCATTTTGTACTGAATGCCGAGCAAAATGCTCTGCATTATGTTGTTTTAAGACTTGGTGGAAAAACAAATTTGGTTTGATAAAAACAAGCATTTGCCGAGCAATAAGCTCTGCAAATGACACTTTTGATCCAAAAATTTGTTAGAGATTACCAAGAACATGTTAATCAAACTTTATGATGATTTGAAGATGATCAAGAACAAAGGACCCATTTGCCGAGCAAAATGCTCTGCAAATGGTACTTTTCATCAAAAACACAACAGTTTACCCAGCCCATGCACAATCAAATCCAGAAAAATCATTAACACAAGCAGATTTAAGGCATCTAATCATTTAAACAACAAGTACAATACCTAATCATGCATCTATCATCCTCAAACCATGAATCAAAACACCAAAACGAGCATAAAAAAATCAAAAAGTTCAACTTGGCATTTAATCAAACAGTTGGTGTGCATAAAGAAAACAAGAAAGTTTACCTTTAAAACAATGATCGAATGAAGATAGACGATGATTTAGGCTACAAATATGATCACCAGTTTACACCCTCGTTGATTATTATGAAATTTATGAAAAGTTTGATTGATTGATGTGACTATGATCGGTTCCTTTGAGAGAAAGTAAAGATATTTTGATTTAAAAAAATTTGAAAGTGTATTATTTTGGCCCGCCCATTTTCTATTTAAACACAAGATCGGGTCGCGGGTATGGGTGTGACCCGCGTGTCAACCCGAATCCAAACAATTTTGGGCTTATAACACAATTTGGGCTAGTTTAGATGGGTTTTCACTTAAAACAACCAGAATAATAAAAAATTAATAAAATAACAATAATAAAAACAGAAAAAAAATAAACCAAAAAGAAATAAAAATCTTTTTATCATTTTAGAATTTTCTACTTTTATATTTGATTTTTCAGTTTTAAAAACAAATACACATAAAAAAAATAAAACAAATAAAAAATTAAAAAAAATTCATATGCATTTGCACACTCCCCCTCAAATTAAGCATATTAGACTATACTAAATTTACAAACTCCCCCTAAAATCATGCATTCTACCCTTTTTCTCCCCCTCAAACATTGCATGTAATCACAAGTAAAACACATCAATGTTTGAAACAGAAAAATAACATAGAATACATGGCATGAAAGCATTTAAGATTGTAAATCAAGCATTCCCAACTTGGTTTTCAGAAAATTGAACCTGTTTTCATCCAAAGGTTTGGTGAAAAGGTCTGCAAGTTGGTAGTCTGTTGGGACAAAATAGAGTTCGATGTTACCTTTCTCGACATGATCTTTAAGAAAATGGTACCGAACATCTATGTGCTTGGTCTTTGTATGCTGTACAGGATTGCAAGAAATAGCAATTGCACTCTTAGAGTCACAGTAGATGGGAATCCTGTTGAACTGAAATCCATAATCAGTCAACTGTGTCTTCATCCAAAGAACTTGTGAACAACAGCTTGCTGCAGCAACATATTCAGCTTCTGCAGTAGATGTGGATACACAATTCTGTTTCTTTGAAGACCAACTGACCAATCTATCCCCTAGAAACTGTACACTTCCAGAAGTACTCTTTCGATCAAGCTTACAACCTGCATGGTCAGCATCTGAATATGCAATTAACTGAAATCCAGTATCCCTTGGATACCAGAGACCAAGATTCACAGTGCCTTTCAGGTATCGGAAGATCCGTTTAACGGCCTGGAAATGACTTTCCTTGGGATTGGCCTGATACCTGGCACACATGCATGTGGCGAACATAATATCCGGGCGACTTGCAGTCAAGTACATGAGTGACCCTATCATACTGCGATATTTCTTTTGATCAAAAGATTTTCCATTTAAGTCAGCATTAATCTTAGTTCGAGATTCCATGGGTGTCCCAATTGTTTGACAATCCATCATATCAAACTTTTTCAACATGTCAAGAATGTACTTAGATTGACAAATAAAAGTACCATTTGACAACTGTTTTACTTGTAGACCAAGGAAAAAGTTTAATTCACCCATCATGCTCATTTCAAATTTCTTGATCATTAAAGCAGAGAAATTCTTGCAGTATTTAGGATTAGTTGACCCAAAAATTATGTCGTCAACATAAATCTGGATTAGTATAATGTCACCCCCTTGTCGTTTTATAAACAAGGTAGTGTCAATCGAACCTTTGCTAAAACCAGATTTCACAAGATAAGAGGATAGAGCATCATACCATGCACGAGGCGCTTGTTTCAGACCATATAAAGCCTTATCTAACCTGTAAACATAGTCTGGATGATTTGAATTCACAAAACCTTCTGGTTGTTCAACATACACTTCTTCTTTGAGAATTCCATTCAAGAAGGCAGTTTTGACATCCATTTGGTAGACTGTGAAGTTCTTGTAGGCAGAGTAGGCAAGAAACATCCGAATAGCCTCAATTCGTGCAACTGGTGCGAATGTCTCATCGTAGTCTATTCCATCTTGTTGGCAGTATCCCTTTGCAACCAATCGTGCTTTGTTACGTACAACAACTCCAGTTTCATCCTTTTTGTTCTTGAAAATCCATTTGGTCTTAATTGGCTCCTTGTTCTTGTAAGGATTGGGAACCAATTTCCACACCTCAAGACGTTCGAACTGATTGAGTTCTTCTTGCATTGCTTTCACCCAATCTGGGCAACTTAGAGCTTCATTCACTGTCTTTGGTTCAACAATACTCAGAAAATTCACAAACAGACATTCATTCGCTGATGCGGATCTTGTCTGAACTCCAGTTGTTGGATTACCAATGACTTGAGAAATAGGATGAGCTCTTGTCCACTTGGTTGTGTGAGGAATTGGATCAAGTGGATCACCAGATTCTTCAGAATCAACAAAATCAGGAGAATGTTGTTCTGTTAATTGTTCAAACGAAGTTGCATTTGGTTCAACAAAGTCGTCATGAACGTAATTTTCAGGATTGGTTGTAGGATTTGTCACTTGTGAAATATTACGAGGTTGAGTATGCAACTCTGACATATCAGTAGGTGGAGGAGAATCAGATGATGAAGTAGCATCTGATGATTGTGTTGGTGAAGACTCATTGGGATTCAACTCTTCTGAATTTGAACTGGATTGTTCATTGGCATTTCCATCAGATTCAGGAACTTTCTTCGAAACTTGGAAAAATTCTTCGAACAAGATATCCAAATCTTGTGTTGTTGGAGTAGAGAATGATGATTTGACATTTGAAGCAGTCTTTGTTGCGGAAGCTTGTGGACATTGAAGTTCGGGCAAAAACACCAATCACTAATGCTTAGGAGACCACTTATCGTACATATCAATGTCATACCCACTACTATCAGATGCATCATCATCAGACATCAGACATCGTATTCAGAATCGGTTGAATACCTCCATCCACTGTCTTCATTGGATTTAGAATTATTGAACATATCATCATCGATGTCCGTAAACTCGCTCTCTTCATCATCGGGATTGTAAGAGGCTACCCATTGCCAGGGACTCATCCCTCAAGGACTAGTTTCTGTCAGCGCCACATCAGCAAAAAACACTCCAAGGACTAATCTTCCCAAAACATACCCAATGCACTCATCCCTCAAGGACTAGTCTTGGACCCATCAATTATTTAATTCTATCATTTTATCTAAACTTTACACTTTTAACCCTTTCAAATAATAATAATAAATCATAATAATTAAAAATAATAATAATAATAACAACAATACCAAAAGAGCAAAAAAGTCAAAAGTCTAGGGTAGAATTTAAAATTTAATAAAAATAATACATAAAAGACAAAAAAGTATAAATCCCCTGTTCATCTTCTTCCTTGAACTTCCTGCTGCTCCATTTGCCGGATCCCACTTTCTACTGTTCATCATCTCCTGCTGCTCCATTTTTCTTTACAAGTTAAACACAGACACATATATCTATCTATATCTGTATTTATATATATATATATATATATATATATATATATATATGAGAAAGAAAAAAGAAAAAAAAATAGAAAACGCAAAACAACTCGTCCCTGCCGGAACGAATGAAACGGACGAATGTGACGAACTAGCGAGGAACGAGTCTCACCCAATAGTGTGGACTCGTCCCTCTACACCAGACGAGTCCAAGAACGAATGCATTGGGGACCCTCTAATTGCTCATGCCATTCCTTATTATAAGCTACCGCAACTTTTAGACATCAAGTGAGCCATTAGTCCATCGTGATACGTGAATAACCACTAAATTTATTGAATCGAAGTTCATAATTAAAAGTCTAAATAATTAGACATTAAGAAGACCAAGTCTAAAAAGTAAAATGTTAGACCTTAGGATAAAATTATATATATATATATATATATATATATATATAACATTTGAAGTAGACTATAGTTACTTTTTGCTTTTTTAAACTTCTCTCACAAAACTTTTGCCTCCTTTGTTTTAAGGACTAAGTATGTCTCATCTTTACTTTTTGGCCCCTTCTCAACCTCTCCACACTTTTTCTTTCTTCTTCATTCTTATTTCTTCTTGCACCACCAAATCTTCATCAGCCACCATCGAACAGCCACCGTCGGTACAGTCGGCAGCTAATAAAAGCAAATACCCACTCATATACGGTGGTTGTTAACTTCGCTCCATTTATTTTGCACATGATTCAAGTTGCTAATCCAAGAAAAAGGTAATATACTATAACATACAAATTAACATCTACACAAATCATACTAAGATAGACAAAACAGCAACATCAAAAATTTAACAATCACCATATCATGAAGCAGGAGAATTATAAAACTTAATTGATTGATAGCTAATTGTATTCAAAAACATATAATGCAAAATTTATGTCTTTTCAAACTTTCAAATTGTTAACAATTGATAAAGAAAATATAAGATTCACATAAGACTGTAAGGCTTATACAACCTTTGATAAGAGCAGGAAAATAAAAGACTACATTGTGAAAGATTGTTATTTTCTTAGAGCTTTTCTTATCCTCTATTTATACATAATTTGAATTAGCTAAAGAAGGAAATAATATAAAGGCCTTGATTCTCGGCTTGCTCTCCAAGACGTAATCTTCTATTCTGGGAAGTGATGATAATTTCTGATCCCGCAAATCTTTTCTTTCCAACACTCCCCCTCAAGTTGAATAGTGAGATTACCAATATTCAACTTGAATTTGTTTTATTTTTTGTTTTGGTTTTGAGTTTGACTTGAGCTACTGCCTTCCGACATAGCAGCCTTTGATTTGAGCTACCGCCTTCAGACATGACAGCCTTTGATTTGAGCTACCGCCTTCAGACATGACAGTATATAGGTATATAAAGAAGAGAAGGCGGTAGCTCAACAATCAAACAAAAGGCTATAGATCCATTCAATGGATCTATAACCTTTTGTTTGATTTGAGCTACCGCCTTCTTCAGACATCGTAGACTATTGGTTTGAGTTGCCGCCTTTAGACATGACAGCCGTTGATTTTGAGCTACCGCCTTCGGACATGGCAGCTTTGGGTTTGATTGTTAAGCTACCGTCTTTAGACATGGCAGCTTTTGATTGATTATTGATCTACCGTCTTCTTCGGACATGATAGTTTTTGATTTGAGCTACCGCCTTCTTCAGACATGGTAGTTTTTGATTTGAGATACCGTCTTCAACAGACATGGTATACTTAATTTGAGATACCGTCTTGATGTGAAAATCACGCGAATCTAAGCACAACGGAATTAGACAACGAAACTAGCACAGCGGAAATAAATATTTTTGGTATTTTCTGGATTTTAATGAAACAAAACAACAAACAAGACAATAAAATGCAAAGATAGATAAGAATCTGATACTTGATTCGTAAAGGAAACGATCCACCGGAATCAAATAATAGAAACACTCCAACCCACCACTATGTTTGATAAAGGTCTAGCCACCACAAACACAGATAAAGGAATCGAAGATTTTGGATCTCACCACTATAATTGATAAAGGACGAACCACCACAATTATAGATAAAGGGATCACTCCAAACCACCAAGATCAAAGATCTATAAAGGTAAATGAAGATTTTTTTAAGAAATAGAGGCTGCTCTATTAATTTCATTCAATTCAACATAATCTCCTTTACAATGAGAAATAAAACCTATATTTATAGCCACATGCTCTACCTAGGAATTAACGACATAATAATAAAATATTACAATAAAAGTTGTCATGTGCAAGCCACTAATTAATTTGGACCACTAAGAAATGGACACGTAAGCTTCTAGAAATATTCCCCTGCAAGTGGTCCCTCAATACCGTTAGAAATGTCATTGTCACACGCGCACACATCTTTATCCAAGACCTTCTAGAACTGGTGACGTGGCACCCTTTTATTGAATAAAACAACTTCTTGACTGAACAAAACTCTGCTGAAGTATGCTCGCTGCCAGTTGCTCGCTGATGCTATTCGCTGATGACTTTCATTGATCAAGGAGGGACTTGCCACTGGAGTAAAGTAACAATTGGAGGTTGTTTGTCAGTGAAGGCTTGTCCATAATGGGCTATGGTTGGTAAGATGAGCATGGCTTGTTCTGGAGGCATCTTCAGTCCAATGCTCGCTGCCAGTTGATTGCTGCCAGGTATTTCAGCGACCCCTTCTAGCTGACTGGAATTAGTCAGTTCAGCGAGTGGGATCATATTCGCATCATTCTCCCCCTCTAAAATAAGACTTGTCCTCAAGTCCTCGAGATATTCATCTTCAAGGTAAGGCATCAAATCTCCAACATTAAAAGTGCTTGAAACCGACATGCTTCCTGGTAATTCAACCTTGTAAGCGCTGTCACCGAACTTTTCCAGTATTCTGAATGGTCCTTCAGCTCTTGGCATCAGTTTGTTCTTTCTCTTGGAAGGAAATCTTTCTTTTCTGAGATGCACCCAAACAAGATCGCCAGGTGCAAAACTAGGCTGCTGACGATGCTTATTAGCTCTGGCCTTGTATTCTTCATTTGCTTTCTCAATTTTTGCCTTTACTTGCTGGTGTATTTTTTTGATTTCCTTAGCTTTCTCTTCAGCATCAACACTTACTCTTGGCTCAATTGAAAAGGGAATTAAATCAATGGGAGTTAAAGGATTGGTACCATAACAAACTTCAAATGGAGTCTTGCTGGTTGAGTGGTTGGGGGCTCTATTAAAAGCGAATTCAGCATGAGCAAGCTTTAGATCCCAATCTTTCAGCGTCTTGTTCACCAGCGTCCTTAATAACATCCCAATGGTCCTATTAGTAACTTCAGTCTGGCCATCAGTTTGGGGGTGATGAGAAGTGCTAAACAGGAGCTTAGTTCCCATCAATCTCCACAAAGTTTTCCAGAAATAACTCAGAAATTTCGTATCCCTATCAGAAACAATGGTTTTGGGAATTCCATGAAGACGAACAATTTCTTTGAAGAATAAATTTGCTACTGCTGAGGCATCATTAGTGGTGTTACAAGGAATGAAATGGGCCATTTTTGAGAATCTGTCAACCACCACCATGATAGAATCTTTTCCTCTCTGGGTTTTGGGTAAAGCAACAATGAAATCCATGCTCAGATCTTCCCACGGTTGACTTGGAACTGGAAGAGGAGTGTACAAACCTTTGTGAAAAATTGCCTTGGCCTGATGACAAGTTGAGCATCTGCTGATGATATTCTGGACGTCTTTCAGCAGACATGGCCAATAGAAATGTTCGCTGAGGATGTCAGCAGTCTTAGTAATACCAAAATGACCAGCGAGTCCTCCGCCATGAGCTTCTCTTATCAGCAAGTCTCGAATTGAGCCCTTAGGAATACACAACCTTCCATTTTTAAATAAAAACCCATCTTGCACGAAATATGATCCTTTGGAGGGACCATCAGTGAAGTGACCAGCAAAATCTGTATCAGCAGCATACAAATCTTGATAAAAGAGAACCCAAGAACCCTTGCTTCCAAAATGGAAAGCAATGAATATCTTCTTGAGAGTGCATCAGCAACAACATTCTCTACCCCAGCTTTATGTTTAGACACAAATGAATAAGACTGCAAAAATTCCGCCCATTTTGCATGCCTTGAATTTAACTTATGCTGACCATTGATGTACTTCAGAGCTTCATGATCAGAATATAAAACAAACTGCTTGGGCTTCAGATAGTGTGACCAGTGATTGACAGCCCTGATGATAGTATAGAATTCTTTGTCATACGTACTGTACTTCAGCTTCGAACCATTCAACTTTTCACTGAAGTATGCGACTGGTCTCTTTTCTTGAACAAGGACTGCACCAATACAAACTCCACTGGCGTCACACTCCAATTCGAATAATAACTCAAAATTTGGTAAGGACAGGACTGGTGCTGAGCTGAGCTTTTCTTTCAGCAATTCAAAGGCACTCTGAGCTGACTTAGGCCATTCAAACACACCTTTCTTTAGGCAATCAGTAATGGGAGCTACAACAGTTGAGAAATTTCTGATGAATCTTCTATAAAATGATGCCAGACCGTGAAAACTTCTTGCCTCAGTAATCGTTGTAGGAGCTGGCCAGGACTTAATTGCTTCAACCTTCGAAGGATCCATTGAAATTCCATTTTTAGATACAACGTATCCAAGAAATATCACACTTTCCACCAAGAAATCACATTTCTCCATCTTCCCATACAACTGGTGTTTCCTCAGCAACATAAATACTTCTCTCAGATGATTAACATGCTCAGCTTCATTCTTCGAATATACTAGAATATCATCAAAATAAACTACCACAAAATGACCAATAAGTGGTCTGAGGACTTCATTCATCAGCCTCATGAAAGTACTTGGGGCATTCGATAAGCCAAAAGGCATTACTAACCATTCAAATAGACCCCCTTTAATCTTGAATGCAGTTTTCCATTCATCTCCATCCTTCATTCGAATCTGGTGATAGCCACTTCTCAGATCGATCTTGGAAAATATATAGGAACCATGTAATTCATCAAGCATATCATCCAACCTGGGGATAGGATATCGATACTTGATAGTGATATTATTGATGGCTCTACTATCAACACACATACGCATTGAGCCATCTTTCTTTGGAACTAAGAGAGCTGGTACAAAACATGGACTCATACTTGCTCTCACATAACCCTTAGCAATCAGTTCATCGACTTGCCTTTGCAATTCTTTAGTTTCAGTGGGTGAACACCTATAAGCAGCTTTGTTAGGAAGGATTGATCCTGGAATTAGATCAATCTGGTGTTCAATACCCCTGATAGGAGGCAAACCAGGAGGCATTTCTTCAGGAAATACGTCAGCATATTCTTCAACAAGGGTTTGATTAAACTGGAAATGTCAGCGGGCCCCTTCTTATCAGCAAGTTCAACCATCAGCAACATCATTATTGAGGTGCCATCAGCGAGTTCTTTCTCAACTTCGGTTTGGGTCATGAACAAAGCCTTGTCTCGCTGATCCATCACCTTGGTTTTTGAGTGCTCATCGGGTTTCAAAGAAGTTAGGGTGATCTTTTTCCCATTTACAAATAATGAATAAGAGTTTAAACGGCCATTGTGGAATACATGCTTATCAAACAACCATGGCCTTCCCAACAACAAATGACACGCATCCATAGGGACAACATCACAAACATTCTCATCCTGATAAATAAGACCAATAGAAAATGGAATAGTAACTTGTCGAGTAACCTTTACCTCTGTTCCCTCGCTGAGCCATTGAAGCTTGTAAGGACGGGGATGCTTCAGTGTAGGTAACCCCAGTTTATCAACCATGTAAGTTGAAGCAGCATTAGCACAGCTGCCTCCATCAATGATAAGACTGAATACCTTTCCTTTGACGGTACATCTTGAGTGGAAGATATTCTCTCGCTGAGCTTTGTGAGCAGTGACTTCATCAGCGTGCATCATTCTTCTGACCACCAGCATCTCCCCAATATCAGCACCTACATATGTTTCTTCAGCGCCATCATCATCATCGTACACTGTTCTTCTTCCTCAGTTTCAGCTTCTGGTAAACTTTCTATCTCCCTGATAGTCAGTGCTCGCTGATTGGGACACTGGGCATGGAAATGACCAAATCCATGGCACTTGAAACATTTCTTCCCTACTGGTTCTTTTGATCCTCCAGTTTCTTTCTCCTTTCCTCTGAAGGGTTTCTGAACAGTTTCACTAGGCCTGGTAGCTGGTTGACTGGAGCTAGAAGTAATCTTAGTGAAAGGTTTGTACTGAACCTTTTTCTTCAGCTGCTTTTAAATCTGGAGGGCCAGTTTGCATGCACCTTCGTAAGTCCAGATGGGCTGTAATTCCATCTTCTCAGCAATGATAGCATTCAACCCACCAAGGAATCTGGCGATAGTATGCTCTTCAGTTTCTTTGACACCAGTTCTTGTCTTCAGTTGCTCAAACTCCCTGATATACTCTACCACTTCTTTAGCACCTTGCTTCAGATTATTCATCAGTAGATACTGATCTTGCTTGTACGTCTGAGGAACAAATCTCTTCTGCATAACTTCCTTCAGTTTGGACCAGGTCTTGATTTTACTCTTACCCGTATATTCCCTTTCAGATTTCATATTATCATACCAAGATGAAGCATACTTTTTAAGCTTAATAATGGCAACCTTAAAACTCTTTTATCAACACACATACGCATTGAGCCATCTTTCTTTGGAACTAAGAGAGCTGGTACAAAACATGGACTCATACTTGCTCTCACATAACCCTTAGCAATCAGTTCATCGACTTGCCTTTGCAATTCTTTAGTTTCAGTGGGTGAACACCTATAAGCAGCTTTGTTAGGAAGGATTGATCCTGGAATTAGATCAATCTGGTGTTCAATACCCCTGATAGGAGGCAAACCAGGAGGCATTTCTTCAGGAAATACGTCAGCATATTCTTCAACAAGGGTTTGATTAAACTGGAAATGTCAGCGGGCCCCTTCTTATCAGCAAGTTCAACCATCAGCAACATCATTATTGAGGTGCCATCAGCGAGTTCTTTCTCAACTTCGGTTTGGGTCATGAACAAAGCCTTGTCTCGCTGATCCATCACCTTGGTTTTTGAGTGCTCATCGGGTTTCAAAGAAGTTAGGGTGATCTTTTTCCCATTTACAAATAATGAATAAGAGTTTAAACGGCCATTGTGGAATACATGCTTATCAAACAACCATGGCCTTCCCAACAACAAATGACACGCATCCATAGGGACAACATCACAAACAATCTCATCCTGATAAATAAGACCAATAGAAAATGGAATAGTAACTTGTCGAGTAACCTTTACCTCTGTTCCCTCGCTGAGCCATTGAAGCTTGTAAGGACGGGGATGCTTCAGTGTAGGTAACCCCAGTTTATCAACCATGTAAGTTGAAGCAGCATTAGCACAGCTGCCTCCATCAATGATAAGACTGAATACCTTTCCTTTGACGGTACATCTTGAGTGGAAGATATTCTCTCGCTGAGCTTTGTGAGCAGTGACTTCATCAGCGTGCATCATTCTTCTGACCACCAGCATCTCCCCAATATCAGCACCTACATATGTTTCTTCAGCGCCATCATCATCATCGTACACTGGTTCTTCTTCCTCAGTTTCAGCTTCTGGTAAACTTTCTATCTCCCTGATAGTCAGTGCTCGCTGATTGGGACACTGGGCATGGAAATGACCAAATCCATGGCACTTGAAACATTCCTTCCCTACTGGTTCTTTTGATCCTCCAGTTTCTTTCTCCTTTCCTCTGAAGGGTTTCTGAACAGTTTCACTAGGCCTGGTAGCTGGTTGACTGGAGCTAGAAGTAATCTTAGTGAAAGGTTTGTACTGAACCTTTTTCTTCAGCTGCTTTTAAATCTGGAGGGCCAGTTTGCATGCACCTTCGTAAGTCCAGATGGGCTGTAATTCCATCTTCTCAGCAATGATAGCATTCAACCCACCAAGGAATCTGGCGATAGTATGCTCTTCAGTTTCTTTGACACCAGTTCTTGTCTTCAGTTGCTCAAACTCCCTGATATACTCTACCACTTCTTTAGCACCTTGCTTCAGATTATTCATCAGTAGATACTGATCTTGCTTGTACGTCTGAGGAACAAATCTCTTCTGCATAACTTCCTTCAGTTTGGACCAGGTCTTGATTTTACTCTTACCCGTATATTCCCTTTCAGATTTCATATTATCATACCAAGATGAAGCATACTTTTTAAGCTTAATAATGGCAACCTTAAAACTCTTTTTATCATCATAACCTTTTATTTCCATAATTCTATCCATCACCTGAACCCATTCAAAATATTCTTCTGGGTTTGATGAACCAACAAAATCTGGTGGATCTATCTTAATATCTCTCGTATCATCAACCTTATGTCTCCTATGCCTTCTTCTAGATTGATTAGACTCCTCAGAATCACTAGAAGATCTGGGTGTACTATCAGATCTCTCACTAGGACCATGAGACTCATCATCTCTTACAATACGTTCTCTATTCATCCTTAAACCACCATCTTCTAATAGATTAAGAACCCTACCAATTGTTTCTTGTAGATCTTCAATCTGCCTATCTCTTCTAACATTATGAGCTTCTTCTAAAGTCATATCTCGTCTATATGCCATTTATAATCAACAACAACTCAATCAATCAATAGATCTAAACAAAACAAACTCAGATCTGACTAAATCGAAACGAGATCTAAACAAACAATACCCCAACGGACAAAAAGATTAAGAAACCTTTTTCAAACCTGGCTCTGATACCAAATTGATGTGAAAATCACGCGAATCTAAGCACAACGGAATTAGACAACGAAACTAGCACAGCGGAAATAAATATTTTTGGTATTTTCTTGGATTTTAATGAAACAAAACAACAAACAAGACAATAAAATGCAAAGATAGATAAGAATCTGATACTTGATTCGTAAAGGAAACGATCCACCGGAATCAAATAATAGATATATATATATATATATATATATATATATATATATATATATATATATATATATATATATATATATATATATATATATATATATATATATATATATATATATATATATATATATATATATATATATATATATATATATATATATATATATATATATATATATATATATATATATATATATATATATATATATATATATATATATATATATATATATATATATATATATATATATATATATATATATATATATATATATATATATATATATATATATATATATATATATATATATATATATATATATATATATATATATATATATATATATATATATATATATATATATATATATATATATATATATATATATATATATATATATATATATATATATATATATATATATATATATATATATATATATATATATATATATATATATATATATATATATATATATATATATATATATATATATATATATATATATATATATATATATATATATATATATATATATATATATATATATATATATATATATATATATATATATATATATATATATATATATATATATATATATATATATATATATATATATATATATATATATATATATATATATATATATATATATATATATATATATATATATATATATATATATATATATATATATATATATATATATATATATATATATATATATATATATATATATATATATATATATATATATATATATATATATATATATATATATATATATATATATATATATATATATATATATATATATATATATATATATATATATATATATATATATATATATATATATATATATATATATATATATATATATATATATATATATATATATATATATATATATATATATATATATATATATATATATATATATATATATATATATATATATATATATATATATATTAATAACAATCGTTAACGGCAGTTAAGTATATATTATATATATACTTGATTTATATAAATCTTTTATACATACATATATATATAGAAATATTTATATATATATATATATATATATATATATATATACATATACACGAAATACATACATACATACATCTAAATCTTGCAAGAACTAATATTTGCACTTAACACAAACACATATCTATATACATGCATGCACATATAAATTACAAATCCAATACTTGTATAATTAAAATTTACATAATCTAACCATCACTACATAACTTGATCAAAACACACCCACATTTTGAACTTAGACATCATTTTGGACCAAATACACCTACACCACAACTCCACCACTTGAGTTAGCCAATCCATGACCCTCCACCACTTTGCTTGACCAATCAACATCCTCCCAACCCACTCTTTTCCCCCCTCCCACGGCCATACACCCACAAACCCATCAAACCTTTTCATTTCACACAAAACAAACACACACACATCTCCTAGTTTCCTCTCAACCTTTCTTCCCATTTTTCCCCATTATTTTCAGATTTCTTCAAGGCAAATGGAGCTCAAATCTAATCTAAACTATTGTAATAATAACTTTTCTTGTTAATTCATCATCTAAGGTCAAGTATGGAGTCATTTGGGGGTCTTGAATGTCACGAAAAATCTGCCCAAAATCATCTTCAAAACCAAGTTCTTCAAGGGTATAAATCTTCATCTTTTTACTAGATTCAATCTTGTTCTTGTTTATATTCAAAGGTTTTATCAAAAGTTTATGTTTTCTTCTTTATTTCTTTGTTATATACACTTGATGAAGGCAAAGTTGATAGGATCTTTCTCCTCATGCATATGCATGTCGAAATCTATGAGAAAGATCCAAGGATTCAAAAAGTTTAAGACCCAAAAGTGTTGTTATAGATTAGTAGCTTTTAAAGTGATTTTCCTTTTGATAGATCTATATGTTTTTTGTATATTTTGAAGAATATATTTCTGAGATTTTTCATTAAAAAGATGTTTTTATGTTGTTGAAAGTTAGATCTATAAAGATTGGTATTGAAAAGTGTTGATTTGAATGAATACATGTTAGATCTAAGAAAGTTGAATCTTGTTGTTGGATTATGAGATGGATGGACTTGTATTAAGTGAAAAATATGTTAAAAAGAGGTATAATAATCTGGAAATTTGATGTTAAGAGGTATAAAAATAAAGTATTAATCTTGTAAATGATAAACTCAAGTGTTAATAAAGCAAGAATGGTCATTGGTGAGTTGTTTGGACCCAAATACTTTCTGACAGAATTATTCTTCTGTCTTTGGACGGATAAACTGAACATGTGAGGGCTGTTTAAAGCAAAACTTTCAAAATAAAAGTTGTAGATAAAAGAGTTAAGTTTAACCTCCAACTGGAATCACTCAAAAATAATAAACCAAACCAAAGATATGATTTTTCTACCAAAAGTGGTCAAAACTGGATTTTTGTCTTAATGTTGAGTCAACTTTGACGATTTTTAATTTCTTAACTAATAGGTTTCAGAAGTTTAAACCTGGTGTGAACTGAGTTCAAAGTGTCCCTAATGTAAAATAAAATTGGGGGATTTTTATTAAATGTTCATCATCGAAATCTTTTATAAAATATATTGAGTCGCACAGCAGCAAGCTTTCTGACCAACTTTGGTTTTGTAATTTTTAGAGGTAGTAAACAATGTCTGAAAATTTGGCAAAAATTCACATAAATATAGGACACATATATGTCTCTGTATAAAAATCACCAACTTCCAAATAATTCAACTTAACCAAAAATGACTACTCAACATTTTATGAAAATAAGTGTTAAAACAGAAAATTCCAAGTAAAAGTTCTCCACAATAAAATAAGCTAAAAGTCACTAGATTGCAACTTTAACCAACTCCAACAATCTAGTAACAAAAAGTATTATAGACCTACTGAGAATATGTCAAATAAAAGTTATAAAACTTAACTTGGTTATTAAATGGCAAAGGCAAGCCTACAAACCACTAATTCGGTTCAAATAATCACTAACCGAAAGCACCAAATTGCACATATCACACCACCACCACGATCATGACTTAAGACACCAAAATATAATGAACATTCTGTAAATAATGAAATAAGGATGAAAATCCATTTTGACGCATTCGAATTGCTCGAAAAATGAGGCTTAAATCACTATTTCGGTAAACGATTTATAAGCTTAGAATCCTCAAAATGAGCAAGACACAAGAGAGGTTGAATTGATATGATTTTGTATGAATAAAATTTGCCTAAAATCACTAGATTGCAACTTTAACCAACTCCAACAATCTAGTAACAAAAAGTATTATAGACCTACTGAGAATATGTCAAATAAAAGTTATAAAACTTAACTTGGTTATTAAATGGCAAAGGCAAGCCTACAAACCACTAATTCGGTTCAAATAATCACTAACCGAAAGCACCAAATTGCACATATCACACCACCACCACGATCATGACTTAAGACACCAAAATATAATGAACATTCTGTAAATAATGAAATAAGGATGAAAATCCATTTTGACGCATTCGAATTGCTCGAAAAATGAGGCTTAAATCACTATTTCGGTAAACGATTTATAAGCTTAGAATCCTCAAAATGAGCAAGACACAAGAGAGGTTGAATTGATATGATTTTGTATGAATAAAATTTGCCTAAAAGGCCTGAGATTTTTGACCAAAATATTTAGTGATGATTTCTAAGAATTTCCATGAATTATTGAATTTAAATAGTAATTAAAAGACATAAAAATCCATAAATAAATTATGTAAATCAAGAATGAAGTTAAATCATCTTAACCATTGATAAAAATAACTAAAACCTACTGGAGAAAAATAGTTAAAAGGCAAGAGACATGTGTTACATAATTTAAAGATAAATAATTGAGTAAAAATAATTAATTAAAAATTATCATTAAAATAAATGGAAAATACACAAATAAAAGTATAAATCATGAAATTATAAATTAAGGAGCATATATATCAGAAGATAATTCAAATGAAATTATCCATAATTTATAAAGGTAATTATGACACTTAAAAGTATTTTTAAGGAATTATTTAATTAATAAATCAATAAAATGAATAAATAATTAATTAAATAATATTAAATTAAATGTATAATTACAAATCAGAAAATATACATAAAATATTAATATTATAAGACCACTAATGTCAAATATTATTACTAAGCAAAGTATACAATGGAAATCATATAAACCAAAGCCAAATTACCGAAATTCCAATAAACGTACAAAAACGTATAATGAGAAAACGACTCTTACCACCAATCTTTACAACCAAAAAGATGCGAATATTAGCAACACACTTGGATCCCATAATTGATAACAACATAATAGAAGTGGCATTTCTAAGTGATGGCTTAAGATAGGAACTTACGTATATTAGTCATCTCGTAGGGATAGTCTTGGCTTTGAAATGTGGTTGAGGACCATGATGGAATATATGATCAAGGAAGCAATTGATGGGAAGTACCCATTTTGGATAGGTATATATCCTGCTCGGCATATCAAGGTGAGTCATAGCCCCCTTTCAAACTCTTTTATATGTTTACTTACGGGGTGAAAAGCATGATTAATTAAAATGACTTTCTCTTATGAAATGATTCTTTGAAATAATGATAATGATATGGGAATTATATTGTATGTTCAACGTGTTATATGTTATATGATGAGCTTGAGTACTGTCAAACGGTGGTCCCCTGTACACTACTATTAACTCATTTGAGGCCTGTAGTTAGAGGGTTGCGCAACTAGGACTTGTCCCCTCATCCACTATTATAGGTAACGGTGGGATGTTTGGTCTGCCTTGGTGGCCACCTTCATCGCCAGTCTGGCCTCACGGTGCTCTAACTACTATATATTTATGGCGTCTCCATGGCACGACCCTTGGTTATCTTTATGCACGTGATTGACAGCATGTGCTTATCATTATCTTATCATTTGGGACATTATATATTGATTATTGGGACATAACCGGTCTTAGTAGTGGCTCAAGAACAATCTCATCGAATTACGTCATGGTAGTCTTACCATTGACCAAGCGGTATTGATATTATATTATGGATGGAAATTGTGGTTTGAACATACGGTTTGGGTATTGGACCTTGTATGGAATCTTGAAAGTTGTTGAACTTGGCAATATTGAAGTATTGATGACCAAATGGTTTTGGTATGATAAATGATAAATCGATTGATATGTTTTCCTCTCTCGATAAATGTGACAAATGAGAACTTTATAATTCACCATGGATTTCCCAACTCTTTGAAATGGATACGTAACGGAATGTACTTAAAAACCTATGCACTCACCAACTACGTTTTCGTAGTTGACACTTTTTTTTCATGCTTTTCAGGAATTAGCATAAGCTTTGAGGATTTATATGCATCATGATTATTGTATTGCACTCTGGAGTCAAAGATCAAACCTTGCGACGGGCAATGGAATCCGCCCTGACCATTGTAGTATACCATCTCATGTATTTGTTATGTGTTTCGTGGTCTCAATATCCAAGTATGGTAGACGTATTGTACTTGGGAATTGGTTCACATGCTTGTGCATTGTAAATTTACTTTTATCAAATAAAGCTATGGTGAATGTTATCTACTATCCTTTGTTTTGAATACTCGACTTTCTGTACATCTCAACGTTCCGCCTTAGTTGGGGTGTTACACACAATTATAGATAAAGGGATCACTCCAAACCACCAAGATCAAAGATCTATAAAGGTAAATGAAGATTTTTTTAAGAAATAGAGGCTGCTCTATTAATTTCATTCAATTCAACATAATCTCCTTTACAATGAGAAATAA
This sequence comes from Erigeron breviscapus, assembly GCA_034093135.1. Taxonomy (NCBI): domain Eukaryota; kingdom Viridiplantae; phylum Streptophyta; class Magnoliopsida; order Asterales; family Asteraceae; genus Erigeron; species Erigeron breviscapus. Next base: position 114,744,605 of record CM067169.1, on the reverse strand, counting down.
AACCTATATTTATAGCCACATGCTCTACCTAGGAATTAACGACATAATAATAAAATATTACAATAAAAGTTGTCATGTGCAAGCCACTAATTAATTTGGACCACTAAGAAATGGACACGTAAGCTTCTAGAAATATTCCCCTGCAAGTGGTCCCTCAATACCGTTAGAAATGTCATTGTCACACGCGCACACATCTTTATCCAAGACCTTCTAGAACTGGTGACGTGGCACCCTTTTATTGAATAAAACAACTTCTTGACTGAACAAAACTCTGCTGAAGTATGCTCGCTGCCAGTTGCTCGCTGATGCTATTCGCTGATGACTTTCATTGATCAAGGAGGGACTTGCCACTGGAGTAAAGTAACAATTGGAGGTTGTTTGTCAGTGAAGGCTTGTCCATAATGGGCTATGGCTGGTAAGATGAGCATGGCTTGTTCTGGAGGCATCTTCAGTCCAATGCTCGCTGCCAGTTGATTGCTGCCAGGTATTTCAGCGACCCCTTCTAGCTGACTGGAATTAGTCAGTTCAGCGAGTGGGATCATATTCGCATCACGTCTTCAACATGATAGTCTCACAATTTAGTTTGTGAGATGCCGTCTTCGGACATGGTATCTTTTGGTTTGAGCTACCGCCTTCACTTATTTATATACCTATATCTCCCCCTAAAAAAAAAATACATGTATATTTCTTACTTTTCTAACACTCCCCCTCAAGTTGGAGTGTTTGTTTTTCTTGCGGATTCAAATCAGAACCCGGCTTTTTCTTCTTGCGGGAGAATGAGGACGTGTTGCTGCTGCTCAATTATCGAACCAACAAAAAAAACGACTGGACCTTCAATTCAACGGCTGCTCTTACGTAAACAAAAAGGTAAAATAACCTTTTGTCTTTTGTGGTTACAACTCCTTACGAACAAAGCACCTTAATATTAATTGTTGAATTGATTTTGTCTTTTTGGCTGCTGCTTTCTTCGAACTTCACAAAGAAAAGAAACAAAGTTTCTTTTTGTTTGTCTTTTGCGGCTCCACACCACACGCACAATACCTACTTTTGACCTCCTTCTAAATTAATTCAAGCTAGTAATTAATATTGAGCTAGTTACTTGCTTGCTTCCTTCTTGCGGCCGTAATCACCCACGAACCAACAACACCCCTATTTAATTCGACCTACTTAAAATCTAAGCTGTTGTGATGTTTGACTGTTGCGGCTGCTCATTCGATAGATATTATGATGTTCGTTTTTTTTTTTTATGATTTGATTTTTTTTGTTTTGTTGTTTGATGATAATTGTTTATTAGAGTTTCGTGGCTCTTGATACCATGTTAACAATTGATAAAGAAAATATAAGATTCACATAAGACTGTAAGGCTTGTACAGCCTTTGATAAGAGCAGGAAAATAAAAGACTACATTGTGAAAGATTGTTATTTTCTTAGAGCTTTTCTTATCCTCTATTTATACATAATTTGAATTAGCTAAAGAAGGAAATAATATAAAGGCCTTGATTCTCGGCTTGCTCTCCAAGACGTAATCTTCTATTCTGGGAAGTGATGATAATTTCTGATCCCGCAAATCTTTTCTTTCCAACACAAATACCTCACAGCCCTTTAACCAAATATTACTAAACATCATCTGCACCATCATTCAGTGACAAAACTTCTTCCATAAAAGAAAGACAAATCATATGCCACCACCCATAAAAAGCAGAAATCGTTCTCTAGCCAAACTTCGTTAATTGTACAGTTTTTGTTAATGAATATTGCCTGACCAATTATGTTGTTCATGATAACGATGAAGACCTCAGCCCGACTTGATGAAACTTTTTATTCTGATTATTGCTACTTAGGAAGTTTATACCTGAGGTAGAAAAAAAAATTATGAAGAATCTGGCGGTAGTAAGAATGTGGTAATCAAAATCTTATCTTATATGACCATCATTATATAAAAAAAAAACCCTAGATCTAAAAAATGGAAGAAAGATAAATAATCTGATGGAGGTTGCAGCAGTGTTTGCCGACGATGAGGATGCTGGTGTCGGAAGGGAGCAAAAAATATATAATATGTTATGTTATATTATACTCGCATGTATTTTGGATGAGTGTGATTCGAGACACTGAAAAAGAAGGCAAAAAATTTGGGTAAAAGATAATGGTGATAATATAAACTTGCAGGAGATGAAAGACACGTATAGTCATTCCGTGAGTTAGGTGTAGGATTGAAAGTGAGCTGTCCAAATTTTTCTTTTGAGTTGTCCATATAGAGATTTCCAAACATCAATTTGCAAGACATTTTTGATTTGTAATTTACAAATATAACTTTAAACATAACTATTTATTATTTATAAGTAGTCATTTATCATTTTTATTTATACATAATACAAATACAAACTTACTTTTATTGATTTATATTCATATATCAGACAAAATGCTATAAAATCAAGGTTCAAATAAGTCAAAAAAATAATAAGATCGTCTTTAACTCTCGTGCTTTTCTCGGTATATGACATGTTGTGTCAAGCTAGCGTATCAATTGGCGTAAACCCTCGGCGAATTTATGAATAATGTTTGATATGACGCCAATGAAAACAAAATTCAATGATAAAAAAAAAAGGAGAATTTTTTTTTACTCGGTGTGATAAGTTAGTGTATATCTGGCATGACACTAATAAAACTGAGTTTCAAGATAGTTGTTTAAAAATAGTTTTAGAAATTGTTTGTCACCGCGCATCGCGCGGGGTATAAATCCTAGTTTAGATTAAATGGAACAGTAAATGGAAATATGATCAATTAATTTTTTTGAGCCAAGCATCTTATCAAAGATCTCATGCATAAACTAAACATAAAGAAATTAGAGTTACACTAAATTTACATAAGTTAGAAACTACAGTAGAACTAAATACTTAAGGTAACAAATAAATGATAGTAAATCCTAAATCGGAATAAAGAATTATCAATAGAAAAACGCATCAAATATGACTATACCTTATGAGCATATGAATGCTTGGCTTCAAAGTCTATTAAGCAATTTTCCACAAACATCAATTTGCAAGACATTTTTGATTTGTAATTTACAAATATAACTTTAAACATAACTATTTATTATTTATAAGTAGTCATTTATCATTTTTATTTATACATAATACAAATACAAACTTACTTTTATTGATTTATATTCATATATCAGACAAAATGCTATAAAATCAAGGTTCAAATAAGTCAAAAAAATAATAAGATCGTCTTTAACTCTCGTGCTTTTCTCGGTATATGACATGTTGTGTCAAGCTAGCGTATCAATTGGCGTAAACCCTCGGCGAATTTATGAATAATGTTTGATATGACGCCAATGAAAACAAAATTCAATGATAAAAAAAAAAGGATTTCAATTTAAAATTCATCAAAAGTTAAGATTATAGTAAGGTAAGATCAAATGGGTAATGTAGTTATAGAATCCAAGTATATTGATAGAACTTAGGAGGTGTGATGGGCCAATGGAATTGATGCGTAAATCACGCAAAACTAAGCACAACGGAATTAGACAACGAAACTAGCACAGCGGAAATAAATATTTTTGGTATTTTCTGAGTTTTTATGAAACAAAACAACACAATAAGACAATAAAATAAAAGGATGGATAAAATAATCCACCACCAAGATTCGTAAAGGACCAGCCACCGGAATCAAGGATAAAGGAAACACTCCAACCCACCACTATGTTTGATAAAGGTCTAGCCACCACAAACACAGATAAAGGAATCGAAGATTTAAGATCTCACCACTATAATTGATAAAGGACGAACCACCACAATTATAGATAAAGGGATCACTCCAAACCACCAAGATCAAAGATCTATAAAGGTAAATGAAGATTTTGTAAGAAATAGAGGCTGCTCTATTAATTTCATTCAATTCAACATAATCTCTTTTACAATGAGAAAATGAACCTCTATTTATAGCCACTAATGCTATTTTCTAGGAATAAAGAAATACGATAATAAAATAAATAAAAGGTTGTCATGTGCTAAGGACAACCACTAATTAATTAGCCAATAGGAAATAGACAGACAAAGCTTCTAGAAAGATTCCTTCTGCACAAGGACCCACAAACCGTTAGGATTAACGTTGTCACACGCTCCTCCCTTATCACCTTTGACAGCTGTCATTCCTTCTTTATTGGGCCCACACACGTGATTGAACAGACTTTATTGGAAAACTGGAAACTAAAATCTGGAACTGGACTTCCACTAGAGAACTTGAATCTGGAGCATTCATCTGGAGACTGGTCACTGGAGTGCTTCAGTGGAGAACTTCACTGGTGGATGACTACTGGTTACTGGAGACTCTTGCCACTGGAGAAGTGTTACTACTGGCGACTAAACATGTTCAGTAAAGACTTGTCTGAAATGCGCCACTACTGGCAGAATCAACATAGCTTGTTCAGATGGCATTATCATTTCAGTTTGTTTCTTTAGTTCAGTTGCTTTCTCCAGTTTACTTGGTTTCTCCAGTTTACTGGTGTCAGTCAGTTCAGTGAACCTGGACATTTCTGCATCAGGAATCCTTGCCGTTGGTACGTACATATAGCATTCTTAATGACATAAAGAATAGTTAAAATAACCGCCACATCACTTAGCCATAATCGTCCCAATAGATAAATAACAAATAGGCTTCTAAAACTTATAGAAAATTCAAGAACTACTTAGATAGACATTTCATCAAACACTACATTATTAACATTTATTCAGGATAAAATGCATATATATATATATATATATATATATATATATAATATAATAAAAATTGATAGTGATGAGCGTCCATTTTGTGATAAAAACCCCTATCGAAAGGCTTCATTTCAATGTCTAAATGAGTTAATATTCCGGGACTATCGGTACTTAATGGAGTCGTATGCTTATGCAGGTTCACTGAAGATGCGAGAGAGGGTAAATGGCATCAAGTAACTCAAGAAAGAAGCCTATGAAGTTACAAGACACAAGGAGGTGATTCGAGAGCCGAACGAAGAAGTACAAACTGCAGCATGAGCTACCAGCGCCGCTGGCAGCCATGCCAGCGCCGCTGGCCAATCACCAGCGCCGCTCACCTCAGCCCAGCGCCGCTGGCCCAGTCCCAGCGCCGCTGGGAGGCCCATCCAGCGCCGTTGGGCGGCCCAGATCAGCAACCAACTTATTTCACTATTTTAGTCGAACTAACCCTCAAAACCCTAAGAGAGAGCCGATTCAGCAGCCCTAGCCGCCCATATTCAACCCTAGGTCGACTTTGCAGATTCCAAGGAGGTTTTGGAGCTTCTAACACCTTCCGATCTTCATCCTCGGTCTAGATCTACTCTTTTATTTTACTTTCAGTTGGTAAACAATGTCTTTCATCTTTTCAGACTTTGTTATTCCTTTAATAATGTCAGGCTAGTAGGCTGCATACTTGTTTGGATCAATGTGATCATGTAGACATTTATTGTTTTACTTTGTTTGTTAGAATCTGTTGGAGTGTGTTTTACTGTTTATCATAGATCCATGTTTTACTAGTTCTCCATATTATTATCGGTTCTATATCTGCATGTATTGATTTAATTCTGATGATCGGTCTATAATCATACACTAGGATTAATACATAAGGATGGAAAACACTAGTCGGTCTATAACTAGTTGTAAAAGGTGATTCACTTGTAACCGAGGGATCCAGAACCATATTAATTAGGATGAATAGAACATGATGCTTAACAATGTCAGACGCGATCCTTTGACTTGGAAACGAGCACTGTGGTCCCCGGAGATAATTATTATCTGGTCATGGCTTAAGAGCCGGGTAACTAAAAGATGAATTAGTAACACAAACTTTAGGTCATTAATGCTTAAACAATGAATCTAACGAGAATTTGTTTATAGGGTAGTGTTAGTCTAGCGACAGCACTAGTTAATTAGGCAAAGTGAATCTAACGAGAATCTGAGCCGTGATTAAGTTTCCAACAGTCTAGCAAATGGGTAGAATAGTATTTGGTCGTACCATGAGATCGGAGATGCCAAACAAGTATTTTAATTTAATTAATGTTATTTGTTTTTTCAAACTATTTTCAGACTTAGCCTCTCGCTGAATAAGCAGTTGCGGATTCTATTTACTGTGAGTCCCAAATAATAGATAGTTAACAAGAACCCGACTCGCAAGTACAACTGACCTTGAAGGACAAGTTCAGTTTACGATTAAGATATGGATGAACAATAAAAAGCAAATAACTTAAAGTAAATGCAAGAACTAAAGTGCCGAAACTATATAAAGATATATATATATATTCAAGTATGTAGCATTGAGACACATTGTACTTTTCAATGTATTTGATTTATTGATGTATAAACAAATACAAGGATTGTTGCGGAACAAAGATAAACACCCAAGTGTAAATATCTAAACAATCCTGAAATACAAGTGATCTAAATAACTTGGAAATACTCGTAAGTTTACTTAGAGTATATCTCACAAGCTGCAATGCCAAAGTTTCAAGCTCTTTGCAAATTGTGAGAAGACTTATATTTATAGGACAAGTCCATGATGGCGTGGACTTAAGGTCGTACAAATATGGTTGGGAGCATTTAAGGAATTAAACTTAATTCCTTACATGCTAACTTTTGAGGTAAAGTATAAAAGTCAGTTAATGTGACTTGTCATACTTTATTCCCAACCTTTTACTTAACCTTGTACTTTTATTAATAGATAAATCTATTAACCAGGTAAAGGTATGTAAAGTAAAGTCTTCCTTGTAATCAGTGTAAAGTGGTGTAAGTACTTTACACTGAGATGCTTCAGTCTTCGATCAGGTAGAATCAACTTCTGAGCTCCACATCTGAGCTTGATTCTCTTTCTTCAGACTTCAGTTTTTGACTTCATTCTGAACGGTATTCTGATACGTTGATCTGAACTGAAGTGAAGCTTCAGTGAACTAATTCTGAACGACTTCAGAATTCTGTACAAGTGTTGTTCACTGAACTTCAACTATATCTGGACAAATTATACTTGGTCGATTTCGACCTAACAAATTCCCCCTATTTGTTCTGAAATAGTGCATGCATTTCAGACTTCTATCTATACATGTTTGTAAGTCTGAAATACAAGTTTTTGTTTAAGTTGTAAAATTTTCTAAGGACATCTTATAGATCATTGATGCCTCAGAATTTTCTTGTTGTTTTTCTAACTTAAACTTACCATCTACTTATCGATTACAATTTGCAACATATATATACAAACTTGAAATGTTTGTTACAAATGTAAAATAAAATACAAGTAAATGATATTCTGAAAAGGAAACTACTTCTTGGCAGGCTTTGAACCAGAAGGTGCTTCAGTAGCTTTCCTCTTCAATGAGGAGGATTCCTTTTGTCCAAACAATTTGCCCTCAATCTCTACTTTGGCCTGCATCTTTTGTTGTATCCTTGGTAACCATGCGCCACTTAGAGCAGATTTTGGTTTTGATTTCAGAATCTAAATCATCTCCCTATGCTCAGAAATCCCAAATTCATGAACTGAAACCTGAGTATATTCCTCAGCTGCCCTTCCTTCTCTTTTTACCACCAAATCAAATAGCTTCAATCCATCAGCCTTCGTTACTTCAATATCAATTATCTTGGCTTGATGAGATCGATGCTTCATATAATGCTCATACTGATCCTTCTCATGTTTTCTTTGGACTTCAGTAGCATCTTCAGAAATTGGTTTGAATGTGGAAAGGTCAGCATCTCGGATATTCTTTCTTGAAGTCCTTGGTCCAGTTACTTTGGGCTTAATGGGTGGTCTTGACAGCTCTTTCTCCACCTTCAGAACACTGGTCAGAATTTCGTTCTTTTTGATCACCATATCTTTTTCTCTACTTTTCACCAAGTCCTCAATGGACATTTTGAAGGTGAGATGGTCCAGGTTTTATCTAAAGGTGAGTACATCTTCCCATATTCATACTCACCCATTTCTACCAAGGCTTTCTGCACTCTGAGATCCCCTTTAATTTTCTGATATCTTTCTAAGGAAAGACCCAGAGCTGCAGCATCAACATGATCAAGTGTTCCCATCTTGAAATGTTGTTTGCTTTCCCTTTCCTTATTTTCCCTCCACATGATGAATTGATTTGAGACTTGCTTCTGCAGAGCCTCCAATTTCTTGTTATCAGCTTCTGGATCATGAAGGGGATAACCATGTTCGCCCACATTTTCACCAACCACAAGTCCAGAACCCTTAGAACCTTTGGACTTGGGTTCTTCAACCATCTGGGCCTTGCCCTTATCCTTCTTTGCAGGTTCTGCCTGCTTAACTGGTTGTTCCCCCTGAACTGAAGCACTACCAGATTGTACTTCAGCTTGCTTCTTGGTTGCTTCTATTAATTCTTGTGTACTTGCAAGCAAACCAATTGGCACATCTTTTCCCCCTTTGGGAATCTCAGAAGGCATCTTTGAATATAAGTCAATGGCTGTTTTCATTGCCTTCAGAGGTTCCCAACTCTGCTGCTCTAGGCTGTCAGAAATGCCTTTAGCCATAGAAGCAAACTGAGCCCTTAATCTGAAAGAAGAATTAAGGTTCAGTGCTTCTTGATCTTTCAGATCCTTTAACATTTTTCTATCTTCTTCAGTAAATGAAGCAGGGGAGGAGGAGCAATGTGAGTCCCTTAAGTTCGATGGTTAACCAGGAAAGTGCAAAATACAACAAGTCTAATAAGCACTAGAATGGACTAGTATTACTTTAATATAAATGCAAGTATATAAATAAAGTAATACAAGACTTAAAGCAATAAACAAATAAAGTGAGACATTATGTATGTTTCATGGGTATTTTATTTATGATGTTAAATAAAATACTAAGGTTGTTGCGGAATCAAGATAATACAATTAAGTATGTATCCTAACAACCTATGAGTTACAATATGATCTATATTTGTCAAATAACTCTTTAGGATCGAGATACTTAAAGTTGTGAAGTATCCCTGTTAAGATCGAGAGTATTTGGACAAATTCACTTAATGCAAAATGTATGCTTAAAGTATTTTTGAGGAAATGACTTTGTATTTATAGGCAACAAAATTCACCAGTGAATTTTGTGTCGTACAAATGTGGTTGCATACATTTAATGCTCTGACAAGAACATTAAATGTATTGGATAAGGAATAAGGATATAGTCACATCAAGTGCAAGTGTATCCTAGTATCCAACCATCTTTACACACGTATACTTTGTTAAAGAACAAGTGGATTGTTCTTTGGAAAGTGTGTAAAGGCAAAAGTCAATCCTTGATATCAGTGTTCAGACTTGTAGGATCTAGAACACTAACAATCCTCCAGTGTACAGATCTGGTAAGACTTTCCAGTGGACTCCGCCATTTGTTAAGTCTTCTTCCTTCAGACTTCAGTCTTCGACTTCAGTCAGAATGTCTTCAGTAGAGTTGATCTGGACTGGGGTGAAGTCCAGTGAGCTCATCTGGAGAATACTCCAGATTTCCTATACAAGTATTTGCTCACTGTACTTCAATTATTTCTGGACAAATCTTCAGAGGGACTCCAGATTCCAAGTCTGGAGTAGGTCCAGTAGAACACAATTCTGGTCAGATCTTCAGTGAGGCTCCAGTAGTCGAGTCTGGAGCGAGTCCAGTAAATCTGGACTAAATCTGGACCTAACAAATTCCCCCTATTTGTTTAGAAATAATGCAAGTGTTTTCAAGCTTGAATCTATACATTTTGTAAGCATGAAAAACACAAGTTTCGATTTGTCTAAAACATCTAAGTTACTGGAAAACACTTTATAGATCATGAGTGTTTTCAGTTTCATCAATTAAGTTCAAACTTAGACTAAATCTGATCATTTACTTATAAAAATAAAAAATTGCAACTATTATTACATTCATCAACTGATAAATAGTACACAATTTTTATAATACAATAATTTACAATAAGTAAATAATAAGAGTTAGGCCCTTCTTTTCGATGTCCTTTCTGGAGCATCTTCAGTAGCCTTTCTCTTTGGAGAAGGAGAGGAAGGTAGTGAATCTGGTGATCTTAAGCCCAATGCAACTTCCATTTGTTGCTTCCTTCTGAACACCTTTTCAACCCTTTTCAGAAATCCTTTAACATCAGTCGACACATCTGTCTTCCCCCTGAATGTTAAAGCGATTTCCTTCAGTTCACTCAAACCAAAAGCTTGAACTGAAGTGTTTTTCCTCTCATCAGTAAAGTGACCCTCCCTGGTCAACTTTACCTTCAAACTTTCATCCTTCATTTATTTCTCTCTTCATTTATTTTCCAATCATATTTATCTCTCATATTTACTCCATTCCATTAAATTTCATTCATCAAATCTTCATCATAACCTTAAATATTCAATTTCATTTTCATCTATTCTCATAAATGGCACCTAGACAATCTAGAACAAGAAATCTGCTTGCAAATGAATACGTGCCTTCGGAAAATGTTGATAGGGCACCTCATATCACTCTTGAGGCAAGTACCATAAGAATTAATATGAATAACTGGATGGCAAGACTTTCTCTGTCCAGTGTTCATGATGCCCAATCGATTATTGGGAGATTAAATTCTTTCTTTCTTTCTTGCCCATTATATGGTGCATTAACATTAATCCAGGAAGGATGTATCACGAGTACCTATGTGAATTCTGGTACTCTGCTCAATATGACGATGAAACTTCATTGATCAATTACACTCATGGAGGTACCAGATCCCTTGGTTTCACTGCAAGTCTTTTCAGGTCTGTTCTCCAGTTGAATTATCATGAACAGAATGAATTGCCTATCGAGCTTCCCAGTGGCATAAATACAAGGGAAGTATGCAGGTTGATGGGGCATACAGATATACTGGATGAGCATGGCCAGCTATCCAGAAAAGGAACTATCTACATGAGCAAGCTGTCAGACTCATGGAGATATTTCTTCACTCATATTGTTGAGTGTCTAGGAGGTAGTTCTGGAGGGTTAGACCAGATCAATCAAACCCACCTCCAGATTGCCTATTGCTTATGGTTTGGGCTAAGAGTGGATTTTGCCCAAATCCTGTTTGATGACCTGGTAGAGCGCCTAAAAGTGAAAGGAAGAAAACCATTTGTGCCATATATTCGATTCCTTTCACTAATGTTCAAAAATGCACTTGGCGACCAGTACGATTTTAATACTACTCATTTTTCAGTGAGTGAGTATATGAGGGACCTAGTCAATCTTAGGTCTCCAGTGGGTGAGGTAGATATTCCTCAGTCTATGCTTACCTTCAGAAGGGAAGAAGCTGTAATGGGTCCAGATATTGGTCAAGTTGTTGAAGTACCATCTGGTGATGATGTACAGGTAATAGAGGCTGTACAGCCCATAAGACAAGTTGCTCCAGAAGGTCATGTACAGGTAGTTGAACCTTCCAGGCGACCTAGAACTAATAGGCGTCTGATGAGAGCTGGAATCCAGGTGAATCCAGCAAGACATCCAGGTGATGTTATGAATCTGGATGGGTCACCAATCTTTGAACCTGAAGAGGTTGTGGGGCAAGAAATTGATGAACAAGCTGAAACAATTGCCCAGGTTGTTGAGGAAGTAGTTGAAGATGTTCAGACTGAAGAACATGCTTCTGGTGAGCAAGAAGCTCCACTGGATTTGAATGTAGAGGTTGGTGAACAGGTGATTAGAGACTGGTGAACAGTCTGGTGAACAGACAGTTGGGACTGATCCAGAATGGGATGATGTTGACTCCCCAATGTCTGAAGGCTTTGATGTTAACATGGGATTTCTGGGTGAAGATGTACAAGAAGAAGAACATCTACCAGAAATACCAACACCTACACCAGAAATGCCACCACCACAAACAAACATGCCACCACCACCACCACCTTCAATTCCAGAAAACACCCAATACTTCACTCCTACAACCAATCAACCTTCAGAAACTCAACCTCCTCCTCGTGCGCCGGAGTCACCAGTTGCACCATCTGAAGATGCAACTGAAGAGGACTGGGCACAAGTTCCTCTTATGACCAGAATAACCTCCACACTTGAACCTCCCACTGGTCTCTCCACTTCTTCTTCAACCGAGGTCCAAGGCCTTTTAAGTAAGGTGGCGGACCTGGAGAGATCACTTCAGAGTTCATCTCAGGTTATTTCGGACTTCAAGTCTTTACTTTCAAATAACCTTGCTTCAGAGATGAATGTCTTCGCTGGGAATGAGAAGCTGGTATATGAGAAGCTGGATGAACTGGTACTGGCCACAAACACAAACACTGAAAAGATCAAGGTGGCAGTCCAGGGTTTAGAGAACAGGTTGGTTACTTCTGTTCAGACTGCAGTCACTGGCGAACTGGCAGGTCTGAAAGAAGATGTTCAGAATTTGGTCTTCAGGGTAAGCTCTCTGGAGAGTAGGCCCACACTGGACCAGAGTGCAGTTGTTCGCACTATCAGTGAAGAATGTACAAGAAGGTTCAGAAACGATATGCTAAAGGAATTATGTGAAGAAGTTTCTGAAACCGTTCTTCGTAGTATTTATGATGGGGTGTTACCCCAAGTCGAAAAATTACTGGATGAGAAGCTGCCAGAACACTTGCCTCAAACTGTTGGTAATATTCAGAAGGAAGTGCAGGCACTAAAGAAAGTTGTGTCTGAAACAACTCCAGTACAAGGTACATCATTTGGTCCACTAGATAGACTGATGCTTGAACAGTTGTGGAATAATCTCAAATCTGGAGATCATTCCAAGGGGGAAAGGTCGTCTGGTGACCAAACTGAAAGACAAGCATATGGCACTGAAGCCGGGCTTACTGAAACACAAAGAGAAGCATATGGCACTGAAGCCGGGCTTACTGAAGAGGTTACTGGTACTGAAGCCAGTGAACCCCAGTTTGAAACCTTCCCAGATATTCCTACTACATTGAAGGCTGTTAAAGGAAAGGAAAAAGTTGTGTCTGGTGAAGAGGAAGAACAAACTGAAGATGTTGATAATGAAACTTCAAGGAAGTTAGAGCAGGAATGCATCATGATTGAGATTTTTAAAAGAAATCAAAAGAATGAACTGCTGGCCCATCAAAGGGAGATGGCAACAATGGGTACTCTGGACTCCTACAATGCTGGAAGGTTAGGCATTAATATTGAAGTTTTAAAAGGATGAAGGATGACCCCAGAGTTCATCAATGCCTAAATGCATTGGATGATGTTCATGTACGCTCGTTCTACGCTGAAGAAGAGCAGGTCTATGACTCAATTATATATGGCGTGAGTGTACCAGAACTCATCAGACAGAGGAAAGATGAACTGGTAAGTCTCCAGAAGAAAATAAGGAAAAATGCTGGTGCTCTGGAGATAGAGTACAGAAAGAGACTTACTGGTTTACCTAAGTTGACTGCCAGACAGATCAAAGCTATCAAAGACGCTGATGTAAGTACTTTCATTCCTCTGGACACTTCTCGAAAAATAAATCGACAAGAACTCCAAACTGCTGTAGAGCAAAGGAGAGTGTCCAAGGATACTGAAGCCTTGATCCAGCAAGCCAAACTGAAGGAAAAGTACAATGAAATGATCAACTTCAGGGCTGATGCTAGAAGGATCACTGGTGCTGAAATCAAGTTGGCTGAAGATCATGAGGGCATGTCAAAGTTTGAAGTGAAGTTGACCAGAGAGGGTAACTTCACTGATGAGAGGAAAAACACTTCAGTTCAAGCTTTTGGTTTGAGTGAACTGAAGGAAATTGCTTTAACATTCAGGGGGAAGACAGATGTGTCGACTGATGTTAAAGGATTTCTGAAAAGGGTTGAAAAGGTGTTCAGAAGGAAGCAACAAATGGAAGTTGCATTGGGCTTAAGATCACCAGATTCACTACCTTCCTCTCCTTCTCCAAAGAGAAAGGCTACTGAAGATGCTCCAGAAAGGACATCGAAAAGAAGGGCCTAACTCTTATTTTTACTTATTGTAAATTATTGTCTTATAAAAATTGTGTACTATTTATCAGTTGATGAATGTAATAATAGTTGCAATTTTTTATTTTTATAAGTAAATGATCAGATTTAGTCTAAGTTTGAACTTAATTGATGAAACTGAAAACACTCATGATCTATAAAGTGTTTTCCAGTAACTTAGATGTTTTAGACAAATCGAAACTTGTGTTTTTCAAGCTTACAAAATGTATAGATTCAAGCTTGAAAACACTTGCATTATTTCTAAACAAATAGGGGGAATTGTTAGGTCCAGATTTAGTCCAGATTTACTGGACTCGCTCCAGACTCGACTACTGGAGCCTCACTGAAGATCTGACCAGAATTGTGTTCTACTTCCATAGCCTCGTCAATCTTCTTTGGTTCCATCAAAGATAGAAAACTTACGTATAAGCATTGATTACTGGAGGCTCTTCTGGTCTGAACTCCATGACTGGAGTCACCTATGATCTGATCAATAGGGTGAGCTTTTGTCCATCTGGAGTACTGACCAGGATTGTTACTGACAACAATATCAGTGCAAGAATTCAGTTGAGTTTCCTCTGGAGTTGCTTCTGGAGGAGGATCTTGCCAGATTACTTCAGTATCTTCATCTGAGTCATTTAAATCACGATTTGCATCATGAAATTCTTCATTTGAAGGCATTTCCTGGAGTAATGGTTCAGTTTGAAATTCTTCATGAGACATTTCTGGTCGATTCTCAACTGACACTGATACTGGGGGAGTAGTACGCACATCTGAACCAATATTAATTTCTGAAGGTAGTTTGAAAATAATAGAGGGATAGAATGGAGTACTACTGGAGAGTTTCTGAGCAGGTTCCAGATCAGGATGACTGGAAACTGTGTCTGGTGAATCTTCAATTTGTCGTTTATAGGATCAGATTCACAAAAGACAATTGGAGTTTCTGGGGGAGTATCAAGGGCTGGCTTCTTGTTGATTGCAGCATTTGATTCATCAAATGTGACATGAATTGACTCATGGACCTTCTCTAGTCTCTTGTTGTAGACTCTGAAGGCCTTACGAATGGCTGAATAGCCTAAGAAATACCCTTCATCAGCTTTGGCATCAAATTTGCCTAGCTGACTGGAGTCGTTCAGGATGTAAACTGGACATCCAAAAACGTGAAAATAACCAATATATGGTTTTCTATTTCTTAAGACTTCATAGGCTGTCTTTTTGTGTCTTTTGATGTACACTGATCGATTCTAGGTGTGGCAAGCAGTTGCAATTGCTTCCGCCCAGAAACTGGTAGACAGACCAGATTCAGCAAGCATACTCCTGGCAGCTTCTATCAGCGTTCGATTCTTCCTTTCCACAACTCCATTTTGTTCTGGAGAGCGGGCTGATGAGAAATTCTGGGAGATGCCAGTGTCAGTACAGAATGACTCCAGAGTTGCATTCTGGAATTCTGTTCCATTGTCACTTCTTAACTGACACACTTTTCGACTGTACTTGAGCTCAATTTGCTTGATAAGACTGATGATTTCAGCAGCAGCTTCACTTTTAGACCTTAGAAAGATCACCCAACAATATCTGGAGAATTCATCTACGATCACCAGGGTGTATCTTTTACCAGCACGAGTCTGAACGTTCACTGGACCAAAGAGGTCCATATGAAGCATGTGAAGTGGTTCAGTAATGCTGAAATTTTGTCTGGTCTTGAAACTGGTACATTTTTGCTTACCCATCTCACATCCTGGACATGGTCTTTCCTTTTTGAAGGAAACTGAAGGTATCCCATATGCAAGTTGTTTTCTGGACAACTTGTTAATGTTTTTGAAATTTAAATGGGATAATCTTTTATGCCATAACCAGTTTGTGTCTTCATCAGCTTGAGTATAGAAACACTGCTCTGAAGGAGAGCTTTCCATATCCATCACGTACACATTCCCTTTTCTGGGAGCAATCAACACTACCTTCCAGTCCTTGTTGAATACGATACCCTGAGCAACATTGAATAAGACTTGATAGCCATCATCACATAGTTGGCTTACACTGATCAAGTTATATTTCAAACCATTCACAAATGCAACACGTGTGAACTTGACTTGTCCATTGTTCAGAACACCATATCCTCAGTCTTTCCACAACCATCATTTCCAAAAGTGATGGAGGGTCCATCAGAAATGGTGAACTCCTCCAGTAGGGTCTTACATCCGGTCATAGTCCTGCCAGCTGCACTGTCAAGATACCAGATATATTTCTTTCGATCGCCCTACACATACACCAGATATTGATTAGTTAGATTTGGGAACCCATCGACTGATGGGTTCACTGGACCCTCCCTTATAGGTCCCTGGAGCAATCTGGTTAAGTTCACTTTCTTCAACAGTGGTCTTAGTTGAAAAGACCACTGGGTTGATAGTTTTGAAACCTTTTTCATTTTCTCAACTGGAGAAATAAATTTGTCTTTCTTAGTAAAAGGTTTTATATTTTGTCTAGGGCCAGATGAAGTACCCTCAATAAAGTTTAATCTTGCATTAAAACTTTGTGATTGACGAGTCAGAATTTGAATCTGGCTCTCTAACCTGGACAAAATATTTTCATTAGATGATACCTGAGCCTTTCCAGTTGTAGGCTTAGGTAGGGGATTGTTTTGAGGCAAAGGTCTATTCTGCTTAACCTTTTTAACTGGAGCAGTCATCTGGACAGCTCCAGTCTTAACCTCTGGGCAAAGAACTTGGAAAGTATTGGCCTTGGGAGTTACAGGCTCATCATAAACAGTGGTGGGCCTGAATCCCTCTGGTAAACGATCGATTACTGGTATTAATGATGCTACATGAGTATTTCCATCTAAATATGCACGTTTTTGAGTAGGAAATTGATTTACTCCAGCATCATATGGCTTTTTGGTTTCTAGCCATGACTTTATTACCAGTTTTTCTTTCTCTAAAATGATCTCAAGATCTTGTTTTTCTTGGATCAATTGTTCAGTTACTAGAACCTGGGCTTGAAATGCCAGTTCAATGTCTTGAAGTTCTTTTAACTTTGATTTTAAAGCATTTATTTCAGAAGAATCTGTTTCTAGACCATTTACACAATCAGATCTAACAGTTTCTACAAAAATCAAATCAGAATTAAGTGCTTCAGCAATGTCCAATTTTAGTTCTTGGTCAGTTGCATTATCATAATCACTAACCTTCTTGATAACAATGTCCACCCATCGTCCAGATGTGACATCTTCCTTCACCAGGAGCTCTTCATCTGCCAGAGCCATGTAACAGCAATCTCTTTCTTCTTCTTCATCAACAGATGAGTCATCAGAAGGAACCCACTTCTCTTCAGTTGTTGCAATCATGCACTTATTATTGGTTTCAATTTGTTGTGCCATGAGAGCAATCTGGGCCTTAAGCTTTTTATATTTCATTTTATAGCTATCATCAGGCTTATTATTAGAAGAAAATGGACCAGGCTTGGATGCAAACTGGTTGGACCTGCACTCTTTCATGAAATGACCCTTTTTGCCACACTTAAAGCATGTCAAATTGGTCTTGTCAGTGGAAGAACTGGATGCAAATGTCCAGATGGCTTATTTGCTCTTGCTTTGAAACGGTTAAACGTTTTAGCAATCATTGCAATAAGGTCATCATCTTCAGTTCATCACAACAGTCTGGAGAGACTTGACTGGACTCTCCAGAATCCATTAGTTCAGACACCATCTTCTTCATAGAAAATACATTCTCAGAAGATATCAGTGCTGTACTTTGTGATTCAGTATGACTGACCACATTAGGACTACTGGAGGCATGGTTATAGGCATCTTGTTCTGCAACCACTCTCTGAGCTTGATTTTCTTCAGTGTACCTGAAAGCTCCATAAAGAGTTGAGAGAGTGTGTGTGTGCAGAGTTTTTCCTTGTCGTAAGACCAGGATCATGTGAGACCATTTGGTGGGTAGAATGTCACAAATTTCTCCAGAAGTATATCCTTGTCCTTCTCAACCCCAAGACCTCTCAATTGGTTTATGATACTCATAAATCTGGTGTAAGTACCAGTGAGAGACTCGTTAGGTTGAGCAAAAAATGACTCATACCTTTTGTTTAAGGAGACCTTTCTGGTGACAATGGTGTCATCTCCTTCTTCATGTTGGTTTAAAAGTTCATCCCACATGGTTTTAGCACTAGGAAAAAGAACTAGTGTGGGAATTAGGGTTTTTGGAACGGCCCCGAGGATCATGTTTTTGAGAAGGGTGTCTAGATTCACCAATCTCCTATCCTCTTCAGACCAATGTTCCTCCCTCTTTTCCCTTCCTCTTCTAGATCCAGAAGGATCAAGAAGGGGATTGAGAGGTGATGTTGGTACATATGGACCTTCGTTTAAAATTTTCATCATATTCCTCTCAATACCAGTGACATGCAAAACCATCCTAGCCTTCCACGTACCAAATTCATCACTGTTCCCACTGAATTTAGGAACAGGATTATTGAGTAGTGCACATGCACGTGTGGAGAAGCAGGAGTAGGAGGAGGTGGTGGATTAGTGTTATTAACAATTGGTGGTTCATTTTGATCATTAATATTTGCATTAGGATCGGGACCAAGATTAAAACCTTGTGTATTTTCTTGGTTAGCCATCAAGAAACAGATCTAGGCAATGTTTAGCCTTCCGCTCTGATACCAAATGTGAGTCCCTTAAGTTCGATGGTTAACCAGGAAAGTGCAAAATACAACAAGTCTAATAAGCACTAGAATGGACTAGTATTACTTTAATATAAATGCAAGTATATAAATAAAGTAATACAAGACTTAAAGCAATAAACAAATAAAGTGAGACATTATGTATGTTTCATGGGTATTTTATTTATGATGTTAAATAAAATACTAAGGTTGTTGCGGAATCAAGATAATACAATTAAGTATGTATCCTAACAACCTATGAGTTACAATATGATCTATATTTGTCAAATAACTCTTTAGGATCGAGATACTTAAAGTTGTGAAGTATCCCTGTTTAAGATCGAGAGTATTTGGACAAATTCACTTAAATGCAAAGTGTATGCTTAAAAGTATTTTTGACAAGGAAATGACTTTGTATTTATAGGCAACAAAATTCACCAGTGAATTTTGTGCCGTACAAATGTGGTTGCATACATTTAATGCTCTGACAAGAACATTAAATGTATTGGATAAGGAATAAGGATATAGTCACATCAAGTGCAAGTGTATCCTAGTATCCAACCATCTTTACACACGTATACTTTGTTAAAGAACAAGTGGATTGTTCTTTGGAAAGTGTGTAAAGGCAAAAGTCAATCCTTGTTATCAGTGTTCAGACTTGTAGGATCTAGAACACTAACAATCCTCCAGTGTACAGATCTGGTAAGACTTTCCAGTGGACTCCGCCATTTGTTAAGTCTTCTTCCTTCAGACTTCAGTCTTCGACTTCAGTCAGAATGTCTTCAGTAGAGTTGATCTGGACTGGGGTGAAGTCCAGTGAGCTCATCTGGAGAATACTCCAGATTTCCTATACAAGTATTTGCTCACTGTACTTCAATTATTTCTGGACAAATCTTCAGAGGGACTCCAGATTCCAAGTCTGGAGTAGGTCCAGTAGAACACAATTCTGGTCAGATTTTCAGTGAGGCTCCAGTAGTCGAGTCTGGAGCGAGTCCAGTAAATCTGGACTAAATCTGGACCTAACAAGCAACAACTTGTTCCTTCTTCAGGAGAGTCAGAATTTCTTCCAACTGTTTTGACTGGTTCTGAACTGACTTATCAAGTAGTGACACAGAAGTCTTGACTTCACCAACAGCCTTGTCTACTTTTGCATTTGTAGCCTTGGTGAGTTCAGAAACCATCAATCGGACTTCCTTTTCAACCTTCTCATCCACTGAAGCTGAAATCTGAGCAACTAGATTCTGAGTTAGCTCAGTCTTCAGTGTTTCAACCACATCACCACCAATCGAAGTACCAAGTTCTTTCTGATCAACACTTGGCTTCTTCATTAATTCATGTACTTCATGCCCAACTGCCAAGACCTCTTGTTTGATCAATTCAATCCCAGATGTCAAGTTCGCAACAACTGAAGCTTGCACATCTCTCTTGGCCAAGTTGAAGGCTTCCCTGATGGCTGTACTAATTTTGTTACATGAAACAACCAGCTCATTTAGCTTCCCACCTACTAGTCCCTCATTTCCAGCAACCTTGGTCAACTCAGTGCCAATGAACATCTGAGCACCTTTCATTTCAGCAATGGAACTAGTATTGGCAGTTAGAGATTTAGTTAAGCCCTCTACCTTGAAAAGTAGGCTTTGGACTTCGGCATTTTGTTTCTCTAACTGTGCTTCCACACTCAAAGGAGGAGGAGGTTGTGAGGAAGCAGAAGCAATAAAGGGAATGTTGCCAAGCCCATCCAGTGCCTTTTCAAGCTGCACTTCAGTTGGACTCTCAGTTTCTGTTTCAGAGTCCAACTCCTTCTCAGAAGGATCATCATAAGTCCTGGACTTTGGCACCTCATGAATTTGGGGGTGTAAGTGTTGTAATTGTGGGAGAAAAGTGGGAGAAGTAACATAAGCAGGAGTAGAGCCTTGTGGAAAGAATGGATGTTCATGAGACATTGGCGGTGGGCGATATGGTTGTTCAACATTTAAATTTTGGATTTCTGGGGGAGGAGGGACGTTTGTGAGATCAAGGGATGGCTCAGAATCAGACGACTGATTCTCCCTTAATAAGTTCTCATCAAACTCAAAGTCAGCAAAGGAATCAAGATTCCCTTGAGTTGGCTCATCTTCATCCCAGAGGTCAGTCGAAACTGCAGTCTGATCAGATATGCCCAGGTTCAGAACACTGGTGCCTGAACCTGCTTCTGGTTCAACAACTGCTGCTGCAGATGCATCGTTACCAGATTTATGAAGTGTTGGCTCAACCAAAGTATCATCGCCAGTGACAGTAGACACGGGGGTTGCCTTAATGACTCTCGTACCATCATCAAGAGTCACTTCATCGGCCGTAGAGTCTGGAATCTCAGTCTCAAGTGGTGTCACACCAAAGACTTCATTGATTCGTGCATCAGAAGAGTGTAAGATTTGTGAAGTTATAGGGGGTGCACGTGTTGACTCGGACTCTAATGTGAGTTGGGCTGACTCACTTATATTCTCTTCACCATCCCATCCTAAAGAAGTTTTGGGGATGGCTGCTTGTGGGTTTTCCATTTGACCTTCTTCTGGTTCTTTTTGGGAAGAACCAGAAGGGTTAGCTTCGGTACTAAAGTCCTTGGGCTGTGAGGACAAATTCCTAAATTTTCGTCGTTTTAAAACGCCCTTTGGAGATCCTGAGGGATCTTTTGGGAGATCCTCAGGTTGGTCAGTGGAGGAGGAAGTTGGTGGTTGGGTAGATGAAGTTGTTGGGGTTTTAAGCAACTTCAACAATTTACCACCAGGTGCACCAATGGGTCTCGCATTCTTTTGCGACCGGCTCGGTGACCTTTCTGAGTCAGCCGGTCGTGCTGTTTCAGTTTTAGAAATTACCTGAAGCATTTCAGCAGAGAGTTCAGGTTCTTCTTCTGAAGTAGACGCCTTTGATAAATCTCTGCAGAACTCTGGTACTGAAAGCTCAGGCCCTCCATTGTTGTAAGCATCACCAAGGATATTTTCGAAGCAGATGCTTAAGAATCGTGCAAAGGCAATGTGTGGACTTCTTTTTCCTTTTAATTTACTAACTAACTAAGAGAAGAGCATCTCAGCGAAGTCCACTTGGATCCCATGCCACAAATAATATCCAATCTCCACTTGGGGCAGTGAAATCTGGTCCAAGCCACCATGATTTCCCCCAAGACACTCAACTATTTGAGTCCAGAAGAACCTCCAGCAATTGCCAAATCCAGACAGAAAAATGTGTCCAGAGGTCTTCAATTCATTGTTGGCATCAACCATGCCATCATGGCCCATAGCTAGTAAAACTTCTCTGAAATTGATTCCTTTCAGTCTTTTGGCATAGACTGAAGGTGGTTGAATATAATTCAAGTGAAGGGCCTCCCTGAACCCATCAAGAGAAATGACACACTGCATAGTGCCATCGTTTAAAGTGAATGCAATGGATTGTTCATCCTTGCTTACGATAGCAGTGTACCAGAATTCAAGCAAGTATCTATGATACAATGCTTGAGGATTGGCAGTCAATGCGTAATGGAGAGGAGACTCTTCCCAAAATTTATTGATCCTCCCCATTAACGTCTTTGATTTAATATTCAATAAGGCAACAAAATTGTTCATATTAAATCGAAGGGTTGAAGGAGCAAAACCCTTTGGCCATGTAGGGGATGGCTTGACTGCTCTTGGCGGATTGTAATCAAAACTAATTAAAGATTTGATTTTAGATGATGATGATGATTTTGCCATTATTTCTACAAGATGAAACTGAAAGTGATTGAATTTAGGGTTTTGGAATTTGGAAGAAGAAAAGATGAGAGAGAATGATGATTGTGAGTAAATGAAAAATGAAGTAAATGAAGGAATTGTTTTGGGAAAAAGGTATTTATATTTATGATGGAATACAAAGGATTTTTCCAAAATAAATAGAAAATAAAAAGATTTTGAAATTTAAACCCACAAAAAAAAAAATATTTTAATTGAAATCGATTTTGATCGGGTTTGAAATCCGAAATAATTTTGGGTATAAGTCCGCATTCAATGCAAAGCAGTTAGGGACCCCACTTTTGGAAAACAATTCAACATTCATTAATAAAAAGTGATGATTATTTTTACATTTACGGCGCCACTTGTGTGCCACGTAAGCAAAAAGGTATCTTTATTCAAACGTTATACAGTAACTTTCACGTGTACACACAACGACCAAGTATTCAAGAGACATTATAAAGGGCTGACTTATCTCAGAATTAACACACAAAATCTGAGCATGGTCAGAACTATTGGATCTGAACCATCTCAGTTTACACAATTATATTGAAATTATTTCAGAAATTCTGAGGCATTTCAGACAAAATATTTTTCAGAAAGCAAAGTTCCCCCTTAGAGAAAAATTCTTTTAAAACAAAAAATATTTGACACTTCCCCCTGAGGTAATGCTATACAGGATTTAGCATACCTAACTCACTGATGAGATGTTTAAACGTTTTGACATCCAAGGGTTTTGTAAAAACATCAGCGAGTTGTTTATCAGTGGGAATGAAATGAAGCTGAATATCACCTTTGATAATGTGATCTCTAATAAAGTGATACCTGAGGTCGATATGCTTGGTTTTGGAGTGCATGACAGGATTGTGAGAGATGGCAATGGCACTGGTGTTATCACAAAATATAGGAGTCTTTGTATACTTAACACCATAATCAGTTAGTTGGTTCTTCATCCACAAAATCTGAGCACAACAACTTGCTGCAGAAATGTACTCAGCTTCAGCTGTGGAGAGTGACACTGCAGTTTGCTTCTTGCTTGTCCAACTAACTAATTTGCCACCTAGGAAATGACAACCACCTGTGGTACTTTTCTTATCTATTTTACAACCTGCATGATCAGAATCTGAGTAACCCATTAGATCTAGACTTGAGCCTTTGGGATACCAAAGACCAAGTCTGGGGACACCTTTAAGGTATCTGAAAATCCTTTTCACAGCATTTGCATGTTGCAAACATTATGTCAGGTCTACTTGCAGTTAAGTACATAAGGGATCCCACCATACCACGATATTTTGTGGGATCCACTGGTTTTCCATTGGGATCTGAGTCCAAATTTAATGGTGCAGAAATAGGAGTATCTTTTGATGAGACTGAATCAAATTGATATTTCTTTAATAAATCTCTGACATATTTTTCTTGATTTATAAAAATACCATCACTGTTTTGTTTCACTTGAAGACCCAGAAAATATGTCAGTTCACCCATCCTTCTTGAGCTTCTATTTCTTCCGTTAAAGGAGATTCGAGAAAAGATGGAATAAGAAGACGTGTTTCCAGAACGAACAAGATACGGGTTGAGAAGGGTGACTCATTTCATACTCAGAAGACATTATTTCAGAAAACTGTTTACACATTTTGTTATTTGTAGACCCAAACACAATATCATCAACATAAACTTGTACAAGTAAGATATCACTTTTATCATGCAATATGAATAAAGTGTTATCAATTGTACCCCTTTTAAAACCATTTTTCAGAAGATGTTTAGTAAGAGTATCATACCAGGCTTTAGGTGCTTGTCTCAGACCATATAAAGCTTTGTTCAGTCTGTACACCCAATGAGACTTTTCTTCATTTATGAACCCTGGTGGCTGATGTACATACACAACTTCTTCTAATTCACCATTCAGAAATGCACTTTTGACATCCATCTGATAGACCTTGAACTCATGATGAGCTGCAAAAGCTAAGAAAATTCTGATAGCTTCTAGTCTAGCAACTGGTGCAAAAGTTTCATCAAAGTCTACTCCTTCTTCTTGAGAGTAACCCTTTGCAACAAGTCTTGCCTTGTTTCGAATCACATGGCTATCTTCGTCCATCTTGTTTCTGAAGACCCATCTTGTCCCTATTGGTTCTTTTTTCAGATTATTGGGACAAGGAACAAGTTCCCAAACATCGTTCCTTTTAAACTGATTGAGCTCATCTTGCATGGCTCCAATCCAGCTTGGGTCTTTCACAGCCTCGTCAATCATCTTTGGTTCAATCAGTGATAAGAAGCTGACATTAATGCATTGATCGCTAGTGGCTCTTCTGGTCTGAACCCCACTAGTGGAATCTCCAATGATTTGATCGATTGGATGTGCTCTAGTCCACTTAGTGTAATGACCAGGATGTACAATGATATCAGTGCAAGAACTCCTCTGATTTACTTCAGGAGGAGGTTCAGAAAAGACTATTTCAGTCTCATCATCTTCCTCCGGCAGTTCATGACTTGCATCATGGAACTCTTCAGATTGGGGTATTTCAGTGGAGGCTGATATCTGAGGTGAAGCAGGACGTACATCTGATCCAATAGTCAGTTCAGAAGGTAGTTTAAAACTGACTGAAGGATAGAATGAAATGTTGCTTGTCTTGTTTAATACTGGTTCTGAACGGGAGTGCTCAGAAACTGGTTCAAGTGACTGATCAGATTCAGAAATTGGATCAGAATCACCAAAACTAATTGGACTTTCTGAGGGTGGTATAGGAGTTGGATTCTTAAAGATTGCAGAATTAGATTCATCAAAGGTAACATGAATTGACTCATCAACCTTTTCAAGTCTCTTGTTATAGACTCTAAAGGCTTTGCGATTTGTAGAATAACCTAGGAAGTATCCTTCATCAGCTTTTGCATCGAATTTTCCAAGCTGATTGGAATCATTCAGAATGTATACTGGACATCCAAATACATGGAAGTATCCAATATTAGGCTTTCTGTTTCTGAGTACTTCATAGGCTGTCTTCTTGTGTCTTTTGACATAGACAGATCTGTTCTGAGTGTAGCAAGCAGTTGCAACAGCTTCAGCCTAGAAATTCTTGGGAAGACCAGATTCATTTAGCATACTTCTAGCAGCCTCAATCAGCGTTCTGTTCTTTCTTTCTACAACACCATTCTGCTCTGGTGTGTGTGCTGAGGAGAAGTTTTGAGATATACCAGTTTCAGTGCAGAAGGATTCCAGGGTGGCATTTCTGAATTCAGTGCCATTGTCACTTCTGAGCTGACAAACCTTTCGCTTATGCTTGAGTTCAATCTATTTGATGAGAGCAATGATTTCAGCAGCAACTTCACTCTTGGATCTGAGGAAAATCACCCAGCAATATCTTGAATATTCATCAACGACAACGAGAGTGTACTTCTTTCCTGCTCTGGTCTGAACATTCACTTGTCCAAATAAGTCCATGTGAAGCATGTGAAGAGGTTCAGTTATGCTAAAACTTTGTTTCGTTTTGAATGAAGCTCTTTTCTGCTTGCCCATTTCACAACCTGGACATGGCTTATCTTTGTTAAAAGACATTGAAGGTATCCCATCTACAAGTTGTTTTCTCGACAACTTGTTGATGTTCTTGAAGTTCAGATGGGATAATCTCTTGTGCCACAACCAGTTTGTGTCCTCATCTGCCTTTGTGTAGAAACATTGTTCAGTGGTAGAAGGATTCATATCAATGATATAAATGTTTCCTTTCCTTGGTGCAATCAACACTACCTTTCCATCTCTGTTGAATATGGTGCCTTGTGAAATATCAAATAAAACCTTGAAGCCATCATCACACAGTTGACTGACACTGATCAGGTTATATTTCAAACCATTCACATATGCAACACGTGTGAATTTGACTTGTACATTATTCACCACACCATATCCCTCAGTTTGTTCATTTTCATCATTACCAAAAACTATTGAGGGCCCCTCTTGCACCCTATATTCCTCAAGCAGGGTCTGATAACCAGTCATGGTTCGGCCAGTAGCACTGTCCAGAAACCATATATTCTTCTTTCGGTCTCCCTGCACAAACACAAAGATTAGTTCGTTTTGGGAACCCATCTATTGATGGGTTCACTAGACTCTCCCTTAGCAGTCTCAGATTTCTTTGGTTCATAAGGATGTGAAGGATCAAAGGGGATCTCAGTCATAATCTCAGATGACACAAAAGTGGTTGGTTTGATGGTACTCTCAACCTTTTTCTTCTCAGGTTTTTGCTTTATTGGTTTTGAAAAAGGTTTGGAGTTTTGTTTAGGTAGAAGAGAAGTGGTTTCAACATTTTTCAAACGTGCATTACAGCTTTGCACTTGTCTAGCCAATAGTTGAAATTGACTTTCTAACCTTAACAAAATAGATTCTTCATTAGACACCTGAGCCTTACCTGAATCTGAGGTAGATGGCTCAGTGGGGGAGACAATTTTCTTCTTCTTTTGGCCTTTTGGAACCTTAGATGAAGACTGAGGAGAAGGCTTTTTGGATTTAGCTTTCTTTTCTGAAACAGTGGTCTGAGCTGTTTCAGATTTACCCTCAGATTGTTCCTGGGCCACTTCAGTTACAGTTTTCTGTTTGCCAATTTCAGGAAAAATAATTTCTGGCTTCATAGCTTTTGGAAGAGCATCTAAATCAGTGATTATAGATGCTAAATGAAGATCACCAGATTCATACGCTGCTCTTTGATTTGCAAAAGTGTTTTTAATGGCAGTGTCTGGATTTGGTGCTTTCATCCATGATTTAATTATTTTTTGTTCTTTTTCAAGGATGGTTTTTAATTCTTCCTTTTCCAACTCTAAAGTGGCAACCATAGACTGATAACTTTTCAGGGCCAACTGAACATCCTTCAGTTCTTTCAGTCTGGCCTGACTGGCGTTCAGTTCAGAAGTATTATTTTCAAACATTTTTAGGCTTTCTGAACGCACTGTCTCAACAAATGAGATGTCAGCCTCTAAAAGAACCAAAAGGTCCAGTTTGTGTTCCTCATTACTTTCAAAGCCAAAATCACTAACCTTTTTCATTACTATATCCACCCAACGACCAGATTCAACATCAGATTTGACCAAATGACCTTGGTCTTCACGAGCCATGAAACACATGTCTCTAACTTCTTCCTCATCATTAGATGATTCATCAGATTCTTCCCATTTTTCAGTTTTGGCCACCATGCAACTATTATTGGCTGAGTTGTCTTGTACTTAGCCTTATAGCTGTCATCAGATTTCTGAAAAATAGAATGATTAGGGGCAGATTGTGATGATGAAGGTTGACTAGATCTGCATTCCTTCATGAAATGTCCTTTCTTGCCACACTTAAAGCATTCAAGATTGGATTTATCAATAGGAGTGCTGGAAGCAAATGGTTTTCCAGATCTATTAGATTTGGCCTTAAAACGATTGAACATTTTAGCCAGCATGGTGACCAGATCATCATTGTCATCCTCATCACAATCATGAGTAACATTACCAGAAATACCAGTTTTTAACATTTCAGAAACTATCTTCTTCATCGAGTCAGAATGATCACTCTCAGAAGATAGCAGAGCAGTACCATGTAGCTCAGAATACTGAACCATACCAGAACTGGTAGAAACATGATTTTTGGCATCTTGCTCAGCCACAGCTCTCTCAGCTTTGTTCTCTTCAGTGTATCTGAAGGCTCCATATAGGGAAGCAAGAGTGTGACTATGCAAGGTTTTTCCTTGTCTTAAAACCAAGATCAAATTTCCCATTTAGAAGGTAAGATATCACAAAACTTTTCCAATAAAATTTCTTTGTCTTTAGTTACACCCAAGGCTTTCAGTTGATTTACCAGATTAGTGAATCTGATGTAAGTTTGAGTTAAAGTTTAACGAGGGATAGCAAAGAAAGACTCATATCTTTTATTTAAAGCAACTTTTCTTGTGACAATTGTCTCAGAAGTGCCTTCAAACTGTGTCATTAGTTCCTCCCACATTAATTTAGAATTTTCAAGTAAAACATAGAGTGGGCATGAGAGTTTCAGGAACAGCATATAAGATCATGTTTTGTAATTTAGTGTCAAGGTCAACAAGTCTATGATCTTCCTCTGACCAATGATCCTTCTCCTTTGGTGATAACCTAGGAGTCCCATCGGCATTTCTGACAACAGTGGAAGCATTCATGGGGACAAAGGGTCCTTCTTTTAAAATATTGGGCAAATGTCTTTCAACACCAGCAATACATTTGAGCATGCATGCTTTCCATGTTTGAAAGTTTTCACTGTTCCTATCAAACTTGGGAACATGATTATTTGGAAAGTGTACGTGCACATTATGCAATGGTATATTGTTGTTGATGATAGGAGGGGTAGGTGGAGTATTAGTATTGACATTAGGGTTAGGACCTTGTTGTTCAGTGTCAACCATCTTTGTAGATCAAAGGTTAAAGAATTAAAATTAATTCCACCTTGCTGCTCTGATACCAATTGTGAGTCCCAAATAATAGATAGTTAACAAGAACCCGACTGGCAAGTACAACTGACCTTGAAGGACAAGTTCAGTTTACGATCCAGATATGGATGAACAATAAGAAGCAAATAACTTAAAGTAAATGCAAGAACTAAAGTGCTGAAACTATATAAAGATATATATATATATATATATTCAAGTATGTAGCATTGAGACACGTTGTACTTTTCAATGTATTTGATTTATTGATGTATAAACAAATACAAGGATTGTTGCGGAACAAAGATAAACACCCAAGTGTAAATATCTAAACAATTCTGAAATACAAGTGATCTAAATAACTTGGAAATACTCGTAAGTTTACTTAGAGTATATCTCACAAGCTGCAATGCCAAAGTTTCAAGCTCTTTGCAAATTGTGAGAAGACTTATATTTATAGGACAAGTCCATGATGACGTGGACTTAAGGTCGTACAAATATGGTTGGGAGCATTTAAGGAATTAAACCTAATTCCTTACATGCTAACTTTTGAGGTAAAGTATAAAAGTCAGTTGATGTGACTTGTCATACTTTATTCCCAACCTTTTACTTAACCTTGTACTTTTATTAATAGATAAATCTATTAACCAGGTAAAGGTATGTAAAGTAAAGTCTTCCTCGTAATCAGTGTAAAGTGGTGTAAGTACTTTACACTGAGATGCTTTAGTCTTCGATCAGGTAGAATCAACTTCTGAGCTCCACATCTGAGCTTGATTCTCTTTCTTCAGACTTCAGTCTTTGACTTCATTCTGAACGGTATTCTGATACGTTGATCTGAACTGAAGTGAAGCTTCTGTGAACTAATTCTGAACGACTTCAGAATTCTGTACAAGTGTTGTTCACTGAACTTCAACTATTTCTGGACAAATTATACTTGGTCGATTTTCGACCTAACATTTACTTTTCAGTATTTTAATTAGTTTAATAGGAAATCGTGACAACCCCACAACCGCTAGAATTACACATATTATTAGATTAGGTAGTGCAAGCGTCCCTGCGAACGATCCTGTAACTTATCACTTAAACTATACTACACTGACCGGGTTCTCTGCTCGTAAGTGTGTGTGTTTTCAGATAATTACTTGTACAACATTTTATAAATTTAAAAACAGAAATAAAAACCACCATCAAGCTTTTTGGCGCCGTTGCCGGGGACGCGACACATTCTTAGTTTAGTAGTGTAATTCGATCCTATTTTGTGTTTCGGCACGAAGTAGTTACTTTTCAGTACTTAGTTTAAGTCATTTAGGTTTAGAAGTCAAATTAGGTCAACATTAGGGTTTAGTTCAATTTAGCTAGTATCTTCATTTTCTTAAAATTTCAAAAATTCAAAAATATTTTCTTTTTCATTTTTAGTTTAAGTAGTTTAATTTAGTTTTTCATTTCATTTTTATATTGGTGCGTTGATCTTTTTCTTGAGTTTTGCAGATTATTTAGGTAGTTGATGCGTTTAAGATCGGGAACGGTTGTAAGACGTTTTTCTACAAGCCTAAGTAGACTCAGACGTAGGAGGAGACTCAACAACTCAATTTCATCACCAGTAGTTAACTTAGCAAACCTTTTCGACCAAGAAGCCCCTTTAGGATCATCCGATACCTCATCCGACACTAGTTCAGAACCAAACTCACCTAGATCCGAAATGGACGAATTCGACCGACCAATGATGGAAAGGACGAGAGCCGTTGCACCGACACCGGGATCGGCTATTGTCCTACCAAACCTAGGATATTCGTTTTCAGTCAAAGGACACCACCTTAAGTTAATCCAAGACAACCAATATGACGGCCGAGCCAAATCTGACCCCCATAAGCATGTAAGCAGGTTCACAAGTTTGTGCAAAATGTTCAAATACGGAGGAGACGTCACCGATGACGATGTGAAACTTAGCTTATTTCCGTCGTCTCTCACGGGAGAGGCACGTGCTTGGTTCGATGAGCTCGATGAAGGTACCATCAATACATGGAATCAACTTCGCGAACAGTTCGTTTCACGATTCTTTCCCCCGAGTTTAGCTAGGAAAATGCTTCGAGACATCAAGGCATTCAAGCAAGACGAGGGAGAATCACTAGTTGATGCATGGAAAAGGCTTAGAGAAATGATTAGAAACTGTCACGGGAATGGACTTAACAAGGACGAGATCATGGAAATCTTTTTCTATGGTTTAACTAAGAGTTCCCAAAAGGATTTAGACCTAGCCGGCGGTGGTAACTTTTTGTACAAGTCTACCAATGACGCGTACAAAATGATGGAGGATATGGTGCAAGCTAGCTTAGCTCGAGATATGGATGATAAGGATCGAGATAGGAGGCCGAGAAGAACCGTGGCTAGCATTGAGAGCAGCTCTGACAATGAGGTAATTCATGAACTTAAAGCTTTTTTCGGTAAAAGGCCGTCACCCCTGGTTATAATATATATCAATAAAAAACAGGCGCTTGACTAAGATGTCAAGACGACTTACCAACCATGCACTCAGTGCACCAACCAAGTAAACAAAGTGGGACAACCACTTTCACAGTAACATCAAAATCTTGCGTCACTAAGACAAACGATTACACATTAAGAATTAATGAAAAAGGAAGATCCCATGATGTTAGGAACTGCTCCACTCTTCTAGTCTTCTTGAATCTGCATGTCATCAATTTAAGTCTAACAGTTGAGGAGATCAATGCAGCCACTTTGTCAGGCGGCTTTTTCTTGTTTTTAAACAAACGGGTGTTCCTTTCCTGCCAAATGAAATAAACAGCAGCTGCAAACACTAGTTTTGAAGCCACATTCTGCATAGAAGGTCTCTTAGCTACCGGCTGCATCTCGTGAATAATATCATCCCACACACCATTGGAATTAAGTAGCCCAGCTTTCAATCTTGCAATCGCCCAAACCTGTAAGGAGAAATTACATTCAAAAAATAAATGTTTAAATGAGTCTTGAACAAGCCCACAAAGAGAGCACACTTGTGAAGTGGTAGATTGCTGATGGATATCCCATGAGCTCAATACATCTTGCGTCTTTAGTCGTCCTCTCATGGCCAGCCATAACACGAACGCATGCTCAGATATTTGGAAAGAAAACCAAACTAGAGGATACCAAGCAACTTTAGCAGCCGAAGGTCTAATACTTTCCCATACTCGAGAAACTGAAACATCACTAATCAAACCATTTGCATCCTTCCAAAGTAATTTATCAGGTACTTCCTGCCTCAAAGTTGGAACTGTAAGATTAGGAAATAATACATTCCAGTTCGACGGCCATCTCCACTCCCCATCAGCAATAATATCACATACCTTAGCAGCCATGTGAAGCCCCGCATTTGCAATGGATCTCGGAGAAACATACTGAATTAACAAACCATAAGAATTCCAGTTATCAAACCAAGCCGACACAAGTTTACCATTACCAATATCAAACCAGAAAAAAATTTGGAGAGTAGGCCGCAATGATAAAAGCTTTCTCCAGCTCCATGACATATTACCCTGACAGGACACCTCCCAAAAACTCTTCCCGCGCATCCTGTAGGTATGAAACATACTGAATTAAAGAACCATAACGAACTTAAAGCTTTATCTAACCGTTTTTCTACTTTTGAAGACAGGTTGGACATTATGGACAAAGACCTCAAGGTGATTGCACACGGGTGCAACAATTGCGGAGGAATGCACTATACCGAAGATTGTGAAGAGCAGGCAACCGAGCAAGTCAATTATGTTCAGAACCAATACCGAGGAGGCTATCAACGTGGACTATTTCAAAGAAACCCCGGTAATTCTAACTTTAATTCTAATTATGTTAGGAATAACAATGGTTCTTTTCAAAATAGGTGGCAAATGAGTAATGGTCAACCCGAGCAACCAAAAGCGGAAAATGAAGTCAAGGAGGATCCAATTGTCAAGCTCACCAACATGATGGAGAAGTATATGGAAATGAATGACAAGAGGCATGACTCTTTGGCAAGCTATGCAAAGTCGCTCAATGAGAAGATAAGTAATCTCAATCAAAAGGTTGACGAAGGAGCAAGAAATCAACAAGCCGCAATCAAAGAACTGGAGAGGAGGATACATAGATGGATTGAGCAGAATGCAAGAAAGGAGAGAAGCCCCACTCCAAGGCAAATCATCCAAGGCGGTCCAAGCTCAAGCCCTAGCACGAGTCAAAAGTACCAACCACCGATCGGACGGAGTGAGAATGTGAACGCCGTGTTCACCGAAGGTAATGACTCTACTGAGGTTTCTAATGATTCTTGTGAAGTGTCCAATCAGGTACAGGTCATACGGGAGCAAAATGAAGAAGAAACGGACCAAAACGCAATTCTAGAATCTGTCCAGGAGGCACCAGCGCCGCTGGAGACCCTCCAGGTGCAAACCAGCGCCGCTGGCACCTTGCCAGTGCCGTTGGGAGCCCCCAGGCTAAGCCCCAGCGCCGCTACCCACTAGCCAGCGCCGCTCCGGAGTCCGTCAGACCAGATTTACGCAAAACTTTGTTTTCGGAAGGAGACGTCGAGACCCAATTCACTTCCAAATGCAAGATCAAAGATGGGGACGACTCGGACAGTAAAGATGAAGTTTCAAATCCCTAGGTACCGGATGACGGGACACAGCTACCGCAAGCATCTGAAGATCCAGGAAGTTTTCTTATCCCTTGCACTATTAATAATGAATATTTTTCGAGTGTATTAGCTGATTTAGGGTGAAGTATTAATGTTATGCCTACTGTGATTTATGATAAACTCACCCTTTGTTTGCTAAAACCCGTTAACATGAGCATTCGGTTAGCCGATCAGACTTACCGATAACCCAAGGGGATTGTCGAACAAGTCCATGTCAGGGTTAAGGATTTAGAATTTTGGACTGAGTTTGTTGTATTGTTGGAATTCATCTGCCCAAGACACATATTAAATTGACGTGGCTAGTACGTGATGATCCAAGTCGGGTCATACCCAATAACAAGCTAGACAAACACTTATGGTATTTATTTATATGATTTGATCTTTAAATAAATATCAATACTTGAAAAATTTAGAAAGTGGTTTTCTAAATAATTGCACTTGAGATATGTAAATAAATTATATGGATGATTTATTTTGAGAGAAATGTGAATATGTTTATTTGGCAAAATAACACTTATGTGTGTTGTATATAATATGTAACATGTTACATAAGATATGTAACAAGTTATGTTGCAATTTTATCTATCAAATATACAAATAAGTGTTTTATAAAAATTGACACAAATTTTGTTTGTGTCAACCCCATGTGGCCGCCCCCCCCCCCCCCATGTGGTTTCATGTAGATTTGATCTACTTAACACACTTGGAGTCTTGCATGACTTACAACACAACACATAGTTTGTATCAACAATCTTACATGCATTTTGTAAGAGTATTTCTCTCATTCTTCAAGTAAGAAAAACCTCTCTTTTCTCTCATTTTGATTTTCGGCCAAAGGGAATAAAAAGGGAAGGGTTTACAAGTTCAAATCCTAGCATAGTTTGGGTGTTTGTTGGAAGCTTGGGGTATACAAGCTTGAGGTTCTTCTAGGTTGAAGACTTGCCACTTCAAGATCATCATCTCCTTCATATCAACCTTCTCATAAGCTTGGAAGAAGGTAGTCTTCTAAACACCCTATGGTTGTTGTTTTGATTGCATATTATTCATATACATGGATCCTTATTGTTTGGGTTTTCTTTTATTAGTTAAAATATGGTTTTTAACTACATATAACATCATGAAAAGTTCATAAACTCCGCTGCGTTTTTCATATTATAAGGATAATATGACTTTGATAAAACCCAACAAATCCCAACAATGGCATCTAGAGCCGGTTATATGGATGTATGCATCAAAAGTTGATTTTGTTTGGACAAAAACCAATGTTTTGGCCATTTTTTAAAGAGGGCCGATTTATATATAAGAAAAAAGGAAGATTCCTTCTTTTTTTTCTTGTATATTTTAGTGTCACAACTTAGCCAAAAGACCTTGTGATTGTTTGTGATGTGTGGATGTGTTTGTATTTATTTAATTATTCAATGGTTGTAATAGTTAAATAGGATTTTCTTCATTCATTTGGTTATGTAATTTATTTATTTCATTTGGTATGTAATAAGTAGATTAGTTGCATTTTTTCTTGTAAATGTAATTGTTGAGTCCCAATGTTTGTTGTAAATTTAATGATGACAAATCTGACCTATAAACACTTAGTAATCTTTTGGTTCTTGTAATCGGATCTGGGTCAGACTAAGCTGACACAGCTTGCGATAGGCAACTGACCCAGATCACGCTTCATGTTCGTAATTGTAATACTATATGGAAGCAAGTGTTATTCAAGCTGCATCAACAACGTTAAAGCATTCAATCCAAGTCGAAGAGGAGGATTGAAGATAGAGGACCAAACTGTTAGTGGAAGACAGATTGGAACTATCAGTCAGCTTGGAACACTTAGGCAGATTGGTGCCGTGACAAACCGCCCAATCTGTGTCAATAATCAAAGTGAAGATAACAACCTGGATTGAAGATAAGGACTATGACGTGACTAGGAATATTCCTAGTATCCAGGTTGGTGGTTGTTTACATATGCGTGTCCATACTCTTATTGGACGATAAAGAATGTGCTGCAGTACGTGGGGGACCACAAGTACGAGGAAGGCACGATCGATTATTCTTTTGATCGTCCAATACAAGAAGACTACGTGGTTGATTTGGACACCAAGTGACGAGGAGCTTTCGCCTATAAAAGCAACACTCCTTGTATGCATATGTGTGGCATTTCCTGAGAATCATTCTTCACACAAAGTTTCTCTGCTCTTACACACAGATTAGTCTGTACGAGATCAGCTTGGGCTGAGTCTCTTGAGCTGAAACTAATTGATTGTTGTTTGTCATTTCATAGGGTTGTTTAGATATTTGTAGGCTATCTTTATTCCGCAACAACCCTGTAATTCTTTGTATAGATTATTTCTTAATAAAGAGTTACATTTGAAAATAACAATCTGTGTTCAAGAATGCTTTGATTCTTTACTGCTTTACTGGTTTAATGATTCTTGTTCTTTACATGCATTAAGTATTTTGAGTCTTAAAACGTTGCTTAAAAGATTTGTAAAGTTCGAGAAAAGTTGTATTCACCCCCCCTCTACAACTATCCTGTGTACAATATACTTTGGTATATTGATATACCGTGGGACGTAACAATTGGTATCAGAGCGGTGGTTGAGAATTAACTTGACTTGATCCTTGCATATTTTCATTATAGTAAAGCGTAATGTCATCTTATATTGATAATGGTTCTTCAACCCGACCACCCATGTTTGACAAAGATGATTTCAGTGGGTGGAAGGGTCGAATGTCTTTGTTCCTTGAATCCATCGATAACAATATGCCTGACATCCTTCAGGATGGTCCTTATGTTCCTACACAGACTATAGTGGTTGAAGCTGTGGTTAGGGAAGGTCAACCAACCATTCCTGCCACAGTTAAATCCATAGTAAAGGACAGGGCAGATTGGGGGGATGAGGATAGGAGATTGGCTAACTTGGACGTGAAGGCCAGAAATTTCATTGTCCAGGCTGTGCCCAAAGACCTTTATCATTCAATAAAAATGTGTTCTACAGCAAAGAAAATGTGGGGTACATTGACTGTCATGTTTGAGGGTTGCTCTACTTCCATGGAGTCTACCATAACTACCTTAACAAGGAAGTATGAGAGATTCTTCTCTTTGAGAAATGAATCCTTAACTGACACTCATACCCGCTTTAATGCCTTGGTAAATGATTTAGCTGCTGTTGGAATCAATAAGAGTAACAGTGTTTTGAAGAGCAAATTTCTTGATTCTTTACCTCCTAAATGGAACAATTATATTTCATCTGTTAAGTTAAGTGCTGTCTATCATGATCTTGATCTCCCTGGACTCTTTGGTTTACTTCATAACCAAGAGTGTTCAGAGGCAGAAAAGTTAATAGCTATGGGTGATTCTTATAGTCAGCCTGCTGCTGCATTTGTGGCTTCCATGACTGAACATCCTAGTTCTATTAGCAATGAGATCATTCCATATGTAAATGATGATATTCCTGTGATGTCTAACCATAACTCTGTTTGTATTGAGTCTGAATGTGAGGAATCTGAGGGTGATGAACTGGCTAATGAGGTAGCTATGTTGGCTGAAAGGATCAGAAGGAGATCCTTTAACAAGTTTAAAGGAAAGGAAGAAGTGGCCAAGCTGATAGAGCCAAGAAGCCTTTTGATATGTCGAAAGTCACTTGTTTCAAGTGTGGCAAAACTGGACATATGGCTGGTGACTGTAGATCCAAAGAAACTGCTCAAGCTGTGCCAGCCAAAGGTGGAAGAGGTGAAAAATACTCAAAGCTCAAGACTAAGTACAAAGCCTTGAAAGCACAAATAGCTGAGCTGACTGAGAAGGTGAACAAAAATGAGAAAAGTCTGGTAGCCAAAGACTGGGCTGAAAGTGCTACATCATCTGATGATGAGTTGTACAAAGATGCCAAATGTTTCATGGCTAAAGAAGCTACTCGACGATTTGCTGAAGATCTGGCCAGCATGCAACAGCAGTCAGAGTCAGCTCACCAGGCATCCACCAGTCAGACTGCTCCACCAGAGGTAACTTCTTTCTCTAATCTGTGTGATCATGATAATCTGTCCAGACTGAACAAACTTGGTGATGAGGTCCTTTTGCAAAAACACTTTAATCAAGAACTTAAGAAAGAAATTCATATGTTGAAACTTGATGTCAGTGTCAAAAATCACACCATTGAAAAACTTGAATCTGAAGTCAAAGCACAAAAGCAATTGAATTCTGTTTTAGTAAAAGAAGCTAAGACTGCAGAAGAAAAGTTTTTGAAAATTAAACTAATTACTGAATCATGGTGTATTAACTCTAAAAGAGTTGCAAAATGTGTCAATGACCAAATACCTCATCAGATCCAAGCTATCTTTGATGGTGATTATGACAGGGCCATAGCCATAGCTGAAGTATGTGCTATGGAGCCTTGTTATCAGCCTCCTTCACCACCCAAAGTCCAAACCAAAGGTACGAACTCTAAACCAATTAAGTTGGTTCAGAAATCTGGTATTGGGTTTAGGGATCCTGAAATTATTGGCCAAACAATTGCTGAAGCTGTGTCTAAGGCTGATAAGGTTGTTGAGTTAAAACCTGAAGAAAGTCTTGACTTATCCAAGCTGACCATTACCCAGTCTGTGTCAGATTCCAATGTTAAAACAAACAAGAACTCTAGGAGAATTAAAAGGAAAGTTAGAGATCACAGTGTTCCAAAACATAAGGTTAAGATGTTAAAGAATGAGAAGTCTGGTTCTCAAGGAAGTGTGTCACAAACCAAATCTGAGTCTATTTCAATTAACACCAAATCTGACTCTGACAAAATGATTTCCAAATATGTTGAGTCCAGAAATGGTGAGATTTCAATTGATGCAAATTTTCTTAAAGATGTTTCTGATCCCAAAAATGTTGATCAAAGAAAATTAAGAACTGAATGTCAGAAATCTGGAATAGGCAAAGGTTTTATTCAAAAGGAAACCTTAGTTGTTGCTAAAAAGAATTTCAAATCTGGTAAGGGACAGATCAAGCAACAATGGGTATCCAAATGTAATAAGAGTCAAAGTTCTACGACCCAATCTGAGTCAGACCTTTTGGTCAGCTCTGGTGAACCCATCTCCAGATGGGTTCCCAGAATGAACTAATCTCTTATTGCAAATGCAGGGCAGTCATGATGATAACAACTGGCACTTGGACAGTGGTTGTTCCAAGCATATGACCGGATGTAAGTCCCTGCTATGTAACTTTAGGATTCGCGCTGGTCCTAATGTTACTTTTGGAGATGATTCTCAAGGAAAAACAGAAGGTGTTGGTGTTCTTTCGAATGGTCCTCTTACTTTCAGAAGAGTCTCTTATGTTAATGGTTTGAAGCACAATCTGATTAGTGTTAGTCAGTTGTGTGATGCTGGTTATGAGGTGAGATTCAGGTCTGATAAGGGGATTGTTCTTGATTTAGAAGGCAATGTGGTTCTGATTGCAAAGAGGGATGAGTCTTTGTATACTTTTGACATGAGAAATCCAACTGTCACAAGAGAAGTATGCTTCATGTCAAAGTCTCAAGATGAGCTGAATTGGTTGTGGCATAAAAGGTTGTCTCAAATGAATTTCAAAGACATCAACAAGCTGTGTAAGAAAGAGTTGGTGTCTGGTCTTCCAGTGATCAAGTATGAGAAGGACAAGCTGTGTGGTGCTTGTGAGAAAGGCAAGCAACATAAAGCTACCTTTAAGTCCAAAACCTGCTCAACCATTGATAATTGTTTGGATCTGCTTCATATGGACTTGTTTGGACCAATTAGTACTCCATCATTCACTGGAATGAGGTACTCCTTGGTCATTGTTGATGAGTATTCAAGATACACCTGGGTTTTCTTTCTTAAACACAAGAGTGATGCTGCTGAAACAATCATTGATTTCATCAAGCAAGCTGAAATTCTTTACAAAAGGCCTGTTAGGCAGTTAAGGAGTGATAATGGAACTGAATTCAAGAATATCACTCTTAACTCTTTTGCAGAGAAAAAGGAATTTCACAAGTCTACTCAGCTGCTAGGACTCCTCAACAAAATGGTGTTGCAGAAAGAAGAAACAGAACTCTTATTGAAGCTGCCAGATCCATGATGGCTCAAAACAATGTGAAGTCTCATTTCTGGGCTGAAGCAGTACACACAGCTTGCTTTACCCAGAACAGATCCCTCATTGTGAAAAGACACCAGAAGACTGCATATGAACTTCTTAGGGGGAGAAAACCTGAGATCGGTTTCCTAAGAATGTTTGGAAGTCC
Organism: Erigeron breviscapus; assembly: GCA_034093135.1. Lineage (NCBI taxonomy): Eukaryota > Viridiplantae > Streptophyta > Magnoliopsida > Asterales > Asteraceae > Erigeron > Erigeron breviscapus. The sequence continues at coordinate 114,705,008 of CM067169.1, read as the reverse complement.
TTGCTATATCCTAAACCAGAAAGACCACCTTGGTAAGTTCGATGAGAAGTCAGATGAAGGTATCCTTCTTGGATATGCAACAATGATGAAAGCCTACAGAGTGTACAACAAGAGAACTAAAACAATTGAGAACTCTGTAAATGTAAGCATTGATGAAGGTTGTTCTAAGCCAGATTGCTCTCCTCCTGAAGATGAAGACTTCAACTTTGAAGAACTGGCTGTACCTGAGAATGAGCCTCCAACAAATCCTCCAGTTGGAGCTAATAATGCTCTAAACTCAGGAGGAGCAACTTTTAGAAGAAGAAGAAGAAGTTCCAATCTTTGAAGATGCTCAAGCTGATCCTACTCCTACTGAAGTTATTATTCAGAATCCATTAAATGACTCTCCAACTGGTTCAGACTCCTCCATTCCTGTCCAAGCTGATCAGCCTCTTCCTCAAGCTGATCATGCTGGACCATCAAATCTGAATCAGTCCATTGTCCCTGTTACTAGATGGACAAAGAGTCATCCAATTGACCAAATCATTGGTGATCCACTCTCTGGTGTGAAAACAAGAAGAAAGGCAACAGGCAACTTCTGCATGTTTGTCAACTTTGTAAGCAAGATGGAACCAACTGAGGTTGATGAAGCTCTGGAAGATCCCTCTTGGGTTAATGCAATGCAAGAAGAGCTAACACAGTTTGAAAGAAACAAGGTTTGGGAACTTGTTCCAAGACCTCATCACAAGACTGTGATTGGAACCAAGTGGGTCTACAGAAACAAAATGGATGAAAGGGGGGTTGTGACCAGAAACAAAGCAAGATTGGTAGCTCTTGGTTACAGACAAGAGGATGGAATTGATTATGATGAGACCTTTGCACCAGTGGCAAGATTAGAGGCAATCAGAATGTTTTTGGCCTTCTCTGCTCACAAGGTTTCAAGGTCTATCAAATGGATGTGAAGAGTGCTTTTCTTAATGGAAAGTTGGAAGAAGAAGTCTATGTTGAACAGCCTCCAGGTTTTGAAGATTCAAAGTTTCCTGACCATGTATTCAAGCTTGACAAGGCTCTCTATGGGTTAAAGCAAGCTCCAAGGGCATGGTATGATACTTTGTCTAAATTCTTATTGGCTAATAAATTCAAAAGAGGTAATGTTGACAAGACTTTATTTGTGAGAAAGTATAATGGTGATATTCTGCTGGTACAAATATATGTAGATGATATAATATTTGGTTCTAGCAGTGAAAGACTTTGCAAAAAGTTTTCAGAATTAATGTCTAAAAAGTATGAAATGAGCATGATGGGAGAACTAAACTATTTTCTGGGTTTACAAGTTAAACAGACTAAAAATGGAATTTTTATAAACCAAGGAAAGTATGTTAAAGATCTCTTAAACAAATTTGGTTTTAGTGATTGCTCACCTATGAAAACTCCTATGGGAACTGGTGAAAAGCTGGATGAAGATAAAAATGGAAAATCTGTTGACATCACAGCTTATAGGGGTATGATAGGATCATTGCTTTATTTAACTGCTAGTAGACCAGATATTATGTTTGCTACATGTCTTTGTGCTAGATATCAGGCTAGTCCTAAGGAATCTCATCTTAAGGCTGTAAAGAGAATCTTTAGATACCTTAAAGGTAGTCCCAATCTGGGTCTTTGGTATCCCAAAGACTCAGGGTTTGATCTAATTGGCTATTCAGATTCTGACTTTGCAGGCTGTAAGATTGATAGAAAAAGTACTTCAGGAGCTTGTCAAATGCTAGGTAATAGACTTGTAAGCTGGTCCAGTAAGAAGCAACATTCAGTTTCCATTTCAACTGCAGAAGCTGAGTATGTTGCTGCTGGAAGCTGTTGCTCTCAAATCCTTTGGATGCAATATCAGCTTCAAGACTATGGTGTCACTGCAACAAAAACTCCAATCTTTTGTGACAGTACTAGTGCCATAGCAATATCAAACAATCCTGTACTTCATTCAAGGACCAAGCACATTGATATAAGATATCATTTCATTAGGGATCACGTGATGAAAGAAGATGTTGAACTCCATTTCATTCCAACAGACAATCAGCTTGCTGACTTGTTCACAAAGCCATTGGATGAATCAAGGTTTAACTACCTTATAAGTAAGCTAGGTATGCTTAATTTGTAAAATGTAGTGAGCTAAGTAATAGCAAATCTGACCCCTTAGAGTTTTACTAAAAGTTTGAGGGCAAGCTATGTCTGACCCAGACTACTCTTTTATACTTGGTGTTTATCAAGCAAAAGTGAGTAAGCTGAGTCTGACCCAGCTTCGTGGTTATTTTTGTTATTAAATATCTCAGTGCGTTTATTTTATTTATTATTGTATTCAGCTTACGTATTGATCCTATTGGGATGTGACACGTGTAGTGGACCATACCGGTTACTGAAAAAGTACCACCACTACTTGTTGTTCATCCAATCAAAAACTCTCTCTCCACTAATTCCAAGTCAGATATTTTGGGTTTGATTAAAACAATCAATCAACCTAAATTTCAAATCACTTGTTCATATTTTCATAAAATCAATTTTTCTCTCTAATCTGATTACTGTTTTATTAAGTTTATTTTCTTCTAAATTTGTTTTCAAAATGGCATCATCATCATCTATTTCTCAATCTTCTACTGAATCTGAAAATCATTTTCCAACTCCAATCAGTGCAAATAAGTTATCTCCTTATGTGGTTGGAGATAAGGTAGTTGTTGTTCCCTCCGATCTTGATACTAGTAAAATCAAGATTGGAAGTCTGGTTTATGCTAATCTTCATCCTCCCTCATGGGCAAAGGGGTATGATGAGATCGTTACTTTCATGTGGTATCATCCATTTGGGAAAGTAATGATTGAGAAGCCAGACTGGGTATTTCAAGATCTCCTTTGTGAATTCTGGGCAAGCTGTGTTGTGAAACAGAACAAGAAGGGAGATGCTGCAATCTATGGCTCAGTCCTTAACGGTAAGAAAAAGGTATATATTTCTTACGAAAGGCTTAAGTCTGCATTTGAGCTGTCATATATGCCTGATGATGAATATGAACCTGTTGTGTCTCATACTGAAGCCAAAAATGTTTTACAAGAAGTTGGATATACTGGTCCACTGGCTTCAGTTGTTAAAATGAAATATTTAACTGGTATTTGAAATTACCTTTTGAGCACAATTTCAAAAACTTTACAAGTTAAGGCAGGCAGCTTTGATCAGCCTAATGTCCTAGAATTGCAAATTTTTCATGCAATGGTCACTATGACCAAAGTAGATTTTGCTGCTTTAATCTTTAAAGACCTTGTTGAACGTGTAAATAAAAAGAGTCTTACCATCCCCTATGGTAGGATTCTTGCACTCATTATCGAAGCTATCATTGATAATGATTACAGCCTGGCAACTGGTCAGACTGTAGAGTGCAAGTCCATCAATTCTAACATTTTCAACAGTCCTAAGGTAACTGTGCAGGGTCTAACCCGAGCAATTCAGAATTACCTTGATTTTTGCAGGAGAAGAGAGGAGGAAATGGAAGCATTAAGGGAAGCTGTCCCTTCTTCGACGCGATCTGGGTCTGACACTCAATCTGCTAATCAGGGGGACCCAGGTACACATGCTTCTGAACCCTCAAACTCTTCTGGATCTATGCATTCTTCTCCTTTAAAAGAGGGTGATGGGTTGGCCACATCATCAGCCACCCTAGCCGCACCCTCAATCCAATTCAAATCAGCTTCAAAACAACCCAGTGTTGAGGACTTAGTGCCTCGCATTGTGAAAAAGAAAAGATCCACAAGGAAATCTGTGTCAGCTTCGGTGGGCAAAATTTCAACTCCAAAACCATTAGAAGTCCCACCTGGTTCAGTGGAAGCTGAGGAACGTTCCGAAGCTGTCCCTGATACCCAAGCTGACATACCAAATTCACCTCGCCCATCTACACTCTCCCAAAAGGGTGTAGACGAGATAAAAGGGACAACTGAATCTACCCAACCCTCCAAACAGGGTGAAGGTATTGAAACAAAGACCTCCTCCCAAGGTCATACTAAGTCTGTGCCTAAATCACCATCATCAGCCTCCCAAAAGGTTGATGATATCATCAAAGGGATAACAATGGATCTAGCCCAGATCCAAGAGTCAGAGTCTGTGCACGTACAATCTGAGGTTGGTCAGACAAAGGAAAGTAGCATCGAACGCCAAGGTGACACTGCTGCTCTTCCCAAAGCTGATCAGACTCCCTTAATACACTCTGAGTCTGCACTGGCTGCCAATGCCTCTTCTATGTCACAAGAAGAAGTACAGGCCACAATTCTCCCTCGTGATACTTTGGTGCAACAACACACCATTGTTGAAGGGCAATCCTCTACCCTTAACATTACACCTGCAGGGTCTGTGTCTGCATCTGTCCTTGGACAGAGGGACTCTGTAGGTTAGTTGGCTGTCTTTAAGGCAGTCATGTCAGCCCCTTGTGCAGCAAAGGGAACCATTGATGGTCCTCACGATGTCAATGAGAACATAGTCACTATCTCCGGAAGTGACTCTTCATTCGATGATGAGTTTGCCCATCCATCCTCAAGGGATGATCTGATGGAAGTTGCTAGTGGAGGGGTTGATCATCATCAAGATCAACCATTTCCCATTAGCCATCAGCCTGAATCAAACGTCAATCTTTCTCAGGCTGATCAACTCATTATCAATTCTGAAAGATCCACTCATGAGACTCACTCTCATGAGCAAATGTTCCAAGATTCCTTACACCTCCACCCCCTTCTATATTCCCCAATCGACCAAATTAAGGATTGCAGGCTGCTCTTTCCAGAGTCAGTGGCTTTTAAGCCAACTGCAAGTTCTTCCCAAGCTGCCACATTCTCATTTTCGGATGTGGTGGGTCAGCTCACTGAATTCTTATCAACTCACAAGGTTGAGAATTCAAAGCTGACTGAATGCTTGGAAAAGATCCAAAAGGATCAAGAATTGACGGATAAGAAGGTGGACAAAATGTATAAGGAACAGACTGCACTTAAAGAGGTGGTGGTAAAAGCAGTTGACCTTATGCAAAAGAACCAAGAGAAGCTGACAGGGTCCCTTGATTGTCTTACTAAGAAAATCAATGAAGAAATGGAAAGGAACAAAGGGACTCTGGGTCAGATCGAAAATGTTGCAACCAGATTTACAAGGAAAGTAACTGTTGAGCTTCAAGCTGCTAATAAGTCACAAGCAGATTTCAAGAAGGATTTGATTGAAGCCTCAACTAGTTTCAAGAACAAGGTTGCACTCCTCCAGGATGATTTTGTTGAATTAAGAAGAGCCTGCTGTCTTACAAATGTGAAGATTGATGTCCTTAACAATCGAATTCCAGAGTTCTTTGCCACTCCTGTGAGTTCTTTTCCTGGTGATGATGACAAAAAGGGGGAGAAAGATCATACCAAGGGGGAGAAGGGCTCCACTTCTAAGAAAAAGAGAAGTGAGATGAGTGAAGCTGAAATTGAAAGGCAAAGAGCTGAGGTGGATAAGGATATTGAAGCTTATTTTGAAAGAGTGAGACAAAGAAATAACCAGGCTGATAGGAGGATGATAGTGTATGGTTCTAATGTGGTTGGTGAGGAAGATGAGATAAAAATACCAGAATCTGAGTCTGGTGGAACAAAGAATGTGAATGAAGGAGTTGAAAAGGAGAGTGATATAATTGAGGGGGAGACTATTGATGGTGTTGAAAAAGAAACTGGAGAAATAAGGAAGGAAGTTGTGGTTGAAAAAGGTATAAGGAAGGATGTTGAAGTTGAAAAATTGAAAAGAAAGATGAAGTCTGTCCAAGCTGACCCTGTGCAAGCTGTGCCTGAACAAACTGTGCAAACTGACACAGCTCCCAAAGAAGTTAATGTTGAATCTTCTTCAAGTGATGACACTGTCACTCTGTCTCAGTTTCAATTGAAGAAAAGAAAAACTGAAGCTGGGTCAAGTGGTTTGAAAGTCTTGACCCAAGAAGAAAAGGATTGGGAGCTGGCTGCTCAAAATGCACATGAGCTCAAAATGACAATCAAACAGGCTTATAAGTTGGTAGTGGAAGACAGACTAGAAAGAGAAAGAGTTGCTGCAACTAAGACTGATGCTGAAATTGCCAAGGCTGTTCAAGAACAATTGAATAAAGAAGATGAAGAAGATCTTGCAGCCATTGGTACTAAAAGGAAAGTTGTGAGCAAAGAAAAGAGAAAAGTGGTGGTTCACTCAAAACCATCACAGAAAGTTAGAGATGTGGGGCAGAGTGTGAAAGCCCATAATTGGTTTGATGCCTTGGAGAAAAGGCAAGTAACTGAAGCTATCAATTATAGAAGGCATCCAGAACCAATTGTTCAGGTTATTTTGAAAAGAAGAAAGGGAAAAAGCATTCCAAGCATAAGATGTACGAGGAAAGGTTTTGAAACTAACTGGGAAACCTATGATCTTGACAAGCTTCTTGATCTAGGTTATACAGAATGGGTTGAGTTGCATGACCAGATCACTGGTATGTCTGGAATCCACAAAGAGGCTGTCTTGGAAGCCATTGAAAAGAAGTTGGCTGCTATTGTGAAATACAAAATTGACATCACTGGCCTTCCAAGACCAAGAGCATATGATTTGGATGATGAAGATGAGTCAGAAGAGCCACTCAAGAAGAAGAGGAAAAGAAATATTAGGCTCGAAGCTCCTGAAGGTGATCACACAGACTTCCTCAGAAATTTAAACCCTTCAGAGTTTCTTGGGCTGTTATCTACTGATGCTCTAGACAGACTGCTAAGTCATCTTAATCTGTCTCTACCTGCTGGTGTGGAAGATGCAAGGAGTGGAATGCACATCACTGAACCTGAACATGGAATGTATTTTGTGGATACAAGAGGGAATCTTGTATTGCAAAGGACTGCTGAGCTAAATGAGGTACCAACTATGCACCTTTTTACCTTGTACAGATTTTGTGTTGCTTTCAGTGAACAAGGTAATGGGTATGAGCAGTTCCTTATTAATGAAGGATTAGATAGGAAGGTAGATGTGACGATTGCTCCATCTTTTGAAGTTAAACAAGAAACTGTAGAATTAATTGGGGAATAGTCTTATTGTAACACTTTGTATTTCTCTAATATACAAGTAGTTGTACAAATTCAGTTATCTTGTTAGAACTTCATATCAGATTGAAAAGAACCCAAAAGATTCAAAGGGTCACAAGCTGTTAGTCATATTTTTCTTTGATTCTTTGTAAGCTGATAGTTAGAAGTGTAATTGGGTTTTGTCATCATCAAATAGGGGAGATTGTTGAGTCCCAATGTTTGTTGTAAATTTAATGATGACAAATCTGACCTATAAACACTTAGTAATCTTTTGGTTCTTGTAATCGGATCTGGGTCAGACTAAGCTGACACAGCTTGCGATAGGTAACTGACCCAGATCACGCTTCATGTTTGTAATTGTAATACTATATGGAAGCAAGTGTTATTCAAGCTGCATCAACAACATTAAAGCATTCAATCCAAGTCGAAGAGGAGGATTGAAGATAGAGGACCAAACTGTTAGTGGAAGACAGATTGGAACTATCAGTCAGCTTGGAACACTTAGGCAGATTGGTGCCGTGACAAACCGCCCAATCTGTGTCAACAATCAAAGTGAAGAGAACAACCTGGATTGAAGATAAGGACTATGACGTGACTAGGAATATTCCTAGTATCCAGGTTGGTGGTTGTTTACATATGCGTGTCCATACTCTTATTGGACGATAAAGAATGTGCTGCAGTACGTGGGGGACCACAAGTACGAGGAAGGCACGATCGATTTATTCTTTTGATCGTCCAATACAAGAAGACTACGTGGTTGATTTGGACACCAAGTGACGAGGAGCTTTCGCCTATAAAAGCAACACTCCTTGTATGCATATGTGTGGCATTTCCTGAGAATCATTCTTCACACAAAGTTTCTCTGCTCTTACACACAGATTAGTCTGTACGAGATCAGCTTGGGCTGAGTCTCTTGAGCTGAAACTATTGATTGTTGTTTGTCATTTCATAGGGTTGTTTAGATATTTGTAGGCTATCTTTATTCCGCAACAACCCTGTAATTCTTTGTATAGATTATTTCTTAATAAAGAGTTACATTTGAAAATAACAATCTGTGTTCAAGAATGCTTTGATTCTTTACTGCTTTACTGGTTTAATGATTCTTGTTCTTTACATGCATTAAGTATTTTGAGTCTTAAAACGTTGCTTAAAAGATTTGTAAAGTTCGAGAAAAGTTGTATTCACCCCCCCTCTACAACTATCCTGTGTACAATATACTTTGGTATATTGATATACCGTGGGACGTAACAGTAATCTCCAAGAAAGCATCAAAAGGTTTGTGGCTGAGGTTGGAGGCCTAATGAAGAGACCAGCGAGTTCTCACTGCGGCGCAGTGGGAGTATGTCAAACCCACTGCGGCGCAGTGGGGATTATGCACCCAAAGGAGTTCCCACTGCGGCGCAGTGGGAGTGTATTAGACTCACTGCGGCGCAGTGGGTTATCGCTGTAAAATAAATTTTTTTTTTGAAGATAGGTGTTCAAAACACATCACAAAAGGTTACTTGAAGCATTTGGATGCAAGATCAAGTGGGAGCTCACCAACACAAATTTTGTGTCACTTTGTCCCTTAGGTTGAGACCTTTTGACACACTTGTTTCGGCTAACAAGTGTGGTCAAATTAGTTGGCTAATGTTGTGCACTTATTATTATGTTTGTCATGTTTGTATGGTTGTTTATTATTTTGTCATATGGATGCTCAAAACCAACAAACTAAAAGACACACATAAAAGATTAAAATTGGTTTTAATATTGACATTAACTTGGTAAATTAAAATGGGTTTTATTAAAGTTAATGGTCACAATTATAAAAATGGATTTTATAAAAGAACTTTGAAATATGGATTTCAAAATTCATCATGGTACATAGTTTTTAACTAGAATATAAAAACTCAAACGACCCTTTTAAAAACAAGTTAAACGCCATCCTTTTATACAACACTTAATTATTTGGGAACTCTTTGTAGGATAAAGGTCACCTAACTACTTTGAGGGAACTTATAAGTTAAGGTAAATTTATTGTACTTATGGGATAAAGGTCACCTAACCACTAGTATAAGATAAATTTACATGTGTGTATAAGTAGGACAACTTGATTTGGAAACCATGTGATTAGGGTCACCGAAGCATGATAACCAAAGGCGTTGATGGGATTAAACATGCCAACTTAATATAAGATATTAAACCGGTCCCATACCACTAGAAATTGTAAAGTGTTGCAATTGTCAAACGTTGACTACCTTGTTAATTTAGATCATGAGATAAAGGTCACCTAACCATCATTTAAATGTAACGTTGGATTCTAGATTTTAATTATTAATTGTCCATAAGACATAAAAGGGTATTAACAATTAAATTTTATATTTGATATCGAAAATACTAATAAATAACTTTGCTAATCTTGTAGATGGCCGCTAACAACGCAATAAACCCCAACCAAAACGTCCATAATTTTTCACTAAGATCCATCCTTGAAAAGGATCGTCTAAACCAAAACAACTTTGTGGATTGGTTTCGTAACTTGAGAATTGTTCTTAGGCACGAAAAGAAATCCTATGTGTTAGACAATCCTATTCCTGATGAGCCCGAAGAAACTGAAGTTGAAGCCTATAATGATTGGGTTAAGTATGTCGAGGACTCCGTGCAAGTTAGTTGCATAATGTTAGCGAGTTTGACTCCCGAACTCCAAAAGGAGTTCGAACACCATGGGGCCTACGACATGATTACCCAACTCAAGGAAATGTTCCAACAAAAGGCAAGGGTTGAACGCTTCGAAACGGTTTGAGCGCTTCATGCATGTCGCATGGATGATTCACAACCCGTCTCAACATATGTTCTTAAAATGAAAAGCTACATTGATCGCCTCGAAAGGCTAAATTGTCCCGTTTCAAATGAGCTAGCTACGGATATGATCCTTAACTCATTATCTAAGAGATTTGAAACCTTTGTGTTAAATTATAACATGAACGGATAGGACAAGACCGTTTCTGAGCTCCATGGGATGCTCAAAACGGCCGAGGCTAGTATGGGAGGAAAAGTTCAACCCGTTCTCATGATCAATGAAGGCGGAAAGAAAAGGGCTTACTCCGGACCCAAGGAAAATGTTGCTAAGGGAAAGGGTAACAACAAAGGGAATTTCAAAGGCAAAGGAAAGGGAAAAATGGATACTCCAAAAGCGAAGAAGCAAAAGGTTGCTGTCAATGACCCATGCTTGAGTGTGGGGAGGTAGGACATTGGAAACGTAATTGTCCAACCTATCTCAAAGAGTTAAAAGCTAAGAGGGATGCAGGGAAAACCTCAGGTACAATATTTATGATATATATTGAGCTTAATACTGTTTTTTTTTACATATGGGTATTGGATACCGGATGTGGGACTCATATTTGTAATATGTTACAGGGGTTCATAAGAAAGAAGCACATCAAGAAGGGAGACATTAGTCTCTTTATGGGCAATGGTGCATTGGTGCATGTTGAAGCCCAAGGAGACTATCTTTTGAAACTTCCAAATGGTTTGGAAATTGTATTGAACAATGTTTTGTATGCACCTAGTTTGACTAGGAGTATTATTTCTGTTTCCCGTTTAAGACATGTTGGATATGATTTTAATTTTGTTAACAATGATATCCATGTTTCTATGAATGATGTATTTTATTTTAAAGCTATGCCTTTAAATGGCATTTATGAATTGGTTCATGAAAACAACATATGATAACTCAATGTACCAAGCTACCACCAAGAAACTTAAATTAGATTTAAGTGAAACCTATATTTGGCATTGTCGTCTTGGCCATATAAATAAAAATCGCATACTAGCACTTCGAAAGAATGGTCTTTTGAAGACAAAAACAAATGATTCATTTGATGTATGTGAATCTTGTTTACAAGGCAAGATGACTAAAGCACCTTTCAAAGGCACTAATGAAAGGGCAAAAGATTTATTAGGGATCATACATTCGGATGTATGTGGTCCTTTTAAGCCAATGACTAGGAATGGTGAAAGATACTTCATTACATTCACCGATGACTATAGTCGTTACGGTTATGTATACTTATTAAAACATAAGAGTGAAGCTTTTGAAATGTTCAAAATTTTCAAGAATGAAGTAGAAAACCAACTCAGTAAGTCAATAAAAATTCTTCGTTCTGATAGAGGAGGTGAATACCTAAGTGATGCTTTTCAAGATCATCTTAGAAGTTGTGGGATATCTCACAACTAACTCCACCTGGAACACCACAACATAATGGTGTATCTGAAAGGAGGAATCAAACCCTATTAGATATGGTTCGTTCCATGATGAGCAAAAGCTCACTACCTCTATCATTTTGGGGATATGCCATAATCTCTGCTGCCCGAATTTTAAATATGGCTCCCACCAAGAAAGTGGAGAAAACACCTTTTGAAATATGGCATGGAAGAGTTCCATCTTTGTCATATTTAAAGGTATGGGGTTGTGAGGCTTATGTAAGACATGATGCCTCAAACAAATTAGAGACCCGATCCACTAAATGTATCTTTGTAGGATATCCTAAAGATGATTTGGGATATTATTTCTACAATCCTAATGAGCAAAATGTATTTGTTGCTCGAAAGGCTGAGTTCTTGGAAACTAAATTCCTTATAGAAGGAGCTAGTTCTAGAACTGTGGAACTTGAAGAAGATCAAGAACCACAAACAGATACAGACTTGGTTAACACCAGCTTTCAACAAAAGGATGTTGAAGATGATCAAGGAGTTGATCAAGACACACAAAACGTTCGTAGATCTGGTAGAGCTACTTATCCACCTGAGAGATATGGATTTCTCGTGGATGAATGCTACATGGTAGTTTCTGATGAACCTACCACCTACCATGATGCTATGTCCAAATCAGATTCGGACAAATGGCTAGAGGCCTTGAACGCTGAGATGCAATCCATGTATGACAACCAAGTTTGGGAATTGGTTGTTGAACCTCCTAATTCCAAAAGTAGTTGGAAGTAAATGGGTGTTCAAATTGAAACACGATATGCATGGAAACTTGCTTACTTATAAAGCTAGACTTGTAGCAAAAGGTTTCACTCAAACTCGAGGGGTCGACTATGATGAAACTTTTTTGCCTGTGGCAATGCTAAAGTCTATTAGGATATTATTTGCCATAGCCGCACATTATGACTATGAGATATGCAAATGGATGTCAAAACCGCTTTTTTAAATGGTTTTCTAGATGAGGAAGTCTATATGGTTCAACCAGAAGGTTTTGTCGATCCAAAACATCCTAATAAAGTATGCAAGTTAAAGAAATCAATCTATGGATTGAAACAAGCATCAAGAAGCTGGAATCGTCGTTTTGATGAAGAAGTCAAGAAAATTGGCTTCATCAAAAACGCTGATGAAGCTTGTGTGTATAAGAAGGCTAGTGGGAGCATCATTACTTTTATAGTATTATATGTCGATGACATTCTACTATTTGGAAATGACATTCCAACCTTGGAAGGTGTAAAAGCCTGGCTTGGAAGTTGCTTTTCCATTAAGGATCTTGGTGAAGCCGCCTATATTTTGGGAATAAGGATCTATAGGGATAGATCAAGGCGCTTAATAGGTTTGAATCAAAGTGCATACATAGACAAAATCTTGAAAAGGTTCAAGATGGAAAACTCCAAGAAAGGTTTGGTGCCTATTCAGAGAGGAACAATATTGAGCACTTCTCAATCTCCTAGCTCAAAAGCTGAGCAAGAGAGAATGAGTGGAATCCCATATGCATCTGCCATAGGATCCATCATGTATGCTATGATATGCACGAGACCGGACGTGTCATGCGCTTTAAGCATGACAAGTAGATACCAGCAAAATCCAGGAGATAGTCATTGGATGGCTGTCAAGAATATATTGAAATATCTTAGAAATACTAAAGATATGTTCTTAATATATGGATCTGGTGAGGAGGAACTCGTTGTAAAGGGTTACACGGATGCGAGTTTCCAAACTGATCGAGATGATTCTCGATCACAATCGGGGTATATCTTCATTCTAAATGGAGGAGCTGTTTCTTGGAAAAGCTCAAAGCAAGATGTGGTTGCATTGTCCACTACAGAATCGGAATACATCGCCGCTTCTTTGGCAGCACAAGAAGCTGCATGGTTGAAGAAATTCATTGCCGATCTAGGGGTTGTTCCTTCCATTCAAGAACCCCTAGAAATTCTTTGTGATAACGAGGGCGCGATTGCTCAAATCAAGGAACCGCGTGCACATCAAAAGACTAGGCACATTGAGCGGAGATTCAACTACATAAGGGATGAAGTTGAAAAGGGAAAGATATGTATTCACAAAGTTCACACCGATCAAAATGTTGCGGACCCACTCACGAAGCTCCTTGAAAGGCCTAAGCATGAGGGTCATACTTGTGCCATGGGACTTCGATATTCTAGTGATTGGATTTGATCTATTTTAGTATTTGGATATCGGAACACTTGTAGTTATTAACACATTTATATGAATATTGTATTTTGCATTTAAATTGTGTTATGTTCCATTTTTGCATGTTTAAATCCATGAATAAGTTAATTATTCTAAATGTCCGTAGTCGATCATATTTGTGGAAACAAATATGAATGTAAGATTATTATGAACTTGGATTGGTAGATATTCAAAAGGTTTTGAATATAGAGCAAAGTGTTGCTACCAAGGTTCATAGATATTGTGGGATACAAATATTGGACTGACCTGCAATCAAGCATTACTACATGGAATCTCTGTGATTGATCATAAGTAATCTTGAGTTAAAAGGCGAATATCATTGTGTCCTCAGACCTGAGATACATATTGGGTCTTGATATTCACTGAATATTATACTTTGACTTAGTTCTTCGCTGTTCTGAAACATGGCAGTACATAAGATTAAGCTCAGGTATGATATAAGGTGATTGTGAAAGACGTATGTAGTCGAGATGGAATTTGTCCCTCTTATTCGTTGAGAGTTAGATGTCTAAGGCCTGTTACAAAGTTAAATCAATGGAGAATGATCACTCTGTGTCTCTAAGATTTAACATGACATCTGTGACAAAAGGATAAATGATCGATTCACCTAAATCATTTCAAGTAAGGGACTTGAAGAGGATGATGTTATTGAATGGCACTTCGTCATACGTATTAGGGGTAGAAAACCGTTGTTAGGCGGTATTTGCTGCTTGCGTCAATCTTCTATGAATCTTGTGCAAGTGGGAGATTGTTGGAATTCGTTGCCCAAGACACATATTAAATTGACGTGGCTAGTACGTGATGATCCAAGTCGGGTCATACCCAATAACAAGCTAGACAAACACTTATGGTATTTATTTATATGATTTGATCTTAAATAAATATCAATACTTGAAACATTTAGAAAGTGGTTTTCTAAATAATTGCACTTGAGATATGTAAATAAATTATATGGATGATTTATTTTGAGAGAAATGTGAATATGTTTATTTGGCAAAATAAACACTTATGTGTGTTGTAAATAATATGTAACATGTTACATAAGATATGTAACAAGTTATGTTGCAAATTTATCTATTAAATATAACAAGTAAGTGTGTTATAAAATAGGACACAAAAATGTTTGTGACCACACCCCATGTGGCGGCCCCCCCCCCCCCCCATGTGGTTTCAAGTAGATTTGATCTACTTAACACACTTGGAGTCTTGCATGACTTACAACACAACACATAGTTTGTATCAACAATCTTACATGCATTTTGTAAGAGTATTTCTCTCATTCTTCAAGTAAGAAAAACCTCTCTTTTCTCTCTTATGATTTTCGGCCAAAAGAAAATAAAAAGGAAAGGTTTACAAGTTTAAATCCTAGCATAGTTTGGGTGTTTGTTGGAAGTTTGGGGTATACAAGCTTGAGGTTCTTCTAGGTTGAAGACTTGCCACTTCAAGATCATCATCTCCTTCATATCAACCTTCTCATAAGCTTGGAAGAAGGTAGTCTTCTAAAACCCTATGGTTGTTGTTTTGATTGCATATTATTCATATACATGGATCCTTATTGTTTGGGTTTTCTTTTATTAGTTAAAATATGGTTTTTAACTACATATAACATCATGAAAAGTTCATAAACTCCGCTGCGTTTTTCATATTATAAGGATAATATGACTTTGATAAAACCCAACAAATCCCAACAGTGCTTGATTCGGTAAGTGAAGTAGTGACACCCATAATCTTAGGCCGACCATTTTTGCATGCTGCGGATGCTACCATCCATGTCCTTAAACGTGAAATATCATTGTCTGATGGTCAAAATAGGATTAGAGTGTCTGACTTAGAAGAGGAGTATGAGTTAGTTAAAGGTGAATGTCTTAGGATGGAGGTGATAGATTATGAACAAAACCCAAGTGGACCATTAGAAATGACAATAAGTAAGGACATCATTGAAACCAAACCTAAGAGAAAAATCAGCTATGAAAGTTTTATGGAATTAAAAGTGATTGTGCACCAAACCGCGTCGAGTGGCTATGAATAGGTTTGTGGGTGGAAAAGTAGTTTTATGGAAAGAACCCTAAAGGGTTCTTAGGGTTTGTTGGCGATTCCCCGAAGGTAGGAGCGGTGCTACTTTACGCCAATCTAGGATTCTTTGGTTAGTTTGTCGAATCTTGTTCGACTTATGTTGGGGTTTTGGTTCGATCCGTGATCGTACGAATATCGGTATTGTGTTGTGTATGTGATGGATGTCGAACGTGAAGGAGTCCTCCTCCTTTTATAGGAGGATGTTCCTTGGAGAAGAAGGTTAGGGTTTTCCCTATTCTTTCTTTGATACAAACTCTTATTGCCATGTTTATCTGATCTAGTTTCCTTAGGAGAACATCCTAGAATATTCCGGACTAGGCAAGGGATTGTATTTATCTTTGGAAAGGATTTATATTAATCCTTTTATTTATTCGACCAATTTAGGCATCTTCGTGCTTACACCCTTCGTGAGGGTGCTTTGTATTGCATGTCCTTCGTATAGTGATTCGAAGGGGTACATCGTCAAGCCCCCCAGTCTAATATGATAGACTGCTAGGGATATGATTTTAAACTATCTATGTGCCCTTTCTTGTGAACCTTGTGTTTTAAGTATTGAGTGCTGAAAAATTCGTTCTTGCACGTTGGATAGGTTGCCTCCGAGTTATATCCTTCTTTTTACTTGGATTATGTCGAAAGACCATATCTGCAGCTTATTTAATTATGAGGGGGCAAAGGGCGGTGACTATTTCTTCAAGGGGTGAAGTTGTAAAATTTGGCATAAGTAGGTAGTTGCATGTGCTTTTATTGCAACAAGTGGACGGTTCGTGGCCTTCTTTGAAAATCGCTCCCTATATAGCCATAAATACCTCTTTGTCTCGCTAAATTTTTCTCTTTTCCCTCCATTGTTCATCGTGTTCTCTGCTTCTTCATTCGGATAATCCATCCATTAATCCACGCATTTTTCTACTTTCTTCCTTGTTGTTTGTTATTGCGATGGCGAAGGTAGGTATTAAGTCAACCTTTTCTTCCTTCACCGTTGATCAACTTAGGGATTTTGTAGACAAATTTTTTCCGGGTAGAATTAGGGCTTTCCGAATGCCTGGAAAAAAGCAGAGTATAGTGTCTCCCCCAGATGGTTATGTTGGTATATATCTAGACTCCTTCGTTCATGGTAATGTTAGGTACCCATTTTCTCCTTTTTTCCTTGGTGTACTTAGTCATTATGGGAACCATTTATCATGATGGCATCCTCAAGGTCATGCGAAGATAATGGCTTTTGAGGTGATGTGTCGTGTTTACAGAGGTGATCCCACTGTTGATCTTTTTAGGAGATTTGCGAATATTTGTGATACGGGTGATTGGGTTACCATTCAAAATATGCCAAACAATGCTGGTTGTTTTGAGAGGGGTGGGGTGACTATCAGAGATTGGAAGGATCGATTTGTTTTTATGAATGATACTTTATTCCCCGATGTCTTTAGTAATTTGGTAGATAGGGTAAGGTTGGAGGATGTAAAGAAGTGTGTTGATCCTATCCCTCTTGATGAAGACTTGAGCCCTTTGTTTAAGGAGATTAGTGAGAATCATATAGTTGCATTGTCATACCCTGATAGTGTTCTTTTCAAAGCGAAGGTCATAGGTGTTTTGCCTACTGGTGAAGAAGAGATGGATGGTAAGCACATGATTTGTTTTATTGTATTTACCTCTTGTATTTCTGCTTTAGCTGGACTCCTTTCTCCTTTCTTTATTTGTAGATATGAGTTTTATGGACTTTGTGAGGAAAGGTGGTCAAGATGTTGTGCAATCTTCTGGTGAGGCTGTTGCCGGGTCCCTACCCATTCCTTCTGTTGTACCAAGTGTGAGCCATGCTGAAGGGCTTGCATCATCTCCTTCTAGGGAGGTTGGTCCTTCTAGTGGAGGGTCTCCTCCCGTTGTTGTTGAAGAAGATGATGATGTGGAAATAACTGGTGTGAAGGCGAGTGATTGGAAGGTTCCTGAGGAAGTTATTGGTTCTCGCCTTCGGAAGAGAAAAGACACTGGGTCTCCTTCGTACCCTCCGCTGAAGAAAAAGAAAACCAAGTTGAAAGGTATATGTTTTTCCTTTACCTTTGTATCTTAATTCTTTTTCTTTTTACTTTACTCTTGTTTGATTTGTATGCAGCATATGCCATTTTTGATCGTACAGATGATACTCCCCCAAAATCTTATGATGATGAAGACGGTGTTTCTCTTGACTCCCTTCGTGGTATGAGTGACTTAGGCTTCGTTCAATCATATCATAAGTATGCCCAATGTCAGAGCAAGATGAATGTGGTTGTAGAGGAGCGCTTGCAGGCTGCTTGTTCTCGTATTGAAGATTTGATGGAACAGCTGGGTAAGAAGAATCAGGAATGTGAGAATTTGAAGAAGTCCGTTGAAGATGTGAAGAGTCATTCAAGTGAAGTTCTGGTGTTGGAGAGGAAGCTGCGAGAGGCTGAAGTCGGTTGCAAGATTCGAGAGGATGAAATCGCTGAGTTAAATAAAAAAATGACCAACTCTGTCTTGAACCTTAATTTGGAAAAGGAGGTGTCTTCTGGACTAGATAAGTAGGTGCAGGAGCATATTTCGGAGCGTTCCGGTCTGATAACCGATGTAATTCCTTATGCTTGTAGGGCCTTGGTAGACAGTAACGAGTTTGGGAAGCTTGTGGCAGTAGTGATTACGGCAAACAGGGATGATGAGAGGTCACTTATTCTGAAAAAATTGAGCGAAGATGGGAAGGTGGATTTGACTTATTGTTCTGACTTCAAAGCCAATACAGCTGAGGTTATCAATCGAGCTGTGGCTGATTACAAGAATGCTGATTTCCCATTTGTTGAGAAGATGACCTCCAATCCTGCTGCTTCGTATAAAGCTCTGATGCACATTATTCCTGACAAGATTGATCCTGTCTCAACATCTGCTTCTTCAAACATGGATTCATGTGGCCCTCCTGTAGAAACTCCTGTTTCACCATCTTACCTGGAAACCTCCGCTGCTGACGTAGCTGATCCCACTTGATTCCTCGATGAAACTATTTCATTAGGCCTCTGGCCTTAAAATAATTTTTTACATTTGTAATCTAAACTTCGTGGTCTGGATAGTATTACTGCTTTTTGATCCTGCATAGTATGCAGGTTTTATGAATATTGCCATGGTTTATCTAAACTTCGTGGTCTGGATAGTATTACTGTTTCATTAGGCCTCTCGCCTTAAAACAATTTTTTACATTTTTACGAAGCTCTCACTTCTTTACATTTAGTGTATTTCGAAGGCCTTAAAAGGTCTTTGTAAGTCATGGATGTTTTGCACAGTGTCGAGGGTATTCCCATTCGATTTTTCCGTGTCTCACATTTTGTGCATGCATGGTTACGAAGATTTTTTCCTTCATAATTTCCATGTCTTATGTTTGATTGCATGCTTCGTAGTAAAGGTTTTACTTACGATTAGGCTTTATGTTATGTAGGCGTCCCTTTGAACATACATTTTTGGCCTTAGTAGCATGTCTTTGGTTGATTAACTTGTACGTACATGGTAAGAATAATGATAATACGATAGGGAGCGACCCTTCGTATATGTAGGAGATCACTATGTGACCTAAAAACAAAAATCTCATTAATCACTGTGTGATTACATAAATTCCTAATAGGATTGCTATTTATTCATCTAAGGGATGTAACCTATTACATTTATCACTTTTTGTGAAAAACTTAAAGGCTACAAAACAACCCGGGCACATTGTGCCTTTTGTTTACTCATCATTCCCTGCGGTCCCAAGGGATCCAGTGGATTCCTCTGAGTCACAGGTCTTTGGAAGCTCTGCTGAATCTGAGGTTGATCCTTCGCTCTCTTGGGAACCTTCCATATCTGACGATCCTTCGTCTTCTTTGTAAATCATGAAGATTGTTTGTTCCGGAGCTTTGTTCCTCTCTTGGCTTCCTTCTTCATCTTTTACTTTAGTGTTTTGCTGAATTTCCACTAATAAGTGGCCCAACTCTCCTTCTTTTATAGCTTTGCTTATGGCTTTCCTTAGGTTGATGCAGTCATTCGTATCATGACCATGATCACAGTGGAACTCGCAGTACTCATCATAATTCTTCTTGTTTTTGTTGCTATGCTTCGGAGGGGGTGCGAAGGTCTTTGCTACCTTTTCTGTTGCTAGGAACGCCCTTGGGGTCTTGGTGAGCTCCGGAAGGATTGCTCTTTCCTTATCTTTGTTGTTAAACAAACTTTGCTTTCTTTTTCCTCCGGAGGGCTCCTCATCTTGTGTTGGTCCTCCGATGCTATTAGCCGTTGTGTCCCTGGCGTCTAGCCATGCGTACGCCTTAGCCTTTGTATCTTTGAAAGTATCCGGAAGCTTCTCTACTAGATGTTCAATAAGGGCTCTGCTTCGGCATCCATGAATGAGGCCTGAGATCCTTTGAGATTCTGGAAAAGTAGGTATCTCCTGAGTTTCATTGGTATACCTATTTATGAAAGGCCCTAGTACCTTCTTCTGATCCCTGTTTGATATTATGAGCCGCGATGTGGGTCTTCTTGTGCTTTTTTTGCTGGCTGAAGTGTGCTCGGAATTTCTCTTTCAGGTCTGTGAAGCCAGTTATTGATCCCTTCGGGAGATTGTTAAACCATTCTCTAGCGTCACCTTTGAGTACCCAGCCAAAAGCTCTACAAGCTACGGGGTCATTCCACTGTTGCATAGCTGCTGCCCCTCTAAATAATTGTAGAAAGTCATCGGGATCAGTCTTCCCCTCGTATGTCCCTAGGTGGGATGGACACTTCATATTCTTAGGTAACGGGTACTTTTGTATCCATTCAACTAAAGGTGAGATGTTAGATTCATCTTCGAGAGGGAAAAGCTGCTCTTGATTGATGTTCAATCCTTCTGTGTTGAGTGTTGCTGCTGGAATGGTGTTGGCTCCCCACGGATATCCTCCATAATATGGATACCACGGAGGGTACATTGATTGAGGTCCCGTTCCAGCCATTGCATGTGAAGGTAGGGGCTCGGAGAGTTGAGGTTAAGTCATTGGATAGCTTTGAGGATACCCCGGAGGTCTTGGGCCGTACCTTGGAGGCATCGGAGGTGGTATTCCCCAGTATGGATAGTAATCGAATGGATGGGGGATTCCCTGGGGAGTGGTTATCGTAGAGTCCGTAACAATGGGAGCTCCGGGGATGTTCCTGTTCCCTGTCCTAGACCTAGGGATCCTTATCAGATCAGGAAGTTAAAGTTTGCATCATTCGCGAATTCCTGAGCCCTTTGTTGTGGCTGAGGAGTAACCTCTGGGCTCCGGGGATTGCGTGCATTGTTCCCTGTTGCTCTTCAATCTTGGTCCTCCACCTCCCATTCTTCGTCAGTTTCGCTTCCAAAGTTTAACGTCCTTCCTGCTGTCCGATGTCTGTTGATATACCTTAGGGCTTCTTCAAGCAAATCTTTGTTTCCCAAGAGTTGTTCTTTGTTTATTGGTTCTGCTTGCCTTGAAGATTCTGCCCTATTATTTCGCCTTTGGTATAGTATGGATGGGTCTGGACGGTAAGTATGGTTCGTTGCGAACTCGGGTTGACTTTGAGTCCCATTTATGGGAGTGCTGAATGATGGAGATGAGACCCTGCCGCTTGGGAGGCGGCTGCGCTAAGTGGGGTTTCTGGGTCTGCGCTCGACATGATTTTAGTGAATCGGTGTGGTGGTTTGATGGTGGGTGTCTTGTATGGGGTCCCACGGATGGCGCCAAATGATTGTGCACCAAACCGCGTCGAGTGGCTATGAATAGGGTTGTGGGTGGAAAAGATGTTTTATGGAAAGAACCCTAAAGGGTTTTAGGGTTTGTTGGCGATTCCCCGAAGGTAGGAGCGGTGCTCCTTTACGACAATCTAGAGTTGTTGATGTAATTGTCGAATCTTGTTCGACTTATGTTGGGGTTTTGGTTCGATCCGTGATCGTACGAATATTGGTATTGTGTTGTGTATGTGATGGATGTCGAATGTGAAGGAGTCCTCCTACTTTTATAGGAGGAGGTTCCTTGGAGAAGAAGGTTAGGGTTTTCCCTATTCCTTCTTTGATACAAACTCTTATTGCCATGTTTATCCGATCTAGTTTCCTTAGGAGGACATCCTAGAATATTTCGGACTAGGCAAGGGATTGTATTTATCTTTGGAAAGGATTTATATTAATCCTTTTTATTCGACCAAGTTAGGCACCTTCGTGCTTACACCCTTCGTGAGCGTGTTTTGTTATGAATGTCCTTCGTATAGTGATTCGAAGGGGTACATCGTCAAAAAGAATTAAATGCGAAAGTAGATGAACAATTAAGAAATGGCCGTGAAGTAGCAAATAGGATTAGGAGAATCCTAGGAAATGTTAAGTGGGAAGAGCGTGTAGCCGACCTAGAAAGAGACAAAATGAATGAAATAATGGCTAGAGAACCAAATGGTAAGTTTTACGGTGACCTAGCATTTTTCAGATTCCATGCTACATTAGCTCTAACTATTTTGATAACACCTATATAGACCTTAGAGCCACATCTAATATCTTGCCCATAGGAATTTACAAGAATAATTTGAAGAAATATAGAGATAGGGTTAGATGGGAAGATTTAGAAATTAGGTTAGTAGGAGGAGCAAAGGTTTTAACCAAAGGGTTCATAAGAGACTTAGTCATTAGGCTAGAGGGATTAGATATCCCCACTGATTTCTTTATAGTTGAAGATGATTCGATTACAAGAGATCACGTGATTTTAGGACAACCATTTCTGCTTTCGGTAGGTTCATCTGTTAATGTGAAAGCAAAGAAGATAACCTTGACCATGGGATACAACCAAGTAGTTTTGACTAAGGAAGACATTAGTAAGACCAACCCATTCGGAACTAGATGCAAAGCTAGAAGCTTTGCATGGGAACTTAAGAAAAGAAGGATAGAATCACACCTTAGGGATGAATCCGATCTTTACATTAGATCTCCAACGGGTACCGGCCCCCGGCCAACCCAGTATTCTTCCTCAACCTAGTTCCTAGGCCGAGTCCGGCTGAAGACTCGTTAAACTTAGCGCTTCTTGGGAGGCAACCCAAGCCGTATTTTTATTTTTATTTTTATTTTCATTTTTAGGAATATGTGACTAATTGCAATTAAGTGATTGTTTTAAATATTATCATTTGTGATCTATTTTATGAGTATGTTTTGAGATTCACAGATGCAAGCTTTCAATGGATCGAAAACAAGTAACTTATTGCAATCGTATTTTTTTATTTTTATGTTTTAGCTTGTTATTTTCCATTTTTATATTATGATTGAAGTGTGCAGGAGTATATTGCTTTGTAGTATGAAGGAAACCATGCACTTGGCCAAAAGCTAAGTGTGGGGGAGTTCAAGCATCAAATCGTTGAAGAAATCAGACGTCGGAAACACGTACAGGAGTCAAAAGCCGCCGCTAGGAGACTGCGACCTGCATCTGGGCAGCCAGCTGCCCTTGCAAGCCAGCTCCGCCGCCTCGGCCTACCAGCGCGCTCCCTGCTTAGCCAGCGCCGCTCCCAGCTCCGTTCTGCACACCAGATCGCGAAAAATCCAAAAAAAATCAGAAAAACCCAAAAATCCAAAAAAAAAAAAAATCAGAAAATACCAAAAAGAAAAGAAGGTGGAGACGCATCCATGGATCGCCATCAAATGGAGACGACTCAAGTCTTTGAAGATTCAACATCATTCAAGTCGCTCCGCAAATGCCATCTTCAACAATATCATGCAATTTAAGACCCGGGAAGTTTCGTTAATCCTTTTTACTTTTACTTTTTACGTGTTTTTCCTATTTCCCTTTGTTTTCTATGTCTAGTACAACGAGGACGTTGTACAATTTAAGTGTGGGGGGATGGAATAGGAAAAACCCTTGGTTTAATTGCTTGATTTATCACAAGTTTTCTACTACTAATTTCATGCAAATTTTAAGTTTTCTTGTGTCGGAAAACCATTTTGAGAATATAAGCTTTGCAAGTAGACAAAAGATGACGATAACTAAGCAATATTAGCCTTGGTAGATGAACGGTTAGTTAGAATTGTTAGCTTAACTATAGATTTGTGGTTGTTCATGCTTCCAACTGGATTAGAGCTTAGACTGAAACTGTATGCGATTATGTTGCCATAGCACATTTAACCGGACTTTAATATGCCTAGCAATTAGAGCTTTCTAGTCATTAGCATAGGTGTATTAATTGGACTTAATGATATACGTGCTTGTGTAGGAACTAGTTTAGACGTATGGTTCGCCTTAATTCTTACACTATTTAATGTGAACTAGTTGCATGCGGAGTAAGTGTATGAGTCATCTGGGGTCTCTGATAATGTCTATTGCATGAATAATGTAGTAATCTTAAGAAAAGGCAATCAGTAGATTATTAAAAAGAGTTCAAAGAACTATTAACGAGTAAAATTTATACGCATCAAGTTATGTCGCTTTGCGCGTGGGGAACCACCGACCTGTCACCGCTGTCTTGATGTAAACTTTAGTTGAGTTATGTCGCTCTGCGCGTGGGGAACCACCGACCTGTCACCGCTGTCTCAACTATTAAAGATGATAATATCGTATAACTGCTTTAGTATTTAGCTAGCGAGCATGACTGTAGTGCAGGAGTATATCTAAGTAGTGACTCACAAGTACACAAACGATGAATAAAAATGCCTTGCTAGTAACTAGTAGTTCTGGTTGCTATACAAACCTTAATTAAGTGCTTAACTAGTCAGCAGAAAGAAGTAAGATTGAGCTGTAAGACATGTGGAAGTATAGAACTGTTTTAGAGGTATTAACACGAATAAAAAGTTAGCTTTTAGTTTTGATTGACCAATTATCTTGCCTCTAGCTATAGCTTACTGATTTTGTCTAAAGCTTTCTCAAATCATTTTGCGTGACTAATCTTTCAAATGTTTTTAATAAAGTAGAACACTTTAACACTTAAGCTGTCCGCTCATCATTGTTTTATTTTTCTTGGACTATTTGCTTGAGGACAAGCAAAGACTTAAGTGTGGGGTATATGATGAGCGTCCATTTTCTGATAAAAACCCCTATCGAAAGGCTTCATTTCAATGTCTAAATGAGTTAATATTCTGGGACTATCGGTACTTAATGGAGTCGTATGCTTATGCAGGTTCACGGGAGATGCGAGAGATGGTAAATGACATCAAGTAACTCAAGAAAGAAGCCTATGAAGTTACAAGACACAAGGAGGTGATTCGGGAACCGAACGAAGAAGTACGAACTGCAGCAGGAGCTACCAGTGCCGCTGGCAGCCATGCCAGCGCCGCTGGCCAATCACCAGCGCCGCTCACCTCAGCCCATCGCCGCTGGCCCAGTCCCAGCGCCGCTGGGTGGCCTAGATCAGCAACCGACTTATTTCACTATTTAAGTCGAACTAACCCTCAAAACCCTAAGAGAGAGCCGATTCAGCAGCCCTAGCCGCCCATATTCAACCCTAGGTCGACTTTGCAGATTCCAAGGAGGTTTTGGAGCTTCTAACACCTTCCGATCTTCATCCTCGGTCTAGATCTACTCTTTTATTTTACTTTCAGTTGGTAAACAATGTCTTTCATCTTTTCAGACTTTGTTATTCCTTTAATAATGTCAGGCTAGTAGGCTGAATACTTGTTTGGATCAATGTGATCATGTAGACGTTTATTGTTTTACTTTGTTTGTTAGAATCTGTTGGAGTGTGTTTTACTGTTTATCGTAGATCCATGTTTTACTAGTTCTTCATATTATTATCTGTTCTATATCTGCATGTATTGATTTAATTCTGATGATCGGTCTATAATCATACACTAGGATTAATACATAAGGATGGAAAACACTAGTCGGTCTATAACTAGTTGTAAAAGGTGATTCACTTGTAACCGATGGATCCAGAACCATAGTAATTAGGATGAATAGAACATGATGCTTAACAATGTCAGACGCGATCCTTTGACTTGGAAATGAGCACTGTGGTCACCGGAGATAATTATTATCTGGTCATGGCTTAAGAGTCGGGTAACTAAAAGATGAATTAGTAACACAAACTTTAGGTCATTAATGCTTAAACAATGAATCTAACGAGAATTTGTTTATAGGGTAGTGTGAGTCTAGCGACAACACTAGTTAATTAGGCAAAGTGAATCTAACGAGAATCTGAGCCGTGATTAAGTTTCCAACAGTCTAGCAAATGGGTAGAATAGTATTTGGTCGTACCATGAGATCGGAGATGTCAAACAAGTATTTTAATTTAATTACTGTTATTTGCTTTTTCAGACTTAGCCTCTCGCTGAATAAGCGGTTGCGGCTTCTATTTACTTTTCAGTATTTAATTAGTTTAATAGGAAATCGTGACAACCCCACAACCGCTAGAATTACACATATTATTAGATTAGGTAGTGCAAGCGTCCCTGCGAACGATCCTGTAACTTATCACTTAAACTATACTACACTGACCGGGTTCTCTGCTCGTAAGTGTGTGTGTTTTCAGATAATTACTTGTACAACATTTTATAAATTTAAAAGCAGAAATAAAAACACCATCAATGAGAATAAGTAATCAAATTGGGAACAAAGCTTCAAATATAAAACGAATATTTACATATATAGCCTACTTTGTAGACATAATTACATATCTACCCAAAGTGCAAGTTTTTAATGCTTAAATACAATGCTTTTAAAGCATGGTTTGGGTGGATATGTAATTATGCCTAAAAAATAGGTTATATATGTAAATCTCCCAATATAAAAAATATATATAGCTAAAAAGTATAGTGCATACCAGATCATCTTCCTCTGGGCGGAACTCCTTTCACAAATCCGTCGCAAAACCGTTGTTTTCCTCCTCAAGAATGTTGGATCTTCTGAGCATAAAAAAAGGAGATATGAAATCATCGATTTGATTTCTCTAGAAAAAAATCTGCTCATTTCGTCATGGATATAATCAAATAAAACCATTAGAACTCGCCAAGATTGTGTTTACCATAAATGAACAGAAACATGTACTAACATTATTGGCGTGGTTGAGCTTCCCAAACTCTTCCAGGTTATTTCCATTTTCTTCAGATATTTCTTTGGGATTCAAGTTTCTTTTCATCCCTCTTTTGTTAAAATCTAACCTCTCATCCCTTTTTTGCTAAATTTGACATCAATTTTTTCTATATAGTCACTTCCTACGTTTTTTAAACACAGAAATATCGTTGGATCAACATACGCCACATCTTAAACATACAATCTTAACATAATGTGAGTGTTGTCCTAACAAAACTAATCAATAATAGTAGCGCTAACAATTAGCGGCCCATGAAAATTTTATACTCCAAAACTAATTAATAATACAATACATATATACATCTATACATAAATACAAAAAGTATAGTTGCGGTAACAAAAAGCAGTCGATCATATAGTTACCCAAAGAAACCACAATGTGATGAACCAAATTTTATAACAATAAACCTAAAAAAACTAAATAATTCATTACATTAAAAAAATAGAAAATCAAGAGAAAGAAAAAATTAAATCCTGTATTTTTACTAAAAGCCAATTTTGAAAATAATAATAATAAAAAAAAAACATCCCTTACAAACCATATCAAGAATTTAGTAATAAATAAATTAATATATACAGGGAGTAATAAAATTAAGAAACCTGATAATTATAATGAGGCGAGATTTGCGTTGATCGTTAATTATAATCACCATTTATATCATTGCCTTGCTTTGATTCACTTTATGAGGGATGGCGGTGGTAATGGCGTTGGAAAACAGGAGGGTTCTTTTTGGAGATAGATGAGTGTAGAGCTAGAACTTAGAAGGGGAGAAAAATGGGTGACTTATGATAGAGTTTTAGTTTTAAAAAAATATAAAAAAATATATAGAACGCCTGTGAGAGCGGCAGACTTAGGTGTAAAAAAAGGGGTTAGGGGTGTCAGATGTACTCTCAACCTCCTCTTTTAGTTATATTATAGATGTTAATGATTTATCTAAAAGTCTAAAAGATTGGAATTCTAGTTTTTCAAAAAGAATTATATGGGTATATTTAAATATTTAAAATCTAGATGTAGATTGATATCAAATCATAGTTTAAATTTAAACTAGATTAAACTCGCACGTTGTGCGAGGCTGACTGAGAACATAAAAAAAAAAATACAATAACGGATAGTTATATAATATAAAAAACTGTCAGAATTACGACTGATGCAAACAATAAAATTATAGTTTATGAATATATGATATACGTCAAATATGTTAAAGCATGACTAATGAAACATAAATATTTATAAATCATAAAAAAAATTATCTAATTTTTATTAAATATAATATAATAAATACTTTTGAAAAAAATAAACATAATATAATAAACAATCTCATTTGAAAAAAGATAATTATCATTGAATTAATAAAAAAACATAGTATAATGTATATAAATATTTTTGTACTCATATAAAAAATAGAAAAATAAATATAAATAATTAGGATTATGATTGATAATAAAAATTATAATTGATGATTAAGATCATACATGACAACATAAATATAGCAATTTAAATGAAAAAAATGGCAAGTCATTAAAAATCCAATGTGGCAAAAAGCTAAAAATGGCACATAGGAAAAAATATATCCCCTCTTAGTTATATAGAGAGAAAATTACAATTAAGATTGAAACTTTAGATTTTGATATACGGTATATAATGATTAGATTGAAATTCTTGATTTGAATTAACGAGAACGGTATCCGCGCGTTGCGGCGGTGATAGAGGTGATAGCGGGGTGGTGATGTAATGGCGGCGGCGGTTGTAGGTCCTTGTAGACTGATCGTCAACGAGAACGCTTATAGTTATGACGAGAGTGCGGAATCCTCTCGTGATAACCCGTTTGCT
>CM067169.1:114634501-114675613 GCA_034093135.1 Erigeron breviscapus | reverse complement strand
AATAATAATCCTATGCTAATGACTAGAAAGCTCTAATTGCTAGGCATATTAAAGTCCGGTTAAGTGTGCTATGGCAAACATAATCGCATACAGTTTCAGTCTAAGCTCTAATCCATTTGGAAGCATGAACAGCCACAAGTCTATAGTTAAATCTAACTAACCGTTCATCTACCAAAGCTAATATTGCTTAGTTATCGTCATCTTTTGTCTACTTGCAAAGCTTATGTTCTCAAAATAGTTTTCAGACACAAGAAAAACTTTTAATTTGCATGAAATAAGTAGTAGAAAACTTGTGATAAATCAAACAATTAAACCAAGGGTTTTTCCTATTCCATCCCCCCACACTTAAATTGTACAACGTCCTCGTTGTACTAGACATAGAAACAAAGGGAAATAGGAAAAACACGTAAAAAGTAAAAGTAAAAGGATTAACGAAACTTCCCGGGTCTTAAATTGCATGATAATTGTTGAAGATGGCATTTGCGGAGCGACTTGAATGATGTTGAATCTTCAAAGACTTGAGTCGTCTCCATTTGATGGCGATCCATTGATGCTTCTCCATCTTCTTTTCTTTTTGGTATTTTCTGATTTTTTTTTTTTGGATTCTTGGGTTTTTCTATTTTTTTGGATTTCGCTGGTAGGCAGGTAGCGGCGTTGGACATGTAGGGAGCGGTGCTGGGTGCTGGTGCTGAGCGGCGCTGGCTGGCTTGAAGCGGCGCTGGACTGCCCAGATGCAGGTCCAGCGGCGCTGGGAGATGGTGAGCGGCTTTGAGGGGGGGGGGGGGGGGGGGGGGGGGGGGGGGGGTGGGGGGGGGTTTTGGGGGGGGGGGGGGGGGGGGGGGGGGGGGGGGGGGGGGGGGGGGGGGGGGGGGGGGGGGGGGGGGGGGGGGTTTGGTTTTTGTTTCTTTTGGGGGGGGGGGGGGGGGGGGGGGGGGGGGGGGGGGGGGGGGGGGGGGGGGGGGGGGGGTCTCCTGTACGTGTTTCGACGTCTGATTTCTTCAACGATTTGATGCTTGAACTCCCCCACACTTAGCTTTTGACCAAGTGTATGGTTTCCTTCAGACTACAAAGCAAAATAATCCTGCACACTTCAATCAAAATATCAAAAATGGAAATAACAAGCATAAAATAAAAAATAAAAACGAAATACGATTGCAATAAGTTACTTGTTTCCTTGATCCATTGAAAGCTTGCATCTGTGATTCTAAGGACATAATCATAAAATAGATCACAAATGATAAAATTTAAAACAATCACTCAATTGCAATTAGTCACATATTCCTAAAAAAAAATGAAAATAAAAATACAACGGCTTGGGTTGCCTCCCAAGAAGCGCTAAGTTTAACGAGTCTTCAGCCGGACTCAGCCTAGGAACTAGGTTGAGGAAGAATACTGGGTTGGCAGGGGGCCGGTACCCGTTGGAGATCTAATGTAAAGATCGGATTCATCCCTAAGGTGTGATTCTATCCTTCTTTTCTTAAGTTCCCATGCAAAGCTTCTAGCTTTGCATCTAGTTCCGAATGGGTTGGTCTTACTAATGTCTTCCTTAGTCAAAACTACTTAGTTGTATCCCATGGTCAAGGTTATCTTCTTTGCTTTCACATTAACAGATGAACCTACCGAAAGCAGAAACGGTTGACCTAAAATCACGTGATCTCTTGTAATCGAATCATCTTCAACTATAAAGAAATCAGTGGGGATATCTAATCCCTCTATCCTAATCACTAGGTCTCTTATGAATCCTTTGGTTAAAACCTTTGCTCCTCCTACTAACCTAATTCTAAATCTTCCCATCTTACCCTATTCTTATATTTCTTCAAATTATTCTTGTAAATTCCTATGGGCAAGATATTAGATGTGGCTTTAAGGTCTATGTAGGTTTCTCAAAACAAGTTAGAGCTAATGTAGCACGGAATCTGAAAAATGCTAGGGTCGCCGTAAAACTTACCATTTGGTTCTCTAGCCATTATTTCATTTATCTTATCTCTTTCTAGGTCGGCTACACGCTCTTCCCACTTAATATTTCCTAGGATTCTCCTAACCCTATTTGCTACTTCTCGGCCATTTCTTATTGTTCATCTACTTTCGCATTTAATTCTTTTTGACGATGTACCCCTTCGAATCACTATACGAAGGACATTCATAACAAAACACGCTCACGAAGGGTGTAAGCACGAAGGTGCCTAACTTGGTCGAATAAATAAAAGGATTAATATAAATCCCTCATTCCAAAGATAAACATACTCTTGCCTAGTCCGAAATATTCTAGGATATTCTCCTAAGGAAACAAAATCGGATAAACATGGCAATAAGAGTTTGATTTGAAGAAGAAAAGGGAAAATCTACCTTCTCCTAGAACCCCCCTTCACTAAAATTAGAGGACTCCTTCACATTCGACATCCATCACATACACAACACAATACCAATATTCGTACGATCACGGATCGAACCAAAACCCCAACATAAGTCGAACAAGATTCGACAAACTAACAAAACAATCCTAGATTGGCGTAAAGGAGCACCGCTCCTACCTTCGGGGAATCGCCAACAAACCCTAAGAACCCTTTAGGGTTCTTTCCATAAAACATCTTTTCCACCCAACCCTATTCATAGCCACTCGACGCGGTTTGGTGCACAATCATTTGGCGCCATCCGTGGGACCCCATACAAGAAACCCACCATCAAACCACCACACCGATTCACTAAAATCATGTCGAGCGCAGGCCCAGAAACCCCACTTAGCGCAGCCGCCTCCCAAGCGGCAAGGGTCTCATCTCCATCATTCAGCACTCCCATAAATGGGACTCAAAGTCAACCCGAGTTCGCAACGAACCATACTTACCGTCCAGACCCATCCATACTATACCAAAGGCGAAATAATAGGGCAGAATCTTCAAGGCAAGCAGAACCAATAAACGAAGAACAACTCTTGGGAAACAGAGATTTGCTTGAAGAAGCCCTAAGGTATATCAACAGACAGCGGACAGCAGGAAGGACGTTAAACTTTGGAAGCGAAACTGACGAAGAATGGGAGGTGGAGGACCAAGATGGAAGACCAACAGGGAACAATGCACGCAATCCCCGAAGCCCAGAGGTTACTCCTCAGCCACAACAAAGGGCTCAGGAATTCGCGAATGATGCAAACCTTAACTTCCCTGATCTGACAAGGATCCCTAGGTCCAGAGCAGGAAATAAGAACATCCCCGGAGCTCCTATCGTAACGGACTCTACGATAACCACCCCCAAGGAATCCCTCATCCCTTCGATTACTATCCATACTGGGGAATACCACCTCCGATGCCTCCAAGGTACGGCCCAAGACCTCCGGGGTATCCTCAAAGCTATCCAATGACTTAACCTCAACTCTCCGAGCCCCTACCTTCACATGCAATGGCTGGAACGGGACCTCAATCAATGTACCCTCCGTGGTATCCATATTATGGAGGATATCCGTGGGGAGCCAACACCATTCCAGCAGCAACACTCAACACAGAAGGATTGAACATCAATCAAGAGCAGCTTTTCCCTCTCGAAGATGAATCTAACATCTCACCTTTAGTTGAATGGATACAAAAGTACCCGTTACCTAAGAATATGAAGTGCCCCTCCCATCTAGGAACATACGAGGGGAAGACTGATCCCGATGACTTTCTATAGTTATTCAGAGGGGCAACAGCTATGCAATAATGGAACGTCCCCGTAGCTTGTAGAGCTTTTGGTTCGGTACTCAAAAGTGACGCTAGAGAATGGTTTAACAATCTCCCGAAGGGATCAATAACTGGCTTCACAGACCTGAAAGAGAAATTCCGAGCACACTTCAGCCAGCAGAAAAAGCACAAGAAGACCCACATTGCGGCTCATAATATCAAACAGGGAGAAATCGAAGGTACTAGGGCCTTTATAAACAGATACAACAATGAAACTCAGAAGATACCTACCTTGCCAGAATCTCAAAGAATATCTGGTCTCATTCATGGATGCCGAAGCAGAGCCCTTATTGAACATCTAGTAGAAGCTCCCGGATACTTTCAAAGATACAAAGGTAATGCGTACGCCTTAGCCTTTGTATCTTTGAAAGTATCCGGAAGCTTCTCTACTAGATGTTCAATAAGGGCTCTGCTTCGGCATCCATGAATGAGGCCTGAGATCCTTTGAGATTCTGGAAAAGTAGGTATCTCCTGAGTTTCATTGGTATACCTATTTATGAAAGGCCCTAGTACCTTCTTCTGATCCCTGTTTGATATTATGAGCCGCAATGTGGGTCTTCTTGTGCTTTTTCTGTTGGCTGAAGTGTGCTCGGAATTTCTCTTTCAGGTCTGTGAAGCCAGTTATCGATCCCTTCGGGAGATTGTTAAACCATTCTCTAGCGTCACTTTTGAGTACCGAACCAAAAGCTCTACAAGCTACGGGGACGTTCCATTGTTGCATAGCTGTTGCCCCTCTGAATAACTATAGAAAGTCATCGGGATCAGTCTTCCCCTCGTATGTTCCTAGATGGGAGGGGCACTTCATATTCTTAGGTAACGGGTACTTTTGTATCCATTCAACTAAAGGTGAGATGTTAGATTCATCTTCGAGAGGGAAAAGCTGCTCTTGATTGATGTTCAATCCTTCTGTGTTGAGTGTTGCTGCTGGAATGGTGTTGGCTCCCCACGGATATCCTCCATAATATGGATACCACGGAGGGTAGATTGATTGAGGTCCCGTTCCAGCCATTGCATGTGAAGGTAGGGGCTCGGAGAGTTGAGGTTAAGTCATTGGATAGCTTTGAGGATACCCCGGAGGTCTTGGGCCGTACCTTGGAGGCATCGGAGGTGGTATTCCCCAGTATGGATAGTAATCGAATGGATGGGGGATTCCCTGGGGAGTGGTTATCGTAGAGTCCGTAACAATGGGAGCTCCGGGGATGTTCCTGTTCCCTGTCCTAGACCTAGGGATCCTTATCAGATCAGGAAGTTAAAGTTTGCATCATTCGCGAATTCCTGAGCCCTTTGTTGTGGCTGAGGAGTAACCTCTGGGCTCCGGGGATTGCGTGCATTGTTCCCTGTTGCTCTTCAATCTTGGTCCTCCACCTCCCATTCTTCGTCAGTTTCGCTTCCAAAGTTTAACGTCCTTCCTGCTGTCCGATGTCTGTTGATATACCTTAGGGCTTCTTCAAGCAAATCTTTGTTTCCCAAGAGTTGTTCTTTGTTTATTGGTTCTGCTTGCCTTGAAGATTCTGCCCTATTATTTCGCCTTTGGTATAGTATGGATGGGTCTGGACGGTAAGTATGGTTCGTTGCGAACTCGGGTTGACTTTGAGTCCCATTTATGGGAGTGCTGAATGATGGAGATGAGACTCCTGCCGCTTGGGAGGCGGCTGCGCTAAGTGGGGTTTCTGGGCCTGCGCTCGACATGATTTTAGTGAATCGGTGTGGTGGTTTGATGGTGGGTGTCTTGTATGGGGTCCCACGGATGGCGCCAAATGATTGTGCACCAAACCGCGTCGAGTGGCTATGAATAGGGTGGGTGGAAAAGATGTTTTATGGAAAGAACCCTAAAGGGTTCTTAGGGTTTGTTGGCGATTCCCCGAAGGTAGGAGCGGTGCTCCTTTACGCCAATCTAGGATTGTTTTGTTAGTTTGTCGAATCTTGTTCGACTTATGTTGGGGTTTTGGTTCGATCCGTGATCGTACGAATATTGGTATTGTGTTGTGTATGTGATGGATGTCGAATGTGGAGGAATCCTCCTCCTTTTATAGGAGGAGATTCCTTGGAGGAGAAGGTTAGGGTTTTCCATATTCCTTCTTTGAGTCAAACTCTACTTGCCATGTTTATCTGATCTAGTTTCCTTAGGAGAACATCCTAGAATATTCCGGACTAGGCAAGGGATTGTATTTATCTTTGGAAAGGATTTATATTAATCCTTTTATTTATTCGACCAAGTTAGGCACCTTCGTGCTTACACCCTTCGTGAGCGTGTTTTGTTATGAATGTCCTTCGTATAGTGATTCGAAGGGGTACATCGTCAAAAAGAATTAAGGAGAAAGTAGAGGAACAATTAAGAAATGGTAGAGAAGTAGCAAATAGGGTTAAGAGAATCCTAGGAAATATTAAGTGGGAAGAGCGTGTAGCCGACCTAGAAAGAGACAAAATGAATGAAATAATGGCTAGAGAACCAAATGGTAAGTTTTACGGTGACCCTAGCATTTTTCAGATTCCATGCTACATTAGCTCTAACTATTTTGATAACACCTATATAGACCTTAGAGCCACATCTAATATCTTGCCCATAGGAATTTACAAGAATAATTTGAAGAAATATAGAGATAGGGTTAGATGGGAAGATTTAGAAATTACGTTAGTAGGAGGAGCCAAGGTTTTAACCAAAGGGTTCATAAGAGACTTAGTTATTAGGGTAGAAGGATTAGATATCCCCACTGATTTCTTCATAGTTGAAGATGATTCGATTACAAGAGATCACGTGATTTTAGGTCAACCATTTCTGCTTTCGGTAGGTTCATCTGTTAATGTGAAAGCAAATAAGATAACCTTGACCATGGGATACAACTAAGTAGTTTTGACTAAGGAAGACATTAGTAAGACCAACCCATTCGGAACTAGATGCAAAGCTAGGAGCTATGCATGGGAACTCAAGAAAAGGCGGATAGAATCACACCTTAGGGATAAATATGACCTCTATATCAAATCTCCAACGGGTACCGGCCGGCCAACCCCGTATTCTTCCTCAACCTAGTTCCTAGGCCGAGTCCGGCTGAAGACTCGTTAAACTTAGCGCTTCTTGGGAGGCAACCCAAGCCGTATTTTTATTTTTATTTATTTTTATCTTTTTAGGAATAGGTGACTAATTGGAATTAAGTGAATTGTTTTGAATATTATCATTTGTGACCTGTTTTTATGAGTATGTTTTGAGAATCACAGATGCAAGCTTTCAATGGATCAAGGAAACAAGTAACTTATTGCAATCGTATTTCGTTTTTATTTTTATTTTTATGTTTTAGCTTGTTATTTCCATTTTTATATTATGATTGAAGTGTGCAGGAGTATATTGCTTTGTAGTCTGAAGGAAACCATGCACTTGGTCAAAAGCTAAGTGTGGGGGAGTTCAAGCATCAAATCGTTGAAGAAATCGGACGTCGGAACACGTACAGGAGTCAAAAGCGCCGCTCACACATCTCCCAGCGCCGTTGGACCTGCATCTGGGCAGTCCAGCGCCACTTTCAAGCCAGCCAGCGCCGCTCAGGCACCAGCCAGCGCCGCTACCTGCTTAGCCAGCGCCGCTCCCAGCTCCGTTCTGCACACCAGATCGCGAAAAATCCAAAAAAATAAGAAAAACCCAAAAATCCAAAAAAACCAAAAAATCAGAAAATACCAAAAAGAAAAGAACGTGGAGACGCATCAATGGATCGCCATCAAATGGAGACGACTCAAGTCTTTGAAGATTCAACATAATTCAAGTCGCTCCGCAAATGCCATCTTCAACAATTATCATGCAATTTAAGACCCGGGAAGTTTCGTTAATCCTTTTTACTTTTACTTTTTACGTGTTTTTCCTATTTCCCTTTGTTTCTATGTCTAGTACAACGAGGACGTTGTACAATTTAAGTGTGGGGGGATGGAATAGGAAAAACCCTTGGTTTAATTGCTTGATAATTCACAAGTTTTCTACTACTTATTTCATGCAAATTTTAAGTTTTTCTTGTGTCTGAAAACTATTTTGAGAATATAAGCTTTGCAAGTAGACAAAAGATGACGATAACTAAGCAATATTAGCCTTGGTAGATGAACGGTTAGTTAGAATTGTTAGCTTAACTATAGATTTGTGGCTGTTCATGCTTCCAACTGGATTAGAGCTTAGACTGAAACTGTATACAATTACGTTTGCCATAGCACATTTAACCGGACTTTAATATGCCTAGCAATTAGAGCTTTCTAGTCATTAGCATAGGTATATTAATTGGACTTAATGATATACGTGCTTGTATAGGAACTAGTTTAGATGTATGGTTCGCCTTAATTCCTACACTATTTAATGTGAACTAGTTGCATGCGGAGTAGGAGTATGAGTCATCTAGGGTCTCTGATAATGTCTATTGCATTAATAATGTTGTATTCTTAAGAAAGGCAATCAGTAGATTAATATAAGAGTTCAATAAGAACTATTAACGAGTAAAATCTAAACGCATCAAGTTATGTCGCTTTGCGCGTGGGGAACCACCGACCTGTCACCGCTGTCTCAACTATTAAAGATGATAATATCGTATAACTGCTTTAGTATTTAGCTAGCGAGCATGACTGTAGTGCAGGAGTATATCTAAGTAGTGACTCACAAGTACACAAACGATGAATAAAAATGCCTTGCTAGTAACTAGTAGTTCTGGTTGCTATACAAACCTTAATTAAGTGCTTAACTAGTCAGCAGAAAGAAGTAAGATTGAGCTGTAAGACATGTGGAAGTATAGAACTGTTTTAGAGGTATTAACACGAATAAAAAGTTAGCTTTTAGTTTTGATTGACCAATTATCTTGCCTCTAGCTATAGCTTACTGATTTTGTCTAAAGCTTTCTCAAATCATTTGCATGACTAATCTTTCAAATGTTTTTAATAAAGTAGAACACTTTAACACTTAAGCTGTCCGCTCATCATTGTTTTATTTTTCTTGGACTATTTGCTTGAGGACAAGCAAAGACTTAAGTGTGGGGTATATGATGAGCGTCCATTTTCTGATAAAAACCCCTATCGAAAGGCTTCATTTCAATGTCTAAATGAGTTAATATTCTGGGACTATCGGTACTTAATGGAGTCGTATGCTTATGCAGGTTCACGGGAGATGCGAGAGATGGTAAATGACATCAAGTAACTCAAGAAAGAAGCCTATGAAGTTACAAGACACAAGGAGGTGATTCGGGAACCGAACGAAGAAGTACGAACTGCAGCAGGAGCTACCAGTGCCGCTGGCAGCCATGCCAGCGCCGCTGGCCAATCACCAGCGCCGCTCACCTCAGCCCATCGCCGCTGGCCCAGTCCCAGCGCCGCTGGGTGGCCTAGATCAGCAACCGACTTATTTCACTATTTAAGTCGAACTAACCCTCAAAACCCTAAGAGAGAGCCGATTCAGCAGCCCTAGCCGCCCATATTCAACCCTAGGTCGACTTTGCAGATTCCAAGGAGGTTTTGGAGCTTCTAACACCTTCCGATCTTCATCCTCGGTCTAGATCTACTCTTTTATTTTACTTTCAGTTGGTAAACAATGTCTTTCATCTTTTCAGACTTTGTTATTCCTTAATAATGTCAGGCTAGTAGGCTGAATACTTGTTTGGATCAATGTGATCATGTAGACTTTTATTGTTTTACTTTGTTTGTTAGAATCTGTTGGAGTGTGTTTTACTGTTTATCGTAGATCCATGTTTTACTAGTTCTTCATGTTATTATCCGTTCTATATCTGCATGTATTGATTTAATTCTGATGATCGGTCTATAATCATACACTAGGATTAATACATAAGGATGGAAAACACTAGTCGGTCTATAACTAGTTGTAAAAGGTGATTCACTTGTAACCGAGGGATCCAGAACCATAGTAATTAGGATGAATATAACATGATGCTTAACAATGTCAGACGCGATCCTTTGACTTGGAAACGAGCACTGTGGTCACCGGAGATAATTATTATCTGGTCATGGCTTAAGAGCCGGGTAACTAAAAGATGAATTAGTAACACAAACTTTAGGTCATTAATGCTTAAACACTGAATCTAACGAGAATTTGTTTATAGGGTAGTGTGAGTCTAGCGACAGCACTAGTTAATTAGGCAAAGTGAATCTAACGAGAATCTGAGCCGTGATTAAGTTTCCAACAGTCTAGCAAAAGGTAGAATAGTATTTGGTCGTACCATGAGATCGAGATGTCAAACAAGTATTTTAATTTAATTACTGTTATTTGCTTTTTCAGACTTAGCCTCTCGCTGAATAAGCGGTTGCGGCTTCTATTTACTTTTCAGTATTTTAATTAGTTTAATAGGAAATCGTGACAACCCCACAACCGCTAGAATTACACATATTATTAGATTAGGTAGTGCAAGCGTCCCTGCGAACGATCCTGTAACTTATCACTTAACTATACTACACTGATCGGGTTCTCTGCTCGTAAGTGTGTGTGTTTTCATATAATTACTTGTACAACATTTTATAAATTTAAAAGTAGAAATAAAAACCACCATCAATGAGAATAAGTAATCAAATTGGGAACAAAGCTTCAAATATAAAACGAATATTTACATATATAGCCTACTTTGTAGACATAATTACATATCTACCCAAAGTGCAAGTTTTTAATGCTTAAATACAATGCTTTTAAAGCATGGTTTGGGTGGATATGTAATTATGCCTAAAAAATAGGTTATATATGTAAATCTCCCAATATAAAAAATATATATAGCTAAAAAGTATAGTGCATACCAGATCATCTTCCTCTGGGCGGAACTCCTTTCACAAATCCGTCGCAAAACCGTTGTTTTCCTCCTCAAGAATGTTGGATCTTCTGAGCATAAAAAAAGGAGATATGAAATCATCGATTTGATTTCTCTAGAAAAAAATCTGCTCATTTCGTCATGGATATAATCAAATAAAACCATTAGAACTCGCCAAGATTGTGTTTACCATAAATGAACAGAAACATGTACTAACATTATTGGCGTGGTTGAGCTTCCCAAACTCTTCCAGGTTATTTCCATTTTCTTCAGATATTTCTTTGGGATTCAAGTTTCTTTTCATCCCTCTTTTGTTAAAATCTAACCTCTCATCCCTTTTTTGCTAAATTTGACATCAATTTTTTCTATATAGTCACTTCCTACGTTTTTTAAACACAGAAATATCGTTGGATCAACATACGCCACATCTTAAACATACAATCTTAACATAATGTGAGTGTTGTCCTAACAAAACTAATCAATAATAGTAGCGCTAACAATTAGCGGCCCATGAAAATTTTATACTCCAAAACTAATTAATAATACAATACATATATACATCTATACATAAATACAAAAAGTATAGTTGCGGTAACAAAAAGCAGTCGATCATATAGTTACCCAAAGAAACCACAATGTGATGAACCAAATTTTATAACAATAAACCTAAAAAAACTAAATAATATTACATTAAAAAAATAGAAAATCAAGAGAAAGAAAAAATTAAATCCTGTATTTTTACTAAAAGCCAATTTTGAAAATAATAATAATAAAAAAAAAAAATCCCTTACAAACCATAATCAAGAATTTAGTAATAAATAAATTAATATATACAGGGAGTAATAAAATTAAGAAACCTGATAATTATAATGAGGCGAGATTTGCGTTGATCGTTAATTATAATCACCATTTATATCATTGCCTTGATTTGATTCACTTCATGAGGGATGGCGGTGGTGATGGCGTTGGAAAAGGAGGAGGGTTTTTTTGGAGATAGATGAGTGTAGAGCTAGAACTTAGAAGGGGAGAAAAATGGGTGACTTATGATAGAGTTTTAGTTTTAAAAAAATAAAAAATATATAGAACGCCTTTGAGAGGGGCGAGAGTCTTAGGCTAAAAGGGGTTAGGGGTGCCAAGTGTATCTCAACCTCCTCTTTTAGTTATATTATAGATGTTAATGATTTATCTAAAAGTCTAAAAGATTGGAATTCTAGTTTTTCAAAAAGAATTATATGGGTATATTTAAATATTTAAAATCTAGATTGTAGATTGATATCAAATCATAGTTTAAATTTAAACTAGATTAAACTCGCACGTTGTGCGAGGCTGACTGAGAACATAAAAAAAAAATACAATAACGGATAGTTATATAATATAAAAAGCTGTTAAATTACGACTGATGTAACAATAAAATTATAGTTTATGAATATATGATATACGTCAAATATGTTAAAGCATGACTAATGAAACATAAATATTTATAAATTAAAAAAAATTATCTAATTTATTTATTAAATATAATATAATAAATACTTTTTAAAAAAATAAACATAATATTATAAACAATCTCATTTGAAAAAAGATAATTATCATTGAATTAATAAAAAAACATAGTATAATGTATATAAATATTTTTGTACTCATAAAAAAATAGAAAAATAAATATTAATATTAGGATTATGATTGATAATAAAAATTATAATTGATGATTAAGATCATACATGACAACATAAATATAGCAATTTAAATGAAAAAAATGGCAAGTCATTAAAAATCCAATGTGGCAAAAAGCTAAAAATGGCACATAGGAAAAAATATATCCCCTCTTAGTTATATAGAGAGAAAATTACAATTAAGATTGAAACTTTAGATTTTGATATACGGTATATAATGATTAGATTGAAATTCTTGATTTGAATTAACGAGAACGGTATCCGCGCGTTGCGGCGGTGATAGAGGTGATAGCGGGGTGGTGATGTAATGCTTGTAGGTCCTTGTAGACTGATCGTCAACGAGAACGCTTATAGTTATGACGAGAGTGCGGAATCCTCTCGTGATAACCCGTTTGCTTAATTAAATTATCGTCTTTCGTTGTTGAAACAACCTAAGACCTTAAACGCGCGCGAGTTTGCAATTGGACAAAGTTTCGACGTATTATCTTAATCAACTGTTAACAAATACGTATTATGTGTGTGTATTTATACCATACTGTTCATAAACGCGTGCTAATATGGACCGTATATCTTAAAGCCCAAAACCCATTAACAAACACGTGTTAATATGTAAACACGTGATGACCACGTGTTTAGGCAAACTCGTGTTACTGTAGCACGAGTTTGTACACACTTCCTTTTGTCATCTTTTAAGTATACTTTAATTACTCAAAACGTGACTAGTTTATCACTTGTATCTGTATGTTATTTATAATCACATTCATACAAGTCGTAAACATTAAACATACCAAAACTCTGATCAATATGTAATCATTCACATTACTTAAGTCCAAATAACAAGTTTAAACATAACATAAGTCTATGATTACATATTACAAAACATAAACATATACTGATCAAATCGCTGTTGCTGTTGTCAACAGAATCATGCACTTACAGTCTCCCCCTTGACATCAGCTACACGATTTCTTCAGTCTTGTAAAAACACTATCCATCAATTAACAATCTCCTGCTATTTGCATGAATATTAGCATGTAAACAAATACGCAAAATCTTCCTATATCTGCTTTCCTCAGTGGTCCATGAAGGAATAAACAGACATTCAGTGTCGTATAACCTTCTCTGATCATCTCTGGAAAGATTCACTATCTGCATAGGATCATATACGCGCAACAAAATAACTCTCTTATTTCTATCTCCATACATCATCGCTTCACCAGTGTTCTTGTGAATCTCCCAGTGATCAAGTGTACTCAAAACATCTTGAGGCCATTTCTTTACTGGGACCTTCAGTACACGCTTAATCGATCTTTGAACAAATTCTATAGTGCCATCATCCTTTGTAACTTTCTTTAAGGATCTTGGCGTTATGAACACACTGGTTTTATCAAAATCATCATAGAATCTTTTCCTATAATCTTCTTGCAACTTTCTACTAAAGTAATTTGCATAACCATTACCACTAGGATTAACAAGCCTTTTCCTTCCTAAATCCATTAAATCGGATTCACTAAGGCTTTTAAAATATTTCTTCATAGGCTTTAAGTACTGACAACCATCATCTCTTTTAATAATAAACAATTTCAGCTCATCATCGAAAAACCAACTCAAAATAGTAGTAACATACTTATGAGCATCTCTATCACTAA
The DNA here is from genome assembly GCA_034093135.1 of Erigeron breviscapus. Taxonomy (NCBI): domain Eukaryota; kingdom Viridiplantae; phylum Streptophyta; class Magnoliopsida; order Asterales; family Asteraceae; genus Erigeron; species Erigeron breviscapus. The sequence goes on along the minus strand of CM067169.1, from coordinate 114,661,823 downwards.
CAAAATCCCAAAAGACAGATGGTTTCATACCTTCTCCTACGAATCCTCTTGCTGGTATTCTTCTATCAATTTGATGTAAATGCTCTTCATTCCTACTTGGCACTGGATACTCTGTCACATCAAATTCCTTAGAATCTTCAATGCTCCAGCTTAGAGTAATTCCATCTTCATCATCTCCAACTTTGGTAAAAACCGTAAAATGTAGAGTTCTTGAACTTGGAATAAAAACTCATTCAGCTTGAACCTCTTGTTGATCATCTGGAACTTGTTGATCTTGAGCTTGTGCTTGTTGTTGCACAAAATCATCATCTTGAAAAACATTAGTCCAGTCCAAATCAGGAATCATTCACCTTCTTCCAAACTTTCATCATCTTCAGAATCATCATATTGAACCTTAGATGTACCTGCACCTATCTTTTGAAGCTTATCTGAAATTTAAAAGTTCAAATATGCAAAGACAAACAACATCAAGACATAAAAGATAGCATAAATACAATAAACTATATCATAAATATAATGTAACAATTAAGTACACCAATATTTATCTTATAATTTTTATCTTATTTACATCTAAAGTACACAAATCATTAAGCTCTTAAGGTTCAAAATCCAAATCTGAATCTGAATCTGACTCTGACTCTGAAGGTGTACGAGTTAACCCTAACTGCTCTTTCATTTGATCCTTATATGATCCTGGATCATAATAATCATCAGGATCCATAAAATCTGCCATAGCTCTCAAGTGAGCTTGTGGATCATATTCCAATCTCCTCTCTAGTCTATGCACTATTAATGGGTGCAAATCTGACTCTGAAGACTTATTGGTAGTAGGATCAGAATTGGAATTACCTGAATTGGAATCTCTATCATCATCATCAGCAAGAACTACATCTGGAGCAACCATCACAGTTTTTCCTTTATCTTTCTGAGTCCCAGACGTACTAGCACCAGCTGTACCAGCAATCTCTGACTCTCTCTGTCTTGGCGTCTCCCCTTGAGTCGTTGCTTCTGCTTGAGCTTCAGTTCTTGGCTCACCATCAGCATTTGCATCATCATCATGATCTTCATCCTCTTTCCTCTTCAACTCTGTCTCCCTACAACCATCTCCCCCTTGAGCCAACAACTGCCTAAGCTTTTCTCTTAGTTCAACACTTTGACGCTTTTCATCTGCTAAATCAGCAACTAACGTCCCTACTAACCCTTGCATTGCCTTCATTTGAGCTTCCAATGTAACAACTCGCATTTCCAGATGATTCACCTTGAATTGAGTCGACATTATCTGCGCAGGTTCAGAAGTAGACGCAACTGTTGGTCTAAAGTATGCAACTCCAGAAGGTCTGGTAGGAGGTCTTGGAGGAAATTGAGAACTGCCGATCAACGACGATTGAAGTGGACGAAGAAGTGTCGTAAACGCAGTGCTTACAGGAACAACAGGTCTAATCAAAGCACTCTGCGTATGTTGAGAAATTGACACTTGACTTGATTCAGGTTGAGTAACTGCAACTGAAGGTCGACGAAATTTTTTTCTTCTATAAAGCAGAGTACCCTGTGTAGATGACGCAGACACAGTAGCAACAACAGGTACCTCTGATTGTACAGGTTCATCAGCAACTGAACTTTTCCGTCACCTCAGTTCTCTCAGACTCATCTTGTTGTCTGTGTTTCTCAAACGCTTCAGCCAAATGAGCAGGTAAAACCTTTCCCGACCTAGGCGCTTTCTTTCGTCTTTGCAAAGTAATCTCCCCTTCCTGTGGTTCATAAGTAGGATCACTCGCATCTTCAGTGCGAAACCTCTTCAAAGCTCTTTCAACAGGAGAAGTATCACTTGCACGACCCGTTATATCAACATCTGAATCACTCTCTGTAGCATCTGGGTCAACAGCCTTTCCTCTTGAACTTTCTGCAGCAGCACCAGCAACATTAGCCCTAGCAGAGTTCAGAGGATCATCTATATCCTCCAATAATCTATCCAACTCGTGATCTCTTTCAGCATTTGAATCTACAAACAACTCTAAGTTATCCAACGCTTGAAAATTATCCACTTGCGCAATCACATCATTCGGATTTAACGCAGCATTCACAAAAGCTTCACCAATATCAGGATTAGCACCCTCAGCCCGATCTAACAAGTCTTCCATTGCTTCATTATCTGCCCGAACGTCTTCAGCAGCAGCTTGTACTGGCTGAACTTCAGGTTGAACCTGCGGTTGGACTCGAGGTCGAACTCGTCGTTGACGTTGAACCTGAATTGGAACTTGAACTTGAGGTCCTGGTGGTGGTGGAGGTGGTGCATCATTATTTCCACCTCCTGCGACTTCATCTTCATCTTCCCATCCAACTGCTGGAGCTCTATAGTTTGGATTTATCAAGTGTCCAAACAGTGGCACAATCTGCGGATTTGGATAACTATCCTTAACTTTCAACATCATCGACCAAATCCTATTTGGTGGAGAAGCAATCTCATATACGTCTTGCAAAACTGGCAAATTCTGTACAAAATGATGAATGATTGCCATTGTAATCCTTGGCAAAATCATAAACCTATGCGACCCTGTCTGAGTGATTTGGGTCTTCAAAATATCGAAGAAGTAGTTCGAGAATGAGTAACGCCTATTCAAAGTCAAAGCCACCATCTGCGAACCAACTTGCTTATTCAGCTGATCAAACCCTGCATGACGATTACTGATTGCCACAATCAACACATGAGCCAAAAACCTCCATTGGCCATAGAATCCTGCTTTAGCAATCGGCCACTTTGCATCTGGCGTAGCATGTCCCATTCTTCCAAAACATCCTCTAACCAATGTTTCATCAAGCTCTATCGGACCATTTTCTTCTTCAACAGTCCCTAAATGCAATATCTCTCTCAAATCAGCAGCAGTGAAAGAAAATGTATGATTAGCCACAGTTGTCTGAAACCTAACACTCCGAGGGACAGCAGGTCTATCTTCTTGTGCGGGCTGTGCTTGAACCACTCTTATTGATGCATTATTCCAAAATTGATGCAGATATCCTTGATATAGCACTGGATTGTGAGTTAGCACAAAATGAATACGAGAGCGTTCCAGATATTGAAGCACACCATTAAAGTCCCTATTTCTTCGATCTCTCGACAAATCGATCAACTGATTGTGAGTGGAGAAGAAATTTCTTGGATTTCCTGCCATTTCTGGAAAACAAAAACAGTGCAATAACAAAAATTTAGCAACAACAATTCTGCACAATAAAACTTAGAAAATTTTGGAATCTGCTTGTAAACACGTGTAAAAGTCTCAAACGCGTGAAATATGCTATAAAAACCTAAACACGTGAACCAATCTTCAAACGCGTGGTACAATGGTAAACGCGTGTGATCAAGGGTAAATACGTGAAGAAGGGTAAACGCGTGGAACAAACATCTGAAACCTAGGTTGCAAACGCGTTAAAAGCAAACGCGTGGAACTAGGGTTTGTAAACACGTGATTTGCCAAACGCGTGGAATACCAAAAAACTTGTATTTTGATTTCAAAATTCCAAACGCGCGTGAAATCCAACCACATGTCACTGTTCATCGACTTCTAAAACCAGAAAAATACTAACAAACAATGAAAATCAAGAGTTTTTCTAACAATTTACATGACTATCTAGTTATCGATATGACATTTTGCAAGATATATCAATCAAACAATGATAAAAAAACCAACTAGGAATAATTATAATGTATAACCATGGTTTTTCAATCAATTATATCTTTGAAAATCAAGCAAATTCAAGGAAAACATACCTGTAATTAACACGAATATGATCGATGAAGAATAACAAATCAGATGAACAGTTACTTATCACAAACAGTAACAATTTGCACGGTTTTGAGCTAAACGCGTGTTGATGGGGTAAAACTAGGGTAAAAAGTGAATTTGAAAAAAAATTGAAAATGGTGAATAATGAACGAGTTTGATCATGGTATATATATACCCGTGACCCAAACGCGTGTAAATTAGGTCAAACACGTGGTCCAAAGCCAAACGCGTGGTCTAAATCCAAACGCGTGGTATAAGGCCAAACACGTGGTAGTCAGCCAAACACGTGGAGGAAACTCCAAACGCGTGGTCCAAACGCGTGAAATTATAACCAAACACGTGGATTAGGTTACCACATGCTTAAACACGTGTTTCCTGTAGCATCAAACACATTTTCAAAATACACTTAGATAAATTTCATACCCTTTACCTTCAAACCTGAATAACCAGCTAATACACAGGAAAGAGATAACCTGTATGAAACTCAATGATTTAACCCTCTGAAAATCAAGTCATCATTAGCAGATAAAATTTTAACAATCAAACCTGATAATCTTGACTTTACGATATACCTGTATCAACTGAAAAACCATTACAGAAACTTTGGTAAACTTACATAACAAGTTAATGTGATGTATAAAACCATAAACAAACGGACATTTGAACCATCGAAAGTCCTGCACACTTAAAAGAACCTCATTAATGCATCAATTATCAACAGATAACATTATCTTAAGCGTGCAAAGAAGGTATCTAATTAAAGACCTATGGTCAGTCAATTATCATCGTCAAAGCATATCTTTTCACCAAAAACAAATTGAAATCTCAAAAATATATCAAACGAATCTTGACTATATTTTGACTTTTCCAAAAACAAAAAATTCAGGAAGATCATTTCCTAAACTTAAACAAATTAATGTCCATATCAGAAAACAATCTTTGAACATGATACTTTAAGCAATAAAGTCTCATATAATCCAATTAAGGACCATATAGCTGACAATAGAATCATTAGATGCTTATCAACTCTCTCGTGCAATAAGAAATAGTTTTGACACAACTACTTGACACATAAGATTGTAAGTACAAAAAATAAAAATAAAAATAAAATAAAATAAAAATAAAAATAAAAATAAAAACTTTAAATTTAAACCACATTATTTATTTACAAGAAATTCTAAGTTTCTGCGGATTAGATCAGATTAGCAATTACATAAGCCTGCAAGTGAGAAATAATTCTCTTATTATTAGTTATGAACAGTGACTCGACAATGATTACCGGTATATTTGTCCTCTTAAACACTCGGTACTTCCAGTTTCCTTTGGTTTGTGACACTTTCGTATTACTTGAGCCAAGGACAGTCACCATGTAACCTAGTAAGTTACTCATGTCACATTATTATTAATGTAAATGTGTATCCCACAATCAAGCATACACTTAAGATCGACAAAGCATTAAAGTCCTTAACCAGATGTGTTTATAAGCGTTACAACTTTGAAGTCACCATGGTTAATGATCTTACGATCAAAGGTCAGAACAAACACATTTGATGCTTAGTGCATGATTCGAATTGGCTATTCTTCATTGCTTCTTTGAAATTAACTTCATTGATGTGCAGCAATTTGATACTTCAGAAATATTTGATGATACATCTTGACTATTCTTCATTATTTCTTTATTCTTCGATACTTTGTTTTAGCCAATCGAGATCATGATGGTTTTAATAGTTGCTTTAGAAGCTAAAACCCATTTTGTTCTGTTTAGATTGACATACACGAATGCATGCGAATCCCCCCTATGGTTTACAAACACATCCAATCTCAAACCAAATGCTAAATCTTTCTTAAGTATTAAGGATGGCAAATCAATTCACGAGGAAGAGTCCATATTCAAAGCCATATGCTGACGTGTTACCCACAAATACGGTTATTGAACAGTTAATATTTAGGGAAACCTTCGGTACTTTGTGCCTACCGATACATCCTTAGAAGTAGTCACTGAACTAAGCAGTTATATTATGATTAAGCAAGCTTAAAAGCTAAAATATCCTCACTTCTAATCGTCTTAAAGCATCAACTTAAAACTCTATCTTATTTTATTTTATTTTTTTTTTTTTTTTTTTTTTTTTTTTTTTTTTTTTTTTTTTTTTTTTTTTTTTTTATTTTTTTTTTATGACTCTAGCTATTTACAGACTTAAACTAGACACAAATAAAATAAAATAAAACTCTTTTTGTATTTTTATGACTCTAGCTATTTACAGACTTAAACTAGACACAAATAAAATAAAATAAAATATACAGAAAGATATTTCTTTGAGAGATCTAATATGAATCAGCATTCTTCATACCATTTAGAAGAATCAGCTTTTCAAAGCGAGTCTTATCAAATGCTTTAGTATACAAATCAGCTAGATTATCATCAGTTATAACTTTTTCCAAATGAATTAACTTCTTTTGGGCACAGTCACGCAAAAAATGATGTCTAATGTCAATATGCTTGGTGACTTTATGCAAGACAGGGTTATTAGTTATATCTATAGCTGACTTATTATCAATCTTAATAGGGGTATCAAGAAAATCCATACCGTAGTCTCGAAGTTGTTGCTGAATCCATAATACCTGGGAACAGCAGCTTCCAGCAGCCATGTACTCTGCCTCACAAGAAGACTGAGCTACCGATGTCTGCTTCTTACATTGCCACGATACAAGTCTCCCTCCTAAGAATTGACATCCGCCAGTTGTAGACTTCCTATCATTGTTACAACCTCCAAAGTCCGAATCAGTGTAAGCAACAAACTCAAACGTTCCTCCCAACGGATACCATAGACCAAGTCCTTGGTTTCCCTTTAAATATCTGAGGATCCGTTTTGCAGCCGTTAAATGTGACTCTTTCGGATTTGCTTGAAATCTAGCACACAGACAAACAGCAAACATGATATCTGGACGCGAAGCAGTTAAATACATCAATGAGCCGATGATCGCCCGATAATAAGTAGCATCCACAAGTGTATCTTTAGAATTAGGAACTCCTAAACCATGATTCAACTGAATAGGAGTGCCATAAGACTTGGATTCTAACATTTGAAACCTTTCCAAGATGTCATCGACATACTTAGTCTGGTGAATGAAAAAACCATCTTTTCGTTGATCAACTTGCAGTCCAAGGAAAAATTTTAATTCCCCCATAGCACTCATTTCAAATTCCTTCTTCATACTCATTTCAAAATCCTTGCACATCTTAATGTCAGATGAACCAAAAATGATATCATCCACATAAACTTGCACAATTATATAATCTTGCTTCTGCCATTTGATAAACAACGTGCTGTCTATCGATCCTCTTGTAAATCCATTTGTCAACAGATGTGTTGACAATTTCTCATACCACACTCTTGGTGCTTGATGTAATCCATAAAGAGCCTTATCCAGTCGATATGCCCTTCTTGGATAATTTGGATCTTCAAACCCCGGTGGTTGACGAACATACACTACTTCCTTAACTTCTCCATACAAGAAGGCACTCTTAACATCCAACTGATACACCTTTATTCCTTTGAAACTAGCAAAAGCTAAAAATAGTCTTATAGCTTCAATCCGAGCAACTGGTGCAAAAGTTTCATTGTAGTCATAACCTTCTCGCTGTGCAAAACCCTGAACAACTAGACGTGCCTTATTTCTTGTAACAATCCCTTTGTCATCTCGTTTGCATTTAAATACCCAACGAGTTCCAATCGGTTCCTTACCGCTAGGCACATCAACTAATTCCCATACTCCAAGTTTTTCAAATTGAGCCAATTCTTCTTGCATAGCCTCAACCCAAAACGGATCTTGAAGTGCTATCTTAACATTCTTGGGTTCTTCTTGTGAAATAAAACATGAGTATAAACACTCAGTTATTAAACCTGTATCCTTCACTTCACAGAATAAACTAGTCATCTCCTTATTTAACTGATTTCTAGTTCGGACAGTTGCTGAAGCTTCACCAAGAATATTTTCAACTGGATGATCTTTAGTTGCTCTATGTTGAGGAGTTTTGTGACTTGGAAAATCATCACCCATATTTGGAACAATTTGGGTGGGAGACTCTCCATCAGCTTCAGAAGATGAAGAAGAAGATGAGTCAAGCGGGTCATCATCTGGTAGTGGAATTTTAGTTGGATCTCTTGAACCACTGGATTGACCAACCTCAGTTGTAGGAACAACTCCGGTTGGTGGTACATCAGCAGTAGTAGATGCAGCAGGAGCAACCTCAGAATCATAATTCAAGTGATCTCGAACAATAACAACATCTTCATCAATAGGAGGTCCAGGAAAAGAAATTGGACCCTTAAGTGAAGTAAACACACTATCATAAGCAAAACTTGACTCAGAACCAGCATGAGTAGCTGGTTTATAACTGACAATCACGACATTAGTACCAAGATCGACTCTACCAGTCTGAGAATTGAAAACCCGACGAATGGATGTTCCTGGTTTATATCCAAGAAAGAAACCTTCTTCAACTTTAGAATTAAACTTTGGTTGAGGAGAAGTTTTCAGAAAAGTACATGGAACACCAAACGGTTCCAATCCAGACAAATCAGGTTTGCGCTTGTTGAGAAGTTCATAACAAGTTTTATTAAACCTTTTAACAGTTAACACCCGATTTAACACATGACAAGCTGTGTTAACAGCTTCCGCCCAAAACATAGTCGGTAGCCCTGAATCAGCAAGCATAGTTCTGGCAGTCTCGATCAAGGTCCTATTCTTTCTCTCAGCAACTCCATTTTGCTGAGGTTCATACGGAGCACTAAATTGATGTTGGATTCCTTTAGACAAACAGAAAACATCCATCACCGAGTTTTTAAACTCCGTGCCATTGTCACTCCTGATTCGTTTGATCTTCGTGTTGTAGAGATTCTCAGCCTCAGTGAAAAAGTTAATCAGAATCTCCGTAGTCTCATCTTTGGTAACTAAGAAGAAAACCCATGAAAACCTTGAATAATCATCAGTGACAACCAAGCAGTAGTACATTCCCCCTCTACTCCTAACATTTACTGGACCAAAGAGATCCATATGAAGTAACTCAAAAGGAGCGGCAATTGAATTTTGTGTCTTGGGCTTGTGAGGCTTTTTCTGTTGTTTGCCTTTCAAGCATGGAACACATCTATCTTCCAAATCAAACTTCTTTTTAGGAACACCTTGAACCAAATCATTCTTCACAATGTAATTCATCTTTCGGAAATGTAGATGTCCCATTCTTCTATGCCATAAGAGAGAATCACTTTCGCTTGCCTTAGACAACAAACAAACTTCCTTCTGCACATTCTTGGTTCCTAACACTAAACCATAAATATCTCTTTTACGAGGAGCAGTCAACAATATCCAATCATCTGGAATAACAAAACCCGGTTTCAAAACGAATGCAGCTTTGTCGTTGAAGAAAACTGAATTTCCTCGGTCACAAATTTGTGATACACTCATCAGATTATGAGTAAGTTCTTCCACGTAATTGACATTCTTTAAAGTAAGTTTTCCATCGACGACATCACCTTGTCCTGAGATATGTCCGCCCTTGGAACCAGCAAAATTTACATGTGATCCTTTAATATTTACAAAATCGGACAGAAGTCTTCTGTCCCCTGTCATGTGCCTGGAGCAACCGCTATCAACATACCAAATACTTATAGGAATTGGTGGTAGCCCCTGCACATGAAACAAAAGCGGATCAGTTATCAAGGACAACCCAAGCCTTTATAGACTTGGGTTTACCATTCTCGTCCTTAACAAGCATTTCAGTCCAATATCCATTGCTCCCAGTAGGTGCCTTGGATGATTGCTGAGCATGCTGTAAAGGTCTATTCACTTGTTGAGAACGAGATGTGTTACGGTCATAGTAGTTCTGTCGATGATGCCATGAATTTGCATTTTGTGATGACTGACCAAATCTATTTCTAGGAGAAATATATCTTGGTGAATCATTTCTTTTAGTCACCGGTGGAACAGGTTTAACATAAGCTTGATTACCCATCCCATTAGAGCTACTTGACACTATCTGTTGTTTACCATTTCTTCGCTCAAAAGAAACATGAGAATTAGGGGATGATCCTCTACTTTGATTTGACTTTGTAGGAGAAACTGACTGCATAGAGGACTTCCTAACTCGGTTGGGGCAACAACTATACACATGTCCCTTTTCAAAACAAGCAAAACAAGATCGTTGTGCTGACTTACTAGAAGATTGTTGAGCTAATGGTTTAGATGGAGGGGTATTCAGGATATTCTTAATCTCCTGAGTCGCTATTTCTTCCACAGTATGAGCCTTAGTCTCAGAAGATGAGGATGGTTTAGTGACAATAGGTTCAGGTTCAGTGACATACTTAACCTCAGTTGAATCAATTTGAATTCCTTTTTTAACAAACTTGTTACTTGGCTGTGGTATGTTATGGTTTTTGGTCCTTAGTTGTCTAGGAATGAACTTAACTTGCTTAGGTTCAGTGGAGACAGATGGCTTAGGATAGTCAGTAAGCACTGGTTTAGCAGAATCAGACTCAGCCAAATCTGGATAAACAGGGTCTAAGTTGTTGTTAAAAGGAGGTCTCACATCAGTGTAATCAGCTCCTAGTCCTGTTTTATCCTTAGGGTGTCTAGGTTTACCTAAGGAAGCTACCAGATCACTTCCTCTCCATTTAGACAAGGTAGCCTCATGTTTAGTAATTGTAACCCTAGCATCAGCTAAATCCTTCTCTTTCTTACCGATTTCATTAGAAAGAAAGACTATCTTTTCATTTGCCAGATTTTCCCTAAAAATTGCTTCTTTCAGCTTGTCTTTTAAGGCAGCATTATCATTGTCAAGAGACTTAATCCTACTCTTAAATTGACGTTCTTGATCAAGTAAAGCACTATTCTTAGAGAAAAACGAACTACGTTCCTTGCTGATAGATTCATAGCTAGTGGCTAACTCTAAAGTCTTGGATGAGGCAATACTATGTTGTTGCATCAAATCTTTAACAAACATGCAAATACGATGAACAGTCAAATAAGAAAAAGTTACCTGTTTCTCTCGATCATCGCAGTCAGCCATATACGCAACAAAGTCTGATATTGTCATTCCTTCAGGAATATCAAAATCATCAGCTTCTGTAGAAATAGCCTTATCCAATTTTGCACTTGGGCTCATTGATTGCTGATCACTTTGGCTGCATGTCTTAGCAGTAGATTCATCGATCTTCTTATCAACCTTTTTAAGCTTCCCTGCTTCAACAGTATCCTTTTCATCTTTTTCAGCCTTTTCATCATCAGAAAACTTTAAAGCAGCTTCAGTAGCAGCAGCCTCTTCACTGGTATAAAGAGCATAATCAAATGCAGCACCTCCATCATCAATCACGTTAGCTACTTCATCATAAATCTCAGCTAGCAAAGCATTCTCAGGTTCATTCTCCTTTGTCCAAACATAAGTACCATCTTCCTGTCTTGCCACCATGGCTTTTTCAGGACTTTGAACCTGATTTTCCGTAGGAAGTTCCTGAATGATCATTCCATCATGCTCTGTAACCTTGGTTGATTTGTTTTGATTTCCAGCTTGCACACCTCCCTGATTGTAATTCTGACGGTTAGCCGTAGAATTATCAAAACGCTTTGGTCTTTGACATTCCTTAGCAAAATGACCAAAACCATCACAATTATAACACTTAACCTTCGACTTATCAAATCCTCTATTCCTGTCAGTTGCAAGATTTCTTCCAGTACGTTGCATAAAACGACGAGCTTTTATTGTGAGCATAGCCATTTGCCATTTCAAGTCCATTTCCTCTAAATCATCAGGATCAACTTGTTCATAATCTTTATCAATCAAACTTGGATCTGAAATTTTGCCATTGATAAATGCCTCATGAGCAGAGCACATTGCAGCATATACTTGCATACGTCCTTCAGCAGATTGCATACTCATTGGCATCGAGCGAACAGTTGTATTTCCACTGTTTCTTGATCCACTGCTATTCTTAGTTACAGACGAATTGTCATAAACCATGTATCCAACAATTCCATCAGGATCCATAACAGGATGAATGGTTTCAGTGGATAAAAGAGCAGTAGTTCCACTTCCAGAAGTAGAAGAAGATGAAGACAATAGATTATCAGTATTAGCATGATAAAGACTCGGATTTTGTTGAAAAACAGAAAGCTCATCTTTTGCTTTACGCTTCATTTCCCTGTTCTTTACTTTTGAAACAATCTCTGCCAAGGTATAAGATTCATAATTTTTCTCTTCTTGAAGACTATGCACAAAGTCATTCCATTTGTTCAGCAGAGAATCCAAAAATTTATCTACTAGTTTATTTTGTGTAAATGTAACTCCAAAATATCCCAGTTCAGTAATCAGATGATTAAAACGAGTTATTAAATCATCTAAACTTTCAGATTTCAAACCATTAAAGACTTCATATTGTCTGTTCAGCAGTTTAATTCTTCCCTTTTTCATCAACTCATCACCTTCACAGTGTGCGTTTAAAGCATCCCACAAACCTTTAGAGGTCTTATGTTCTCCGAGAAGATGAATTGCATCCCGAGGTAAACACATTTCTAAGTTCGACAAGGCCTTTCCTTCAATGGCATATTCTTTCTTCAACACTTCAGTCATATCCCCAAGCTTGTATTGGACCTCATTTCCATTAACATCTTCATGAGTTGGCCACTCATATCCTTCAGTAATCATCACTCATTGGTTGAAATCAGTGAGACGAATATAGGATTCAAAGCGTTTTTTCCAACTCCAGAAATTCTCAAGTTTTATCAACTTTGGAGGTGAATTGGTACGACCGACTTCATGATCGTGAAGAATTAATGCATTAATGTATTGGGCCTCTTTGGATGAAACAGCAGGTATTCCAGACATCATAGAAACACAACAAAGAAAAAAAAACAAAGACAAACACGTGAACAGTAGCACGTGTTTGAGGTAAACACGTGTTTTAGGGTAAGATAGGAAAGCACACTAGAAACACGTGTTTAGAAGACAAACACGTGTTAAGGAAGGGTTTGAACGAGTTTAAAGAACACCACGGGTTAAAGAAGCAAACACGAGTTTAGAACAAGAGCTAAACACGTGTTTAATAAAAACACGAGTTTAATTAAAACACGAGTTTAAAAGTCAGTGCACAAAATTTTGCACGATTTTAGGCAAAATTAAGCCAACCAAACGATCTCGAACCTTCAGATTGTAAAATCTATATGGCTCTGATACCACTTGTAGATCCTTGTGGACTGATCGTCAACGAGAACGCTTATAGTTATGACGAGAGTGCGGAATCCTCTCGTGATAACCCGTTTGCTTAATTAAATTATCGTCTTTCGTTGTTGAAACAACCTAAGACCTTAAACGCGCGCGAGTTTGCAATTGGACAAAGTTTCGACGTATTATCTTAATCAACTGTTAACAAATACGTATTATGTGTGTGTATTTATACCATACTGTTCATAAACGCGTGCTAATATGGACCGTATATCTTAAAGCCCAAAACCCATTAACAAACACGTGTTAATATGTAAACACGTGATGACCACGTGTTTAGGCAAACTCGTGTTACTGTAGCACGAGTTTGTACACACTTCCTTTTGTCATCTTTTAAGTATACTTTAATTACTCAAAACGTGACTAGTTTATCACTTGTATCTGTATGTTATTTATAATCACATTCATACAAGTCGTAAACATTAAACATACCAAAACTCTGATCTATATGTAATCATTCACATTACTTAAGTCCAAATAACAAGTTTAAACATAACATAAGTCTATGATTACATATTACAAAACATAAACATATACTGATCAAATCGCTGTTGCTGTTGTCAACAGAATCATGCACTTACAGCGGTGGCGGTGATGGGGTGATCTACTTGACGGGCTCCGCCCTTAGCCGTACGGGCTCCGCCCTCGGATTTAAAAATTCGTCGAAAGTATATCGAATGACCACTCTAATGAAAGAGCATGAAATTTTAAAAACACCCATATAATTTTTATAATGTATCGATGTACGGGTTTTGAGAAAAGATTTTGAATGAATTAGAAAATTAAAATGATTTATGGATGAGAGAGAAAAAAAATGATTGGTTGAGATTTGACGAGAGAAAAGGGTATTATAGTTATTTTAGGTAAATATAGAATAGATAAGATGGACATTTTTGGGAAGTAAATGTTGAAACTTAAAATCAATATTGAAAATTTAAGTTCAATGTTGAAAATCTAGAGGTAATCTGCTTTATAATATAGTATAGATTAATTAATATTAGTATTAGTATTAGGAATATTTTGCCAAATAAGAATGCCAACTAATCTTTAATTAAATGAGGTGTACATAACTTAAATGGAAACTTATATCTACAAATTTACACATAAGCAAAAATCTTAATTGTGAATTAAATAAGATTGCCACATAAGAGAAATCATATCTTCTTTTAGTTATATAGAGATATATTGCTTAAGAGTTAAATTATTAAGGATATATTTATATTTTATATATATCCTAGTAATAGAAAAAACTAAAAATAAAAATTATAAATGAAAAGTTCATCGCTCGATTTTAATAATTGACTCTCGCTTAGGTCATCATTTAATTTTTTAAACAAATTTATTAATTATTAATTTGAAAGTCGTCCATAATATAGATAATACTGTATTAAATATAGATAAAGTAGACCAAATTTATTAATTAAGGTAGTCGACCATATATACAGATGATGATAACATACTTAATAGATAAAGTACACACGTCCATATCTACCAATAAACTAAAACATGATTGATATGTTCTTGAAACGACACGTGACGTAATCCTTGATCGACACGTGTCCTTTTAATTTATTTATTTTATAAATTAGCTTTTTTAATTGTATATAGATTCAATTTCCTTATTAGACTTAGAATTAAACTCTAACTCTTGGCTTATATACAAAACACATTATAACCTTATTTGATTGATCGTTTTCTCATTAATAAAATTGTTTTTTTTTCTTTCTCAATTTTTCAACTCCTATTACTTATATTATTTGCCGTCATCCACTATGCTTATAAGTTTCGATTTTGATGTGATTGTAAAAATTTAAAATAAATCCAACACTTTAACTAAACATATATTATATTTATCAATACTGTTTATTATAATTTAGATTCGATCTTTGATTTACTTTAACCACAATTTATTTCATACTCAAGAATTATATATGTGGCATATTCGAATTTCTTTATGATACAATATATATATTTATCGTACATCGTACGGGTATTAGGACTAGTCCCCTATATATTTAAACACCTTGCATGAGTATGCGTGCACCTCACAAGCCTCCATTTTTTTATTCTTTTTTTTTGGTCGTTTCCTTTTCTTAATTTTCTCAAATTTGTCTGCCAGCCAAAAAATAATAGTAGCAGATAGATGTACAAATTCCACACAATATTTCTTTACAACTTTTTAAGTGGCAGGTACAACATCTAAAGCTTGTAGATATAGATATACATATACATATGTCCACATGACACATACACATGAACCAACGGTTTCCTTCCATCAAGTTCTTGAACAAAGTCTTGTCCGCGACAATAGACTTGATCCCAGAAAACAAAAGCATCTTCTTGATCGCCTTCAATAGGTTTACACAACAACGTTGACTTTTCTGTCAGCCTGAAACCATTGCCGCAGTCGCAATCTTACGGTAGCCCCCATCAGGTCATTGCTTACAAAAAAAATTAACCAGTAAAAATACAACTAACCGCGACGTAGAAATATTTTGTAGTCCCTGCTACGTCTTTTTTAGATATACAAGTAACTAAATTTTCTCTAATCACAACTAAGCATCTTAAACATCATGAAGAAACTGACATTCACGCCTTCTAAATGATGAGAAGTAAGAGATACAAGTCGCCAGTCGCCAAAAAATGCACACCACCTCTTCAAACGACGACGATAAGAAAAACAGATGAGAGAATGATATTAGAATATTAGGCTGGTGATATGAAATAGGTGGGTGACATGAAATAGAAATACGTGGGTGATATACTATTAGGGTGGAGGGAGTGATCACTCTCATCCCTCCCATCTCCCTCCAATTATCCAATCAAATTACTCCACCTCATTTCAACCCTCCAATCTTTTTTTCAACCTTTTTTAGTGGCAACCATCACTCCCAACCTTTTCTTCAAATTTTAATAATTTATCCTTAACATTATAAAATTTGCAAAACTAACCCTTTTTCAATTTATATGTTTTATTAATAACAAAACACATTACATAATACTTAAAACACATTACATATTAAAAGTAAAAACAATACATACTTAAACTTCACCGTACATAATAAAAACACACAATGCATAACTTTAAAAAAAACATAACTACTGATGACGATCCTCTAGTGACATACTTCCTATGCCCTGGTGAGCGTTTAGGTCGAGCCACCATTGGTCATGTTTCGGCAATCTGACATCTTCAATGGTTTTGTCTTCACCGCAATTATCATGGTACGATTAGGCCCAAGTGCATTCGTCTCCCAAAGTGTGACCGGCATCAAAAACATCCTTGATTGCGGGCTTGATCCTCTTAATCTCCTCCTGCAGAAAATAGGCATATTGGTCTTCATGCTTCGAAATGTCACGGCCTGGCGCCTGTATTTCCTTTAACGTCACCTCGCAACGTTGCCTTTTCTCCCGTAAACATTCCATAATCCTAGAGATTTCTGTTTGATGGAGGGTGTCTCCTTTGATATCAGCCATGATTAGTGCCTTCATCTCATCCACGGTCATGCGAGGTCGGTGAACGATGTTTGATGATGAGGCCATTTGGAGGCGAAGAATGAAATGGAAATTGAAATTTGATTGTAAAATGGAAATGTGAAATGAATTTGGGATGTTCTGGAATCGTGTTTATATAGTGAAATCAATGTTAGCCGTTTAGGGGGTAAAGTTGTAATTGATTTGAATTTTTGGCCGTTTGAGGGACTGAATATGTAAATATTTTAAAATTTGAACGTTGGAGGGACTAGTTTTGTAAATAAATTCGAATTTGAACGTTGGAGGAGCGTTGTCCACTTTATCTATATATATTGTCTTCATGATCAAACATTTCCAGCCCCAAAAAACAAACATACACTTTATCTATATATATTTCTATCTTCCAAATGGCTTCTTCATCAAATATCACTTTCCCAAAACCACCAATGACTGTATATCAGGTGGAGGAAAGTATGGTGGCCGATATCCTAGACCACGTAATGTTTCGAGAGGAACTGGAGGCAGTTATGCATAAGCTAAATGACAAAAAGAAATGGTGTCGAGAACAAATTTCTATTTTACAAGCAAGGGAATGTTCTGAACTTGAGTGGCAATATATAGATTATTTGCAAATGAAGATCGACAACCTCCAAAATGCAATTGAACAGCTTGATAGTGCGGATTTCGCATTGAGGAACTGGAACATATCGGCGCAACGACAATATGAGATGGTTTAATTAGTTTGTAATGTCTTTTAATTTCTAAGTAGTTTTAATTAGTTTATGATGCGTTTCTTTGTCGATCATGTAATGTCTTTTAATTTCTAGCCGTTGTACTTTTTTTATAAATAAAATGGTATTTTAGGAATTAATATATTATTTTGGTTGTGTTTTTGGAAGATTAAATTGGTATATATATAGGAAAATAAAAAAAAAGTTCCAGTCGCTTTACATAATCGGTCCCTGGCGCCTTATTTGTTACACCAGCAGTCCTTTAACGGCCATATTTAAGTTTGGATTTGTGTCACTTTTAGTCCCTCCTTCCCCAACCCTCACCCAGCCCCCTGCGAGCTCCGATCTCGCCCTCCCCCTTTCTCGCTGCATCTCGCTCGAGTGTTGGCCGAGCCACTCTCAACCCTTCCATCTCCCTCTCAACCCTCTCACACACTCCCTCCACCCTTATGCATGAGGTATCTAGATAGATCTGAAATATAGATTCTAGTCGTTGTACTTTTTTTTATAAATAAAATGGTATTTTAGGAATTAATATATTATTTTGGTTGTGTTTTTGGAAGATTAAATTGGTATATATATAGGAAAATAAAAAAAAAAAGTTCCAGTCGCTTTACATAATCGGTCCCTGGCGCCTTATTTGTTACACCAGCAGTCCTTTAACGGCCATATTTAAGTTTGGATTTGTGTCACCTTTAGTCCCTCCTTTCCCAACCCTCACCCAGCCCCCTGCGAGCTCCGATCTCGCCCTCCCCCTTTCTCGCTGCATCTCGCTCGAGTGTTGGCCGAGCCACTCTCAACCCTTCCATCTCCCTCTCAACCCTCTCACACACTCCCTCCACCCTTATGCATGAGGTATCTAGATAGATCTGAAATATAGATTAGGTGAGTGATATGACACGTCGCCCACGGTTTTTATAAACCTCTTGGTTTTGATTTATTTTGGAATTCATTTTAGCTTTTGACAGACATAACGTTAATATAATCACAAATTAATTAACATACAAATTTATACTTTACCAAGTTGATGTTCCAAATATATTATTACATGTTACAACATCAATAAAATGTATTAATACTGGTATATTTTAAATGGATGTTCAATAGTTAATTGTTAATGTAATAAATATTTCGTTTTTATATTTTATATTTTGTTGTGATACCTACTATAACTTTTTATAATATCTTTATTATTATTTTTATAAGTTATATTTGTAACATGTTATATTATTATTGTTATCGATAAAATGTTTCTACAAACATATTATAACTTTACCGTCTCCCAGCAACATTTAGGTATCATTTTAAATATTGTCATACATTATGTTTATTATTGCTACATGTTTAATTATTAAAATAAATTCATACAATTGATCATGTAAATGATTGTTATATTTTATGTTTGTACACGATAATACATTTTCAGACACACGTTTAAAGATAAAACAAACGATGTATCTCCCGCCCGTGTAACGTTTCTGAAAGCAACGTTATGTCTCCCGGGGCAACGCCCGAGTACGTAACTAGTTCTTAATAAATTTAGTTTTAAACCTAGTCGTATAGTTTTAGTACCCTATCTTTTTCTCGAATGGTAAATTTGGGCCTAATAAATACAAATATTACTCAAAAATCTGCCCACATAATAAAAAAAAACGCATAAACATGTTTTTTAATATAAACATAAATATACTAAAATTTTAATTTAATACCCACTTCATTATTTATCAATTTCTAAATAAATACAACTATAAAAATAATATCAATTTATATAAAATAAAAATAAAACAAATTTCAATTTATATAATCCATAGAATTAAAATGAGACTATATTTAGGATATATTTTTCCTTATATACACCATAGGATTATCAGAGCCCAGGAAATCTAATATGCCAAGGTCAATGTTTATGCTATATAAATACCCATGTAAGCTTATCTTTTTGAAAGACTTTCTCATTTTTATATATAATAAGGTCCTAAATTCATTCCTAAACAAACAGAAACCCTTGGATGAATTCCAACTTTGATTTAGAACCATTAGATCAAATTTAATTATTTCATCTTTCTTAAATGACGATATTAATACTTTCACTTTATGATTATACAAAAAACCTCTTTAAATCATAATCCATAAATAAATATAATAGTCTATGTAGAGGCGTATCAACTTTCCTTCCTTTATATGTATACCATAAATAATAAATAATAATAAATAAATAATAATTCATAACCTCAAGAACATCGACAACAACTTCCACATCAAATTTTCATTTCTCATATATTTTGCTTGTCATGGTTTTTAACTTTTCTTCATAATCCTATTAACACTAAAGATTTCATCATGATCATCATCAATTACAAGATGGAATGGACATCATCATCATTATCAATTTACACCACTAACTAGCTTTCCTATGATCTTTGCCCTCATAAGATGAACCATTCTTAAACTTTTTTCCAGAATCTGCCGACTCATCGGACCTTCTCTTGAATCCAACATTCTTGTCATCAACAGTCTTCACAATTGTTTTCTCGGTCTTGAAATCATCATCCAACTTCTTAGATTCTTTGATAGCACCTGCAAGAGTAGTATGTTGCCTACAAATACCTCGGTAGCTAACTGGAATACCCATCTACATAAGTTGCAACATTATCTTCTTCTTTAGGAACCAAGTGTCCCACAAACTTAATCTTTGACATGAACGAACGAGCATATTCAGCCATGCCTCCAACATCAGCTTTATGAGCACGAAATTCTTTCTCAAGTAGCCTCTTCTCTCGGGTACCTATGTATTCCTCCATGAACTTCTCCTTGAAAGTATCCCAAGTCAAAGCAGATAATGCAGCAGGACTCGTAGAAACAGTCACATTTAGCAACCTAGAAGCACTTAATACATTCTTATTCTCAGGACAATCACATGAAGCAAACACAACTTCAGTGTCATCAAGCCACTCCATACAACCCATTGCATAAAAACATCATATAAAATGCATATTTTTGAAACATGTTACATTTGATAGGCCGTAACCTAATTTATGAAATAATATCAGTTAATAGTTTTTAATAGTTTATATCTTTAAATTAAATTGTTTTTTCCAAAACTTCCATAATTAGATAATATAATTTATTATTAGTTTGTTAGATTTTGATTTTTATTATTTAATTTATGACATCATTAATGTAATCTAAAAATCTTGATTCAATACTCGAAATTCATGTAACGAAATTTGAATAAAATTTACTTACAATTTTAAAATTCAGAAAAAAATAAAATTATCCAAATATAAATTTTAAATGGTTTAGTTACTATTTTAGAAATAATAAAAAAAATATTAAAATGACTTGAATTAAAAAAATTACATCATATAAGATGAATAGTTTTGAAACCTATGTCACATTTGATGGCCCTAACCTAATTTATGAAATAATATCAATTGATAGTATATATCTTTCAATTAATTTGTTTTGTCAAAGCTCTTCATAATCTTCCAATAACTATAAAAGAGCCCCCTAAATTCATTTATAAAAAAAACACAACCATTAGATGAAAAGCAAAACTAAATTATAACCATTAGATTGCTTTGATGAATTCATATTCCTTATTTAGATTTTTACTACATTAATAAATTTTATAATTAATTAATTAAAATAAATCAATCTTTTAATAAAAAACTAATTAATACTATAATTGTTCTAATTAGTAAGTGCCTAATGACAAATGTTAGACTCACTTCTTTTTTTTTTCAAAATTTATTATTATTATATTTTTAAATTTATAACAAATTATATTGGTTTTGATTGATTTTTAATTTTATTTGGTTTTGTTTCGTTGTTATGTTTTCAAAGTTTAAATGGTTTAAACTTTTTTTACAATATGTATATTTTTTTTTTTTCATTCTTAGTTGGTTAATTTGTATTTAACTTTTTCATATTAGTTTAAACAATCGTATATTACTTTTTATTTATGGATTGTTACATGTTAAATTATGTTTCACTTTACTATTTTTATTTATTTTTGTTAAAAGTACGTATTTGGTTCATAGTTATTTAATTTCAAATATAGCTTGAGTTTAAAGTTTATTTGATAAGTTTATGAATTTAAGTTTAAAATTTTTATCGATATGAGTTTTAAATTTACCTTTTTTCTTTTTACCAACTCCTCCGAATAAGAGCGGGTAAAAGTCATGGTCATAAGTTCGAATCTTCTTACCGAATGTGAAAGTTTACATTTTCTATAACCGACATGATACTCACGCAATATAATGGGGTGGAATTATGTCATAAAAAATCATTAATATTGGTTGAGAAATACGTAGTGATGTGTGATACTATGATGCTTTTTTCTTTAGATAGATATCGTGCTAAAACCGTTTTTAGTATGTAATTTAGACAAGACATTATATAATTTCAAATATATCTTGGGTCTTAAATTGATAAGTGTATAGATTAAAGTTTGCAATTTCTATTAACCCGAATTTCAAATTTAACTTTTTTTACCAACTCTCCAAAGAAGAGTTGGTAAAAGCCATTGTCACAAGTTCGATCTTCTAACCGCATGTGAAAGTTTACAATTTTTAAAACTAACATGATACTCATGCAATATATTGGGATGGATATATAATGTCATAAAAAATTGTTAATATTGGTTGAGAAATACGTAATGACATGTAATTAGTTTTTTTTTCTTTTTTAGTTTTAAGATTGATGTTGTGCTAAAATCCTTTTTGTTTTATAATTTACACAAACATTATTTAATTTCAATATCTCGGGTTTTAAACTGATAAGGGTATAAATTTAAGTTCACAATTTTTATCAACATAAATTTCAAATTTAACTTTTTTCTACCAACTCTTTCAAAGAAGAGTTGGTTGGTAAAAACGTTGTCTACACATGTGAAAGTTACACGATGACATTTTTCTAAATATTGACTTTTTTTATTTACTATTGCCTAGCTTACACATGTGAAACTAACGCCTATATATTGTCGAAAATATACATTTTACACATGTGTAAGGTTATCACACATATGTAAAACATTATTATTGAAAATTAAATGCACCTGTTTAAACTTGTGTAAGTAAATAAAAGGAGTCACTATGTACAAAAATGCCCCGCGTAACTATTAGATGTGTAAGTGAACGGAAAAACATGAAGGAAAATATGTGGCTTAGAATGATTATCACGTTCTTTCGTTATTATAGTAGTTTTTTAAAGGTTAACCAATGTAATCAAATTAATTACACATGTAATTCAGACAACGTATGTCAGACCTCCAGATGTTCATGAGTAATTCATACGTTTCTTACAAAAAGTAAAAATTTATGTAACTAAACAAATATAAAACATACATTTAATTTTGTTACAAATTAAAAATTGAAAACGTTATTAATAAATTTCTGATTTTGTATAGAACATTTATGGTATCACATAATAAATATTTGGTAAATGCATTTTGTTTTATACCGTTAATATGTTAAAATATTTTAATAAATAAGACTAATTATTTGTATATAGTGGATACAATAATTTTTAAAATAATGATAACATCACTATTTTCAATATTTTTTTAAATCTAAATCTGTCAATATTTGATATTATTAAATAATACCATGTCATTAATTATATATGTTCACCCGCGTATTACGCGGGTTAATAATCTAGTATATATATATATAAATCATGATCCATAAATAAATATAATAGTCTATGTAGAGGCGTATCAACTTTCCTTCCTTTATATGTATACCATAAATAATAAATAATAATAAATAAATAATAATTCATAACCTCAAGAACATCGACAACAACTTCCACATCAAATTTTCATTTCTCATATATTTTGCTTGTCATGGTTTTTAACTTTTCTTCATAATCCTATTAACACTAAAGATTTCATCATGATCATCATCAATTACAAGATGGAATGGACATCATCATCATTATCAATTTACACCACTAACTAGCTTTCCTATGATCTTTGCCCTCATAAGATGAACCATTCTTAAACTTTTTTCCAGAATCTGCCGACTCATCGGACCTTCTCTTGAATCCAACATTCTTGTCATCAACATTCTTCACAATTGTTTTCTCGGTCTTGAAATCATCATCCAATTTCTTAGATTCTTTGATAGCACCTGCAAGAGTAGTATGTTGCCTACAAATACCTCGGTAGCTAACAGGAATACCATCTACATAAGCTGCAACATTATCTTCTTCTTTAGGAACCAAGTGCCCCACAAACTTAATCTTTGACATGAACGAACGAGCATATTCAGCCATGCCTCCAACATCAGCTTTATGAGCACGAAATTCTTTCTCAAGTAGCCTCTTCTCTCGGGTACCTATGTATTCCTCCATGAACTTCTCCTTGAAAGTATCCCAAGTCAAAGCAGATAATGCAGCAGGACTCGTAGAAACAGTCACATTTAGCAACCTAGAAGCACTTAATACATTCTTATTCTCAGGACAATCACATGAAGCAAACACTACTTCAGTGTCATCAAGCCACTCCATACAACCCACTGCATCAAGTGTGCCATCGAAATCCTTAGCACCACATCTCTTGAAGCTTTCAAACATGAACTCCTTTGCTCGGGGAACATAACCAGCTTGAATCCCGTTTACTCCAGCCATAATATTCTCAGGATGTACAACAACCCCATCACTCAGCCGTTCATCTTGTGTCCTTATCATGGATGGTTCAGTAGGATTGGAGCGGATTGAAGCCGAACGCTCTTCCTCGTGTAAGTTGACTTCTCTTTCTGCCCTTTCTTGTCTTAGTTCATTTTGAGTCCTTTTTAATTGAGCCCGGATAGTTCTTAACTCATCAAACATTTCTGCACGAGTAGGAATGCTTTCGAGCACTGGATGCTCCTCTTCTTCAATTTTATTCCTAGGTTGAACACCGACAACGCGAAATTTGGGGTGCTCTCTACGAGGCGACCTTTGGTTGGCATCATTGCCATCCCGATTTTGATTAGAAGGAGTAACACTAGCCGTTGCTCCATCTCTTCGGCTGGTGTTAGCGCGTGTATTAACCATTCTGTCTACTACATATGACGACGATTATATACGGATTAAAACAAAACAACGAGAGGTTAAGGCTAACTTATCATAACAAACCATATAACATATTTTGCCTCAAACCTACACTCTCACTCTTCCCAACCCGTCCTAAATGCATCATATCATAAGCTAAAGCATTACTACTTAAGCCTATCGAGTCCTTATCGGTTTAAGTCCAAAACCTATGGCTTTTGGTCGGTCTTTGGTTCACTGAAACCATTTCTCTGATACCACCATGTAACACCCGTCATTTTAAAACCTGGATTTTCAAAAATTTTGCCAAACGACGTTTAAACGTAGCGGAAATGGATCACTTAAAACTGCCCCATCCGTAACGGATAGTACCTTTCATTAAAGATTGGTGTTACTAATAGCATCATTCTAATAGTCAAAGTAAAATCAAAGTTAAGGCACCAACATAAATGCCAACTTTATTACATGCAACGTAAATAATAATAAAGTAACCAAACAACGGCTAAAGGTGAAGTCAAAGCATTTGGAAACTAATGCTAATCTTCCTTTATTCTTCTACCCATCTCACGAGCTAAACCTTTCTCTAGCTCAAACCTGCTTGTCCCGAAGACACAACATTTTCATAAAAGCAAGTGTTAGCTAATAAATTAGCTAAGTAAGATACACACATTTTAATAAAACGTTCTTCATTTTACTTTCATAAAACTTCTTCGTATTTTATATATCAAAACATGATCACATTACATATCATCCACAAACATCGTAAGATAATCCCATCTTTACATTTCATATCAACATATCATCACAACTCAAAGAACATCTCACGTCTTACATATCACACATAAACATATCAATCATATAAGTTTAGCACATGTAGAGAATATACCCCTAATTGTGCCTATCCATCGTTAAATCATACGTCTCAACATATCTTACTTAATCTCACGTCATATTGTAATCCCACGTCTTAAATTACATGTACATCTTTCTCACATATTCTTATAATTATCTTAATCAACTTCATCTCACGTCTCATATCTTACGCACTAGCATTACTACTAGCACGATTTCCCATGTCTTAACTTTCAGGAAAGGCAATGCCATTTCCATAGTATCCCGTTATGCTTTTAACATTGGTGGTTAGTCCCTCCACCCGGAAATACTAGTCTCACGTAACTATGCTGCAATGAGCCACACAAGCGACCACGTACGCACTAGCTTTACAACTAGCACGAGTTAAGCTTAACACTTCCCACATAAACTCACGTATTTAACAATAGCATTTCCCACGAATTTATATCTTTCTTACTTATTACGCACTAACACTAAGGCTAGAACGGTTTCCCACATCACACATTTTACTTTAACATTAGGTACATTCCTTACCTAACTAATCCCACATCTACTTTAACGTTTAATCCCACCTACGTGCACAACTAATAACATTTCTTACGTGTATCTAGTGAACTAGACATTTCATACTTAAGTCTCACATATAAGCCATCACATATCAACATCAAGGCATATCAACGACATTATCAACATCACAACACATATCTTAAACATATCATAGCAACGTCATTTTATTCATCATACTATATATGCATATAATTACTTCAACTTTAAACGTCATCATATCATAATCAACTACTCCAACATACATACATTCCCATATAACCTCCCGCATAACCCGGATCACCCAACACACATAAGATAATCCGAGTAAGAGGTTAATTATAGAAAACCACATTTTGTTCAGCCTCCAGCGTGAGAAAAGTCATGTATCTTACCTTATTGCAGATCACAACACAATGATAACAAATGTTACCGAGCCTTGTGTCACACCCCCAAAATATTTTATTTTGCGGAAACGGAAAGTGTGAACAATAGAGGAAATCACAAACACATATTATAATAAACGACCTCTATAATGAGACGTTTTAGAAACTTTCATATATAATAATCATTTGTTCTTACAAAAGATGGAAATGAGCATACAACAAGTACAAAATGAGATTCTTTCATATATCACTAGACATCTCTAATTTGTTTTCTTCTAATATATGTTGTGACTCCAAAAGTATGCATCACGTATATGCATCAAAATAGCTCAAGTACCTGAGAATACACGTATATGTATCCCCAATAGGTGTTTTCAAGCGAAATGAAGTCAATATGAAGTCCAGGGACTAGTTTTGCCAAAGGTGTAAAGTTAAAAACGAAAATTGTGATTAGGGTAGCCTAATCTCTGATTAGTTTCAGCCATTTTCCCTAATCTTAAACACACATTAAGCCTCTCCAAACCTTCTTGATTTCTTAAGCAAAATCTTCAAGTTTTGGTCAATCGAATCGAGTGTTTTGTATTGAATAGGATCGGCCATCATTTGCTACAGGTAATCAATGATTCGTTGGCTATATTTCAGATCTAAAGATGTTTATAATGAATCAAATCTGATTTTATAAAGGGTTTTTGATAAGTTAGGGTTTATTATGTGTTTAAGCCAACTAATGATCAAAACGGAATTAAACGAGTTTATAATCGATCTTGATGATCAAAATAGGCTTATATATGTCAAAAACATGTTTTGGGTGAAGCAAAGTCGATTGATTTCTGGAAAAATGAAGAACAAAGTCGTTTTATGATTTCTGGACGAAAATAAGATGAAATTCGTTTTCTGGTTCAGCTAAGGTTCAAAACGAACTTTAAGTTCGTTTGTGGGATCTAAATTCGTTTGTCAAACGAAGATAAACTTCGTTTGAAGTTAAAGTCGTTCGAAAGAGCCAAATTCGTTTGCCATAAAATGATACCTAAATTCGTTTTGAAGGAGTCTATTTTCGTTTGTAAAATGAAGTTTAAGTTCGTTTTGGCTGAAATGAGGTTCAAATTCGTTTGCTAATTGAAGAGCCTAAGTTCGTTTTATGAAAGCTAAATTCGTTTTGATAATGCTAAATTCGTTTTGGAAACGAAGATTAACTTCGTTTGAGATGTCTAAATTCGTCTATTGAAGGCTAAGTTCGTTTGAGGATAG
>CM067169.1:114622374-114633501 GCA_034093135.1 Erigeron breviscapus | reverse complement strand
CATCAAGATTTACTAGCCTCCTCTCGTCATCAGTCCATTGTACCTCTGGTTTGACTATGTCAATCACAATCTCAGGAGCATCAGCAGTTGCTCCTGGTGTTCTTTGCACCAGAGTGGGTACATATGGACCAACAGTCATAATGGTCATGAGATAGGGTTCTACACCAACAATGTGAAGAAACATTCTTTCCTTCCAAGATCCAAAGTCCCCAGGCTCGAATCTTGGAGGAACAGACACGTAACCAAAGTCACGTGTATTCACAAGAGTTGGTACAGCAGTCATGTTCTTGTCTAAAGAAAAGATTAGAAGATTTAGAAAGAAGAGAAAGTATAGAATTTTAAGAAGAAAATAAGTATGCAAATAGATCTTGTTTCAATATGTGAGTCCCAAACTCTCTAGATGGTTTAACCCAAAGTGTAAAATACAACAAGTCTAATAAGCACTAGATTGGACTAGTATTACTTGAATATAAATGCAAGTATATAAACAAAGTAATATACGACTTAAAGTAAAGGTGGAACACAATGTAATTTTTTCAAGTGTATTTTATTTATGATGTTAAATAAAATACAAGGTTGTGCGGAATCAAGATAATACAAATATGTAAGTATCCTAACAACCTATGAATTACAAATGATCTATATTTGCCAAATAAACTCTTTAGATCTAGATACTTAAAGTTGTGAAGTATCCCTGTTACGATCGAGAGTATTTAGACAAATTCACCTTTAATTTCTAAAAGTAATTTTAACAAGGAAATGACTTTGTATTTATAGGCAAACAAATTCACCAGTGAATTTGTGCCGTACAAATATGGTTGCATGCATTAATGAACCGACAAGGTTATTAAATGCATTGGTTAAAGTACAAGGATAAAGTCACATCAATATGACTTTATCCTTTTAACCAACCACCTTTACACACGTAAGTACTTTAGTAAAAAACAAGTGGAATGTTCTTTGAAAAGTGTGTAAAGGCAAAAAGTCAATTCCTCGTAATCAGTGTTCAGACTTGTAAGGTCTAGAACACTGACAAACCTCCAGTCGTAGATCTGGTAAGACTTCCAGTGGACTCCGCCATTTGTCAGTCTTCTTTATTCTAACTTCAGTCTTTGACTTCAGTGAGAATGTCTTCAGTAGAATAGATCTGGACTGGGGTGAAGTCCAGTGAGCTAATCTGGAGGATTCCAGATTTTTCTATACAAGTATTTTGCTCACTGGTCTTCCATTATTTCTGGACAAATCTTTAGTGTCGCTCCAGTGGTCAAGTCTGGAGTGGGTCCAGTAAATATTATTTCTGGACAAGTCTTCAGAGACTTTCCAGTCTTCAAGTCTGGAGCGAGTCCAGTAAATCTGGACCTAACAAATTCCCCCTATTTGTTTAGAAATAATGCAAGGTTTTTTCAAGCTTATATTTATACATTTTGTATGCTTGAAAAATAAAAACTTTAAGTTACTGGAAAACACTTTATAGATCATCAGTGTTCCAGTTTCATCTTTTAATTCTAACTTAGACTAAATCTGATCACTTACATGTGTGAATCAAAATATGCAACTATATTTACAGCCATCAACAGAAAATAAGTTACAATTTTGGAAATAAATACAATTACAAGTAAATGATAAAAGAGTCAGGCCCTTCTCTTTGACGTCTGTCCTGGAGCATCTTCAGAAGCCTTTCTCTTTAGAGATGGAGAGGATGGTACAGACTCTGGTGGTTTCATTCCTATTGCAACTTCCATCTGTTGCTTTCTCTTCCATACCTTCTCAATCCTCTTCAAAAATGCTTTAATAGCAGTAGACAAATCAGTCTTCCCCCTGAAAGTTAAGGCAATCTCCTTCAGTTCAGTCCATCCAAAAGCTTGGACTGAAGCATTTTTCCTTTCATCAGTAAAGTTACCCTCCCTGGTCAACTTTACTTCAAACCTGCTCATGCCTTCATGATTTTCAGCTAATTTGATCTCTGCACCTATGATCCTTCTGGCATCAGCCCTGAACTTCAACATATCTTCATACTTGGCTTTTTGCTTTGCCATCTGGATCATGTATTCAGTTTCCCTGGATACCTTCTGCTGTTCGATGGCAGACTGGAGTTCTTCACGATTGATTCTTTGTGAAGTATCCAAGGGAATGAAGGTGCTCAGATCAGCATCTCTGATTTCTTTGATCTGTTTGGCAGTGAGTTTGGGTAAGCCCTTTATCTTCTTTCTGTACTCTATCTCCAGAGAACCAGCATTCTTTCTAATCTTTTTCTGGAGGTTCACCAGTTCCTCCGTCCTTTGTCTGATCAGTTCGACTACACTGACACCATAAGTTACAGCATCATAAGTCTGTTCTTCTTCAGAGTACCTGGAGCGAACGTACACATCATCCAATGCATCCAGACATTGATGAACTCTGGGGTCTTCCTTAATTCTTTTATAAACATCAATATGTATGCCCAACCTGCCAGTATTGTAAGAATCAAGAGTCCCCATGTTTGCCATCTCCCTTTTGTGGGCCAGGAGTTCATCCTTTTGATTTTTCTTAAAATTTTCTATCATAATGCATTCTTGTTCCAGTCTCTTCG
Organism: Erigeron breviscapus; assembly: GCA_034093135.1. NCBI lineage: Eukaryota > Viridiplantae > Streptophyta > Magnoliopsida > Asterales > Asteraceae > Erigeron > Erigeron breviscapus. The sequence continues at coordinate 114,630,932 of CM067169.1, read as the reverse complement.
AAGTGTCTTCATCAGTAGTAGGAATTTCTGATGACTTCCCAGCAGTTTCACTTTCTTCTCCAGATACCATGTGTTGCTTTCCTTTTACAGACTTCAGAGTTGTTGTGATATCTGGGAAAGATTCAAACTGGGGCTCACTGGCATCAGTACCAGTAGCCTCTTCAACCTGCACAATGGCTTAAGTGCCAAGTGCCTTCTGTGCTTCTTGTGCACTGGCATCAGTACCAGTCACTTCCTCTTGTTGCACGATGGCTTCAGTGCCAAAGGCCTTTTCAATTGCACTAACAACTACTTCTTTCTTTTTCTTTATCAACCCTTCTGGAACAGACTCAGTGGCAATAGACTTTTCAACAACCTGCGCTTCAGACTTTTCCCCCTTGGAATGTCCACCAGTTTGAGACTTGTGGGCACTCCATAATTGTTCAAGCATGTATCTGTCTGTAGCACCAAATGTTCTTCCTGCCACTGGAGTTGTGATATTCACTGTCTTCCTTAGTTTAGTCACTTCCTTCTTAATGATTTGAATTTCTGAAGACAAGTGCTTTGGCATTTCATTTTCAATCATTTTCACCACTTGTGGCAACAACCCATCTTGAATGGTTCTAAGAACAGACCCAGAAATTTCTTCAGTCATTTCTTTTAACATGCCATGTCTGAACTTCTTAGCACATTCATCACTGATGGTGCTAACAATAGCATTCTGATCAAGTGTTGGCCTACTCTCCAAATTACTTATCCTGGTGATTAACTTCTGAAATTCATCTGTCAGACCTGCCAGTGGTTGAACAACTTCAGCTTTCACTGCCGTCTGAACAGATTTCACCAACCTTGCCTCTAATCCCTGGACTGCCACTTTGATATTTTCAGAATTTTTATTTGTGGCCAGAACCAGTTCATTTATCTTCTCAAACACTAGCTTCTCATTCCCAGCAAAAATATTCATTTCAGATGCAAGATTGTTTGATAATAAAGACTTAAAATCAGAAACAACCTGGGATGAAGACTGGAGTGATCTCTCCAGGTCTTCCACCTTACTTAAAAGGCCTTGGACCTCGGCTGAAGAAGATGTAGAGAGACCACTGGGAGGTGCCAGTTCAGAAGCCAACCTGGTCACCAAAGGTACTTGTGCCTGGACCCCTTCAGTGGAAGTTTCAGATGTTACTACAGTGGAGTCCAGCACATGGTGTTCAGGAAAATTAAGTGGAGTTTCAATTGGTGGTGGTTGAGTTTGTGAAATTTGGAGTGTGGGTGGATTGAAATATGGAGTGTTTTGTGGAATTGAAAGTGGTGGTGGTGGTGGTGCAATAATGGATTCTGGTGGTGGTGGCATTTCTGTAGAGATAAGTGGTTGGGTGACTGAAGCAATAACAGATGTGACAACATTTTCTACTTCTTCACCCAGAAAGTTCATGTTAACATCAAACATGTTACCTTCAGACATTGGGGAATCTACCTCATCCCAATCTGGAGCCGTCCCAACTGCCTGATCAACCACTTCTCTATTTAAGTCTAACCGAGCATCTTGCTCACCAGTTTCCTGCTCATCAATCTGTACAATATTTACTTCCTGCTCAAAAATAGGAGACCCATCTATATTCATGACATCACCTGGATGGCTTGATTCAGCTCTATCTGGATTGACCTGAACTCCAGCCTTTCTAAGACGTCTGGAAGTTCTTGGTCGAGTAACATTTGCAGTCTGTTGAACCTCAGGAGCCACCTGGGTCACTGGTTGTACAATTTCATCACTAAGGACTCCAGAGGGTCCTTCACCAATCTGGTTCCCTCCTGGAGCCTCTTCCTGTTCATCTGATGATGATGCATCAAGTGCATCATTTCTGAAATGGTTCAGCATATTTACAGGAATTTCAACCTCACCAGCTCTTGATTTCAGTGAACTTAACTCCCTCAGATATTCACACACAGAAAAATGATTTGTGTCGAAATCATACTCAACACCTAGAGCTCTATGAAAAACAAGTGACAGAAAACGAATATAAGGAATATGCGGTTTTCTAACTTTCACCTTTAGACGATCTACCAGATCATCAAAGAAGATCTGAGCAAAATCTACTCTATATCCAAACCAAAGACAGTAGGCAACCTGGAGTTGCATTTGATTAATCTGGTCCAACCCTCCAGAACTGCCACCCAAACACTCAACCAGATGAGTGAAGAAGTATCTCCATGAGTCTGATAACTTGCTCATGTAGATGGTGCCTTTCCTTGAAAACTGGCCATGCTCATCCAGTATATCTGTGTGTCCCATCAGTCTACACACATCCCTATAATTAAGACCAGTAGGGAGAGTAATTGCCATCTCATTTTCAGCCAGATAATTCAAGTGAAGAATATCTCTAAGAGAGTCGGCAGTGAGAGTAAAGGCCTGGTGCCTTGTTGCAATGTGTAGTTGATGGATTGAGTATTTTCAACATACACAACAGTATACCAAAATTCACATAAATAATCATGATACATTTTACCAAGATTAAGTGTAAGAGCACCATAGAGTGGACAACTGAGGAAAAAGGCATTCAGTCGTCCAATGAGATAAGTTGGAGCATGAGTGGTGCTAGTGAGTCTAGCCATCCAATTGTTCATGTTTATTCTGATCGCTTTTGCCTCCAAAGAAATATGAGGTGCCCTTACAACATTGGCAATAGGAGCATATTCAGCAGCGAGCAGATTTTTGGGTGAGTTTGATTGTCTTGGTGCCATTGTATTTGGTAGAAATATGAAGATGAAATTGAAGAATTAGGGTTTATGATCGAAGATTTGATGAATTGAATATGAGAGAGATTTATGATTGGAAATTGAATGAAAAAGAAATAAATGAAGGAATTTGAAGAATTTGGGAGTAAATATGTTCGAAGTAAATGCTAATGAAAGTGAAAGTGGTATTTATATAGGAGAGAGAATGTGGAACTCAAACGGTTAAATTTGAAATTATCAAATATAATTTTGATCGGGTTTTGAGATCCGCATTAAATATATCACATCACACATAAATGTGTGACGGTTTACAGCCCACAAACATTATCAACTTGCACTTTTTGTCTTCCCAAGATAAAAATACCATCATTTCTTTGAAAAAATTACATGCCACGTAGGATAATAAGATAAATATCTTTTCAAAGATTGTGCATACGTGGCACGCACAATGACCAAGTATTAAAAAGTATTATGACTGACATACCAGTGCATCTGGAGGTTGACTGGACACTCCAGCATCACTGGTGGATTAGGCCAGTGATGCATGCACTGATGGTACACTGGAGGGACACTCCAGTAAAGTACCAATGAAAACCATTTGAAAGAGACTGGTAACCTCAAACATGCACGTCAACTAATACAGAAAATGAGAGGGACACATTTACAAGGAGACAAAAGTCACCTCAAACATGCACTTCAACCTATCTAATTACCAGTGAGAGGGACACATTTACAAGGTACCAGTGATATTTTCCAGAAAATTTTGTCCAGTGAGAAAATAAATTAATAAATTCCCCCTGAAAATAAAACATTTTTAAGGACAAAAATATATCTTTCAGTCTTCCCCCTGGAATGTTGATCCAGAAATCTATTAATGCAAAGATAGTACACAAAGGCGTTCAATATCTAAGCAGTTATAGATTTATAAATCTTTTAAATCAAGGATCCCTGATAGTACACATGCGTTCAATACCAAGGTTCCAGATTTAAGGGTTTAACATTCCCAACTCACCAACAAGATATTCAAAAGTTTTAACATCCAGAGGTTTGGTAAAAATGTCAGCGAGTTGTTTGTCAGTGGGAATAAAATGGAGTTCAATGTTGTCTTTCACAATATTATCACGAATGAAGTGATACCTGAGATCAATGTGCTTCGTTTTGAGTGCATGACTGGATTGTTCGAGATAGCAATGGCACTGGTATTATCACAAAAGATTGGGGTCTTTGAATACTTAATACCATAATCAAGCAACTGGTTCTTCATCCAGAGTATCTGAGCACAACAACTGGCTGCAGACATGTATTCAGCTTCAGCAGTGGACAATGAAACTGAAGTTTGCTTCTTACTGGTCCAGCTGACCAGTTTGCCACCAAGGAAATGACATCCACCAGTAGTGGATTTCCTGTCTACCTTACAACCTGCATGATCTGAATCTGAATAACCCATTATATCCATGCCTGAGCCTTTGGGATACCAAAGACCCAAACTGGGGACACCCTTAAGGTATTTCAGTATGCGCTTTACAGCAAGCATATGAGATTCTTTTAGATTAGACTGATATCTGGCACATAAACATGTTGAAAACATAATATCTGGTCTACTGGCAGTTAAATACATCAGTGAACCAACCATGCCTCTATAGACAGTGGTGTTCACTGGTTTACCATCTGGATCTGAGTCCAGTGTTAATGGTGCAGAAATTGGAGTGGGTTTAGATGGTGAAGAGTTCATATCATATTTCTTTAAAAGATCTCTAACATATTTTTCCTGATTAATAAAAATACCATCTCTGGTCTGTTTAATCTGGAGTCCAAGAAAATATGTTAATTCACCCATCAAACTCATTTCATATTCAGTTGACATTATTTTTGAAAATTTCTTGCACATTTTATCATCAGTAGACCCAAAAATAATATCATCAACATAAATTTGTACCATCAGAAGATTACCTTTTTCATGAAGAATAAATAAGGTATTGTCAATTGCACCTCTTTTAAAACCATTTTTCAATAAATGTTCAGTCAGAGTATCATACCAGGCACGTGGGGCTTGTCTGAGGCCATAAAGTGCTTTGTCCAGACGATATACCCAGTGTGGATGCTTTTCGTCAATGAAACCTGGTGGTTGTCTGACATAAACTTCTTCTTCAAGTTTTCCATTTAAAAATGCACTTTTAACGTCCATCTGGTAGACCTTGAATTGATGATGAGCAGCGAATGCTAAAAATATTCTGATCGCTTCAAGTCTAGCCACTGGAGCAAATGATTCATCAAAATCGACATCTGACTGGCAGTAGCCTTGTGCTACCAGTCTGGCCTTGTTTCTGATTACGTGGCCATCTTCATCTACCTTGTTCCTGAAGACCCATCTGGTTCCAATTGGTTCTTTCTTTCCAACTGGGAAAGGAACCAGGTACCAAACCTTGTTCCTTTCAAACTGGTGAAGCTCTTCTTGCATAGCTATCACCCAGCTTGGATCTTCCATAGCCTCGTCAATCTTCTTTGGTTCGTTCAGTGATAAGAAACTGACATATAAGCATTGATTACTGGAGGCTCTTCTGGTATGAACTCCTCTACTGGAGTCACCTATGATCTAATCGATAGGATGAGCTTTTGTCCATCTGGAGTACTAACCAGGATTGTTACTAACAACAATATCAGTGCAAGAGTTCAGTTGAGTCTCCTCTGGTGTTGCTTCAGGAGGAGGATCTTGCCAGACTACTTCAGCATCTTCATCTGAGTCATTTAAATCACGATTTGCATCATGAAATTCTTCATTTGAAGGCATTTCTTGAAATACTGGTTCAGTTTCAACTGGGACTGATACTGGGGGCGTAGTACGCACATCTGATCCAATAATAATTTCAGAGGGTAGCTTGAAAATAATTGAAGGATAGAATGGAGTACCACTGGAGGGTTTCTTAGTCTGAACAGGTTCCAGATCAGGATGACTGGAGTTGATAGGATCAGATTCACAGAAGACAATTGGAGTTACTGGGGGAGTATCAAGGGCTGGCTTTTTATTGATTGCGGCATTTGATTCGTCAAATGTGACATGTATTGACTCATGGACCTTCTCCAGTCTCTTGTTATAGACTCTGAAGGCCTTGCGAATGGCTGAATATCCTAAGAAATATCCTTCATCAGCTTTGGCATCGAATTTGCCTAACTGACTGGAGTCGTTCAGGATGTATACTGGACATCCAAAAACGTGAAAATAACCAATATTTGGTTTTCTATTTCTTAAGACTTCATAGGCTGTCTTTTTGTGTCTTTTGATGTATATAGACCGGTTCTGGGCGTGACAAGCAGTAGCAATTGCTTCAGCCCAGAAACTGGTAGACAGACCAGATTCAGCAAGCATACTCCTGGCAGCTTCTATCAGCGTTCGATTCTTCCTTTCCACCACTCCATTCTGTTCTGGAGAGCGGGCTGATGAGAAATTCTGGGAGATGCCAGGTCAGTACAGAATGACTCCAGAGTTGCATTCTGGAATTCTGTTCCATTGTCACTTCTTAACTGACACACCTTTCGATTGTACTTGAGCTCAATTTGCTTGATAAGACTGATGATTTCAGCAGCAGCTTCACTTTTAGACCTGAGAAAGATCACCCAACAATATCTGGAGAATTCATCTACTATCACCAGGGTGTATCTTTTACCAGCACGAGTCTGAACATTCACTGGACCGAAGAGGTCCATATGAAGCATATGAAGTGGTTCAGATATGCTGAAATTCTGTCTGGTCTTGAAACTGGTACGTTTCTGCTTACCCATCTCACATCCTGGACATGGCCTTTCCTTTTTGAAGGAAACTGAAGGTATCCCATCTGCCAGTTGCTTTTTAGACAACTTATTAATATTTTTGAAATTTAAATGGGATAACCTTTTGTGCCATAACCAGTTTGTGTCTTCATCAGTTTGAGTATAGAAACACTGCTCTGAAGGAGAGCTTTCCATATCCATCACATACACATTTCCTCTTCTGGGAGCAATCAATACTACCTTCCAGTCCTTGTTGAATACAATGCCCTGAGCAATATTGAATAGAACTTGATAGCCATCATCATACAGTTGACTGACACTGATCAGGTTATATTTCAAACCATTCACAAATGCAACTCGTCTGAATTTGACTTGTCCATTGTTCAGAACACCATACCCCTCAGTTTTTCCACAACCATCATTTCCAAAAGTAATGGAGGGTCCATCAGAAATGATGAATTCCTCCAGCAGGGTCTTACATCCGGTCATCGTCCTGCCAGCTGCACTGTCAAGATACCAGATATACTTCTTTCGATCGCCCTGCACATCCACCAGATATATCAGTTAGATTTTGGAACCCATCGACTGATGGGTTCACTGGACCCTCCCTTATAGGTCCCTGGAGGTATCTGGTTGAGTTCACTTTCTTCAACAGTAGTCTTAGTTGAAAAGACCACTGGGGTTGATAGTTTTGAAACCTTTTTCTTTTTCTCAACTGGAGAAATATATTTATCTTTCTTTGAAAAAGGTTTGGTATTTTGTCTAGGGCCAGATGAAGTACCCTCAATAAAGTTTAATCTTGCATTAAAACTTTGAAATTGACGAGTCAGTAATTGAAACTGGCTCTCTAACCTTGACAAAATATTTTCATCAGATGACACCTGAGCCTTTCCAGTTGACTGGACTCGAGGCTTCGGTAGGGAACTGGTCTTCTTCATTTGAACCCGGGGTTCATTAGAAGCAGTCTGAGGCAAAGGTTTATTCCGATTAACCCTTTTAACTGGAGCAGTCATCTGGAATGCTCCAGTCTTAACCTCAGGGGATTGAACTGGGAAAATATTAGCCTTGGGAGTTACAGGTTCATCATAAATGGTAATGGGCCTGAATCCCTCTGGTAACCGATCAATTACTGGTATTAATGATGCAACATGAGTATTTCCATCTAAATAAGCACGTTTTTGAGCGGGAAATTAATTTACTCCAGCATCATATGGCTTTCTGGTTTCAAGCCATGATTTAATAACCAGTTTTTCTTTCTCTAAAATGACTTCAAGATCTTGTTTTTCTTGAATCAGTTGTTCAGTTACCAGAACCTGGGCTTGAAATGCCAGTTCAATGTCTTGAAGTTCCTTTAATTTTGATTTTAAAACTGTAATTTCAGAAAAATCTGTTTCTAGACCATTTACACAGTCAGATCTAACAGTTTCAACAAAGATTAAATCAGAATTAAGAGCTTCAGCGATGTCCAGTTTTAATTCAAGGTCAGTTTCAGTATCATAATCACTAACCTTTTTGATAACAATGTCCACCCATCTTCCAGATGTGACATCTTCCTTCACCAGGTGCTCTTTGTCTGCCAGAGCCATGTAACAGCAATCTCTTTCTTCTTCTTCATCAGCAGATGAATCATCAGAAGGAACCCATTTCTCTTCAGTTGTTGCAATCATGCACTTATTATTTTCCATTTGTTGTGCCATGAGAGCAATTTGAGCCTTAAGCTTTTTGTATTTAGATTTATAGCTATCATCAGGCTTTTTATTTGAAGTAAATGGACCAGGCTGGGATACAAACTGACTGGACTTGCAATCTTTCATGAAATGACCTTTTCTGCCACACTTAAAGCATGTCAGATTGGTCTTATCAGTAGAAGAACTGGATGCAAATTGTCCAAATGGCCTATTTGCTCTTGCTTTGAAATGGTTAAACGTTTTAGCAGTCATTGCAACCAGGTCATCATTTTCAGATTCATCACAGTCTGGAGAGATAAGACTGGATTCTCCATATTCCATGAATTCAGACACCATCTTCTTCATAGAAAATACATTCTCAGAAGATATTAGTGCTGTACCTTGTGGTTCAGT
>CM067169.1:114557101-114621374 GCA_034093135.1 Erigeron breviscapus | reverse complement strand
AAAAAAATTTCCTTCCTTTTGATCGCCATTTCTTTTTCTCTATTTTTCTTTAAGTCTTCAATGGACAACTTAAAGGTCAGACTTTCTAACTTTTGTTCCAGAGGAGAGTAGTTCATCCCACACTCATATTCAAGCATATCAACAAGCCTTTTGCACTCTTGGATCATTTTTGATTTTCAAGTATCTTTCCAATGATAAACCAAGAGCTGCAGCATCTATATGATCAAGGGTCCCCATCTTCAGATGTTGTTTCCTTTCTCTTTCTTTGTTTTCCCTCCACATAATAAATTGATTGGAAACCTGCTTTTGCAATGCTTCCAACTTCTTACTATCAGCCTCAAGATCGTGCAAGGGATAACCATGTTCGTCCACATTCTCACCAACAATGATTCCAGAACCCTTAGAACTTTTCTTTGGTTCTTCTACTTCTTGAGCCTTGCCTTTGCCCTTGTCTTTCTTCTGAACTTGTTCCCCCTGAACTGAGGCACTACCAGACCTCAGTTTGCTTCTTGGTTGCTTCAATCATTTCTTGAGTACTAGCCAGTAAACCAATAGGCACACTTCCCCCTTTGGGAATCTCTGAAGGCATTTTAGCATAAAGGTCAATTGAAGTTTTAATTGTCCCGCCCCCCCCCCCCCCACTGCGGCGCAGTGGGGCAAAAACTCACCAAAATATCAGTAATAATCGACTGCGGCGCAGTGGGCCCTGGTCACCCCCACTGCGTCGCAGTACAGATCTACTGGTCACGTCCCCCCAGTTTTCCCTTAGAAAAATTATTCACAATGAAAATATTGAACACTTACCTCAATCCGCTTCACATCAAATTGTACCTGCATTTTTCTTGACAAAACAACATCAAATCTAACTAACAAAAACAAAATAAAATGCAAGAAAATAACACGGGTTGCCTCCCGAGAAGCGCTTAATTTATTTACGAGTCGTTAGCTAGACTCGACTACCTTTCAAGCCTCATATTCAAAAACGGGGATCTCCTCGATTATCCCCTCCACTTGTTCTTCTTCCAAGTACAACTTAAGCCTATGACCATTTACAATGAAAGAACCGTCTCCATTTCTCCTAAACAATTCAACATAACCCGACGGATAAACATGCTTGATAACAAAAGGTCCAATCCACCTAGAAGTTAGCTTAGGTTGTTTGATCTTAAACTTAGACAAAAACAACAAAACCTTAGCTCCAACCTTAAATTCCTTTCTACGGATCCTTTTGTCATGCCAAACCTTGGTTCGCTCCTTGTAAAGCCTAGAATTCTCATATGCACCCAACCTAAGCTCATCGAGCTCATGAAGTTGCAACATCCTAAGTTCACCGGCTTCCATCATATCCAAGTTTAAATTTCTCAAAGCCCAATACGCCTTATGCTCTATCTCAATAGGTAAATGACAAGTCTTGCCATAGAGCAACCGGTATGGCGTGGTGCCAATCGGTGTCTTATAAGCCGTCCTAAACGCCCACAAGGTGTCATCCAACTTCTTTGACCAAACCTTAGGGTTATCTCCCACAGTTTTCTCTAGAATTCTCTTCAAAGCCCTATTGGTGTTTTCTACTTGTCCACTAGTTTGTGGATGATAGGAAGTAGAAAAGTAATGCACAACACCATATCTTTTCATGACCTTTGCTAATTGATGATTTGCAAAGTGGGTTCCTCGATCACTAATTAAGGCTCTAGGGCAACCAAATCGGCAAAACAATTGTTTAAAGAAATCAATTACTACCCTAGCATCATTCGTGGGCAAAGCCTTGGCTTCGGCCCATTTAGACACGTAATCAACGGCGACGAGAATATATAGGAACTTATTAGACGGTGGGAATGGTCCCATGAAGTCTATACCCCAAATATCAAATACCTCACATACCTGAATGCTCTGTTGAGGCATCTCGTCCTGCTTAGTAATGCTTCCTTGTCTCTGACAAATGTCACAAGTCTCCACCAAAGTTTGAGCCTCCTTAAAAATTGTAGGCCAATAAAAACCTGCATCAAACACTTTCTTACCGGTGACTGAAGGACCGTAATGACCTCCAGTAGGACCATAGTGACAAGCATCCAGAATCTCCCTAGTCTCAGCTCCAGCTACACATCTCCTCACCATACCATCTGCACAAACACGAAACAAGTATGGGCTATCCCAAAAATAGTACTTAGCATCCGATATGAGCTTCTTCTTTTGTTGGGCGTGAAATCATTCGGTATCTCACCTGCAACCAAATAATTAGCAATATCTGCAAACCAAGGAGCATCATCAGAGTTAGAAATAAACATTAAAGACTCATTGGGGAAGTGATCATTAATCTCCCCATCACGAAGTTCCTCCCGGTGAGGATCTTCCAATCTACTCAAATGATCAGCAGCCAAGTTTTCAGCCCCTTTCTTATCCTTGATCTCAATATCAAACTCTTGTAACAACAAGATCCAACGGATAAGCCTGGGTTTAGCATCTTGTTTCGAGAACAAGTATTTAAGGGCTGAATGGTCCGTGAAAACTATGGTCTTACTTAACACCAAATAAGATCTAAACTTATCAAAAGCAAAAACCACGGCAAGCAACTCCTTCTCTGTTGTGGTGTAATTTTGCTGGGCGGGGTTCAAAGTTTTGCTAGCAAAATAAATGGGCTTGAAATGCTTATCAACCCTTTGCCCAAGCACGGCTCCCACAGCAAAATCACTCGCATCACACATCAATTCAAAGGGCAATTCCCAATCCGGCCCGACCATGATAGGTGAATTGGTCAACTTCTCCTTAAGAACCTGAAAAGCACTTAAACAAGCATCATCAAATACAAAAGGGACGTCCTTCTCCAACAAGTGGGTCATAGGACGAGTAATCTTAGAAAAATCTTAATGAAACGGCGGTAAAAACCGGCATGTCCAAGAAAACTCCTTACCCCTTTCACATTGGAAGGCGGGGGTAATTGGCTATAACATCAATCTTAGCCCTATCAACCTCTATCCCGGCCTTAGACACCTTGTGACCTAGCACAATACCCTCGGTCACCATGAAGTGACACTTTTCCCAATTTAAAACAAGGTGTGCCCTCTCACACCGTTCCAACATCTTATCCAAGTTATGCAAACAAGTACGAAATGAGTCCCCAAAAACCGAGAAATCATCCATGAAACCTCCATGGAGGTTTCAAGCATGTCCTGGAATATAGCTATCATGCACCTTTGAAAGGTGCCCGGGGCATTACACAAGACCAAACGGCATTCGCCGATAAGCAAAAGTGCCAAAGGGGCACGTGAAAGTGGTCTTTTCTTGATCCTTTGGATCAATGGGTATGTGAAAGTACCCGGAAAACCCATCAAGGAAACAGAAATACTCATTACCTGCAAGTCTCTCTAACATCTGATCAATAAAAGGCAATGGAAAGTGATCCTTTTGGGTGGCATCATTAAGCTTACGGTAATCAATACAAACCCGCCATCCCGTTACAGTTCTAGTGGCCAAGAGTTCCTTATTTTCATTTTCAACCACTGTCATGCCCCCTTTTTTGGGCACACAGTGGACAGGACTTACCCAAGAACTATCTGCAATAGGGAAAATGATCCCTGCATCTAACAACTTAATCACTTCTTTCTTAACCACTTCCTTCATATTAGGATTTAGCCTCCTTTGTCGCTGGACAACGGGCTTAACATCATCGACAAAATCAATCTTGTGCTGAAAAAAGTTAGGACTAATACCTGGAATGTCGGTGGTCTTCCAAGCAAAAGCCCGCTTATGGGCTTAAGCACAGCCAAAAGAAGTCCTTTCTCGTCACTCGAGAGTGAGGACGAGATAACCACGGGTAAAGAGGATTTACCTGCCAAGTAAGCATACTCCAAATGGGCAGGCAATGGCTTAAGCTCCAAATCTGTAGGTGGTACATCAACTGAATTAGGTACCCTTGAGCTTCCATCAGCAACAACTCTCTCAAAACTCTCATCCACTGGAGGTGTCTCATCCAAGCTAAGTGCCATAACCTCTGCAAACAAATCATCATCATCAATATCTCCCGATCCTTGATTAGCAATCTCCTCATCTCCCATATCTGTCTCCATCAATTCCTGAAATTCTCGGTCCAAAGCATCATCAATCACATCAATCCTGAAACATGACTCATCATTAGAATATGAATGCTTAATAGACCTCTCAACATTAAAAACAATCCTATCCGTACCCACACCCAAAGAAATTTCCTTATCTTTCACACGGATGATAGCATCCGCGGTATTAAGGAATGGTCTACCAAGTATTAGGGGTACCTGTGCATCCTCCTCCATCTCGAGGGTAACAAAGTCAACTAGGAAAACAATGTGGCCCACTTTGACTCTAATGTTTTCAGCAATCCCCATGGGATACTGAAATGAATGGTCAGCTAGTCTAATACTCATGCGAGTCGGGCGAAGGATTCCTAAAGCCAACTTACTCCAAACCGAATAAGGCATCAAATTAATGCTAGCACCTAAATTAGCTAAAGCCTTACAAATAATGGTTCTCATAGAGCAAGTAATAAGAAAACTCCCTGGGTCTTCAAGCTTAGGTGGAATGCGGTTCTGCAAGATAGCAGAACACTCGTCATTGAGAAAAGTAGCTTTGGCCTCCTCCATCTTTCCTTTGTCCGTCACAAGTTCCTTAATGAACTTGGCATAATGAGGCACATTAATATGAACATTTGAAATCATATTGAACAAACTTGTTATATTGTTCCTTTAACTTTGCCTTTCTGAACCGTTGTGGAAATGGAACTTTTGGTTTATATAAGCTTTAACCTCGGGTTCCACAACTGGTTTTGGTGGAGTGACCGGAGTCTTCTCGGTCGGATTCTCCTCCATCTCAATCTCCTCATCATTACCTGAATCCTGTACATCTGAAACAACAACATTAGGCATAGTAGGAGGGTCATAAGATCTACCTGTACGAGTGGTAATGGCCTTGGCTTCCTCATTACGGGCTTGAGGTGGAGTGTACTTCTGCCCCGCATTTTGTCCCTGATTCGGCCCCATGCTAAACTGAGGCCTAGGATTCTGTTGAGTATTACTAGGCAAAGTACCATGCGGCCTAGAAAGTGCAGCCATCCTACTCTCAAGATCCTTAAAGTTAACACATTGATTCTTCATATTTATCTCAACCTTCCCATCTATCCTATCCAACCTCTCATTCAACGCCTTAGTATCATCCCGAATCATCTGAATGCTAGTGTTAGTTTCAGCCTGATTACTAACCAACTGTTTCATCATCTCCCTCAACTCGGCATTTGGATCGGCATTAGAGGAAGAAGATCCTGATCCTTGTCCTTGTTGAGTTTGATGTTGTGGCTGACTCTGAGAGTTATCCCTTTGCCATCTATTTCCTGAAAAGCGAGAATTATTAGTAGGAAAAGAGGGTTATAAGCAGGATTACCTGAAGAACGGTTTTGGAAACCGGTATTGCGTTGGTAGCTCCCTTGTTGTTGATTCTGGATGTAACTCACATCTTCGGGTCCCCGATTGGGACACTCATCAGAATAATGCATATTACCACATGATCACATCCATCGGCTACTACCTTTACATCCCGTTCAATTGCTCCAAACCGATTCTCTTGCATAGCAAATCCCTTTTCCATGCGCTCAGATAGCGCTCTAATCTCTCCAATCATCCCAGAATCATGACTAGCTTCAACCTTTGCAACCCTACCTTGGCTAGTACCTTTCTTTAATCTTCTCTCATTCTTCAAAAATCTATCATCATCCATATTTGCATTGTCCTTTGCCATGTACTCCAAAATATCAAAACCTTCATTGGGTGTAATTTTGTTGAAACCACCCCAAAAGCATATCCTAACTCCCGCTTAGACTTCTTATCTAGGCCATCAAAGAAAAGCTCAACATATTGCTCCTTAGTCATGTTATGGCCCGGACAATTTCTCAACATCTCCTTAAACCGAATCCATGCATCTACCACATCTTCATCTTCATCTTGGTCAAAGGACCTAATCAAATTCTCCAACTTCCTTTGAGTTCTAAATGAATAAAACTCACCAATGAAAGCTTGCTTGAGTTGGTCCCAAGTTGTTATGGAATTTTCCGGAAGATCATTAAACCAATCTAAAGCATCACCGGTAATGGACATGGGAAATGTTTCAAGTTTAACGGCATTCATTTGGTTGTTCCCATATTGGTATAACCGTGCCAACTTCTCAAACCTCTCTAAGTGTTGGTATGGATCCCATTTCCTTTTACCATCAAACTGTTGCTCCTCAATGCTTTTAAGATGATTACCTTTCAGATTGAAATCATGAGCAATGGCCGGAGGTCTTATAGGACTACCACGGTTGGCAGGAATAGTACGGACCCTCTCACCATAACGTATATCATTCGGATCCCTTTCTTCGTCTCCCATTTCCTCTTCTAACTTAACTTCTAGATTGAAGAACTCGTCTAAATAGAACCCTTCCTCGTCCGAATCAGGAGTGGGTCTAGCAATAGGTGAGAATGGTGTAGGTGTTGTGAAGTTAAACCTACGTCTTGTTGGTGTTCTCAAAGGACTATTTAGAGGTAAACCCGAAGACCGCAAGTTCATCAACTAAGAAATAGACCTGCAAAACACAACTAACCAAACACGTCAACTGCACCTGTGATAAGAAGAAAAGAAAAACTAAACTATAAAGCAAGTAACTTCCTCACGCGTGAGGAAGGATCAAACCACTAAATAAACAACTAAAACGGCACACAATCCCCGGCAGCGGCGCCAAAAACTTGATGTGCTAAATCGAGTTTAAAAATTAACTAGAAATACCTTGAAACTCACTACTACACACTATCGGGCAGTGGACCCGATCGTATGCAATATAGTTAAAAAGTAAGTCCAGGTTCGTTCACGGGGATTGGTCTGAATCAATTGTCTAATAAAGTAGTTTGGAAAACAGGGTGGAACATTTTGAATCTCACTTTGACAAATAAATTAAAGTAAATTTAAAAGACTAAACACGTAAAAGTAAAGGTAAAGCTTCAAACAATAATAGTAAAGATCATCCACCTTGACTTCGCTAGACTTCAAACATGATTGCATTCAATTAAGACCAAATTCATTTAGAGTTGACAAGATAATCGTGAAAGGATAAAAATGCTCGCGTGGTACCACCAACCGCTTACAAATCACCCAACACCTAAGTTGCTAGTTTAATTACCCAAGCCGGTACCACCAATGCCTAGACAACCTTACCAACAATTAGCTTGCTTGACTATCAAATTACCAATTGTGCCTATGTGAAAATAACGTGGTACCACCAACCGTTACAAAACACGTTGACAAAATGATTCCTTTTATTAAAATGACATTCACTATCATACCATGAACTAGTGATAATTGCTCATAGACAAGCAACCGTTTGAAAATCACATATGTATTCGACTAGTACCACTAACGAAGAACACACATGCCACCAATATCATAATAATAAATATAAAGGAATTAAATCATCAAGATCTCGACACAACGATAATTGAAATCAACTCTTTGAATTAAAACATATAGCAATCACATCATTCGTCTAGTTTCATCAAGGTGGACAATAGAAGAATTAGCCACTCATGATTAAATGGAAATTACAATAAGAATCAAGAAAGAACATGATGTACCAATCGTTTGAGAAATAGAAATTGCAAGACAATAAAGTAGATACGATCTAAGTGGGTGCACGTGAATCTTCAATGAATCGGAAGATGATGAAATCTTGATTGATCCTTGAAGGTGTTCCTTGAAGTGCAGCTCTTAGAAAGAAAACTTCTATTAGGGTTGAGTTTTCTATTTATACCCTCTTCAAATCTGATGCAAAAAGCTGCCAAAACCTTTCAGCCCCGTGTACTCACTGCGGCGCAGTGGGTTGTGATCCCCACTGCGGCGCAGTGCTTTTATACTGCCCATTTGTGCTTGTTTGTCAAGGCTGACTGCGGCGCAGTGGGCAAATGCACATCCCACTGCGTCGCAGTATAATATACTGGTCAAACCTTCCTTTTTTTACTCGCTGACTGCGGCGCAGTGGGCGAGTGATGCCCCCACTGCGTCGCAGTATAAATATACTGGTCTCGATGCTCTTTCCACATAGATGACTGCGGCGCAGTGGACTTGTTCACCACCACTGCGTCGCAGTATAAAAGTACTGAACCGAAGGCCACACATCAACTTATGAATACTTGCATATTTTCTATCTCTTTTCACCTTAACAACTCTCGAACTCTCCAATCAACTTCATGACCTCAAAATTACTCGAAATTGCACCAAACGGACACGTCTCCTGTTTAGAACCTGAAACCACTAACAAAACCCATAAACGCGCCAAATGCCAGAAAAATCGACTAAAAACATATAATAAAAAGGCCAATAATGATGTGGGCGATGGGTATAAATTGGTCACATCAACATACGAAGAGTGGAAAGAGTCTTTACTTCAATAGCATAGTTAGCCTTTTCTTCACCTGTTAATTCTCCCACCTTGTATGTAGAAGTAACTCCATTCACAGTAAGAGTGGGCCACTCATAACCTTCAGTGATCATGAGCCACATGTTTAAGTCTTCTCGTTGAATAAAATCTTCAAATCGACCTCTCCATGCCCAGAAGTCAGCCAATGAAACTAACTTTGGTGGAGAATTAGTACGTCCTACAAGATGATCATGATAAACAAGAGAATTGAGGTATTGGGCAACAGCATTGTTGGTTGAAGATGAGGAAGCCATTTTTGAAAATTAATGTTCAAACGAAGATAAGAGTTGGAACAAATAGGTTAATTTCGTAAGAACAGGTTCTGAACGAAGATAGCTTAAGTTCGTAAGCTAAGGTTCTGAATGAAGATAGCTTAAGTTCGTAGACTAAATTCGTTTGATGAAGATTCAAAACGAAAATGAAGATAAATTCGTTTTCTATCTTCGTTTGATGAACTTAGAACGAATTTAAGTTAAATTCGTTTTCAAACTTCGTTTTGCTAAGTTCGTAAAGCGAACGAACTTAACGACAGAAAGGTTTTGGGAGGTTTTTGAGAGAATAACAATCAAACAAACGATCTCGAACCTTCGATAAGATATCGAAGGCTCTGATACCACTTGTGAGTCCCTCGATAGCTATAGATCGCTCTCGAGATCGTCTATGGTTATGTCGTGAGTGCGGAATCCTCACGAGATAACTGTTTGATTAGTTATCAAGATTATTGCTAATTATAAGTGTATAATCAGCCTTAATTAAGCTATATTCGTTTTCTAAATGTTAGAAACGAACTTAGTCGCCGTAGGTGTGTGAGAGTTGAACGATTACCTCAATTTAGGGTTTCCATTCATATATATATGTTTCTGATCGATATTGGGCCTGCTGGGCTTTGTTCTTACGAACTTAGCAGCCCAGCCCATATAACGAAGATTATCTTCGTTTGTTCCTAACGAAGATTATCTTCGTTAGTACTAACTTCCATCAGCATCTATGCCTAGTTATTTTCCAAGTATTTCATGTACAAGGAACCTAACGTATATTATGTTTGTACTTGTATAACACACATAACAAACATCATATATAAACAACATATATATAACACCAAAACATGTAATCAATCATTACCAAAACATGAAGTCCATAATCTATCAATTACACATATATAAATAAGACATAAAATAACATAATGTCTTAATCTAAAAGACTAATCAAATCTAAGTTGCTGTTGTCACATCAACATTGGCTTTATGTCATGGACTGGTAAAGAATAATTCAATAGTAATAGGATTAAGTGTGTTAACGGATTGGTAATTCGGTAGACAAATTGTTATTTAAATAGTTAAACAAACTAATTGGTTAGGGAACTATAGGTGGACAGGGTGGTACTCACACTTGTAGCTAATCGGTTAGGGGATTTGAGTAGGAGACACGGATTTGTTAGCGGATAGGGTGGTACCCACGTGACCGAGTCTAGTGACTTATTTAGATCCCAACTATTGTATTGACTAGTGCAACCTGAAACATGTCATGGATCTGATTCGAGGTAGATGACTTTTAATCTTTCTGTTTAAAACAACTCTCTTTCGATTAATTCCTCGGAATTACTAACTAGATCTTTTTACTAACTGATTTCAAAAGCAACGTGACAACTCGGTCACAAAACCCCCAACAAATCTTAGTATTACTTAATCTTGCTTAGTTCTTAAACATAGTCCCTGCGAACGAACCTGGTCTTACCTAATAGCTATATTACAAACGAACGGATCCACTGTCCGTGAGTGTGTGTTTAGTTTGGTATTTCCTTGATTTTATAAATTTAAAACTTGACTGCTTTTAATTATACACAAACGACACATCAAGTTTTTGGCGCCGCTGCCGGGGACTATTTATTTAGGAATTTAGTGAGATTTTGTGATTCGACCCTTTTTCGTGTTTACTCACGAGAAAGTTACTTTTCTGTCTTTTATTTTCCGTCTAGTTAAATTTAGTTTTCAATAATATAAAAACCCAAAAAAAATTGAAAAGTTTTAAAAATACAAAAATATTTTCTTTTATTTGCTAGATTAATTTAATTTTGTCTTTTCTTTTCTTTTTTGTTTTTATCAATAAATTGTTGCTTTTCACGGTATAGCTAGTGTTTGTTTTACAGGCTTAGTAACATCCCAAAATCTTTATTTCGTTTATTTTGTTGACTTTGACTTGCTAGTCAACCATGCTTCGACTTGTCTAGAATTCACTTGACTTTACGAATTAATTAGGATATAATCTAATGAATGAAATATTATTATGTGTAAATATAATTAATCATATGTATATATGGGTATACATTTTGATTAGTTACTATATATGTATTAATTATGCCTTATATGTTTATATGTAAATGTGTACCTAAATTAGTTACTAATAAATATATATACATGTATTTGATTTATACAAATGGATAAAAATAAAACACTAGTTAACTATCAAAGTCAAATGGTCAATCTTGTGTCCTAAACTAACTACAACTTGGATTGTAGTTGTAATAATGCAAGAACATGCTTAATACTTGTCATTACTTTGTACTCACTCAAATTTGCAGCCATTACACTCAAGAATGAGTTGTAAAGTCATGGTGAACACCTCATGGTCAAGATGTGTTTTCCTTGACTCTTGGTTGGCAAGCATGGGCTATAACATGCAAGTATTATTCATTCTTTGGCCTATCTCTGCCCTCTTTCTCTCTCAATCACGTTCACAACATAAACATAATCAGAAAGTTAAGTTCATGAAGTTCTATGATCATCACTTGAAGTTTCAAGTTGAATTTAAGGGCTCTTTAGGACTGAAATTTTCAGTCATCTTGCAAACATCATAGATGATTCATCTGGACGAATTAGGAGATGAATCTTATATTTTTGGAAAGGACTATGAGTCCATTAAATTTGATAAGAACTAAGTTTCTTCTAGTTTTGCCCAGAAAAGTGACAAAAATGACGATTTCCAGAACTGGTCGGATTCTGAACGAATGCTCCAGGTATATTTTGTAAAAATTATAACTCATTCATTACAGCTATTCAAGAGTCAAACCTTACATTTTTGAAAAGGTCTTTGAGTTCCATGCAAATGTCTAGAACTGAGTTTTGTTGTATCTGGTCTTCTTGGGTTCGAAAAGTCGTTGGCAAGTGAATGGCGCAAATCTGGAAACTTGCTGAAATTTCCTTGTTTAGCGTCTATGCTTTGTTGTAGCTTATAGGTTGATCTTATATTTGTTCTAGGTACCCGGGAGAACATTTTGAGCATAATAAAGTACTTTGCAAAGTGTTGTGAGTTGTACTAAGGTAAGATATTGGTTATCCCTGCGAACACAATCAAAATGTCCATTTTAAAGTGTCAAACGTAGTTTAAACAAACTTTCATGTCCTATATGTTGGAATGGGCATTTGGGGAAGGGTTTAATCTATTATGGAATACTTTGGGGACTGTATTTTACGTATGCATGTGGGTGGTATTGTGGTTTAACCCTTATGATTGATAAAGACTCAACCGTAGCTTAATTATGTTAATTGAACTATTGCGGGTTGAATAAAATGATTGTTGCTTGTCCTTGGATTTGTTGATACCCTAAGGCATTATTATTAACTGTAAGTCCCAACTCAATAGATGGTACTAACTGAAGACACCTCTATGTCGATGGTGAGTTAACTTTGCAATATATTCACTAAACTGGAGATGACCAGTTGAGTGAATGATATACCAAGTTCTGGAAATTACTTATAATAAAGGTGACAGGAAATTATAAGTAAAGACAATGCAATAAAGTAAATACGATAATGTAAATACAATAAAGTAAATTGGTGAGACAATATGTATTTTTCAAGTGTATTTTATTTATTAATGTTAAATAAAATACAAGGTTGTTGCGGAACCAAGATAATACAAGAATTGTAAATATCCTAACAACCTATGAAATACAATTGATCTAATACTTGGAAATTCTCTTAAACAATCGAAAGCACTTAAAGTTGTGAAGTGTTCCTTTTAAGATTGAGAGAATATTGCACAAGTCACCAAGAAGCAAATTGTCTGAATGCAAAGTGTGTTTTTCTTGGTTGTGCAATGGCCTCTATTTATAGACAAAGTTGTCATTGGGACTCCAACTTTGTCGTATAGAATAGTTGGCAGCATTTAAGGAGTCAAAATGACTTTTCCTCGAATGCTTGATAAGGTAAAACATAGTTTTACTTTATCTGTCCTCTTTATGCACAATATACACGAATAAGGAAATTACTCGGGTAAAGTGCATAAGGACAAACTGCCTTCCTCGTAAACAGTGTAAAGGCTTGTAAGACCTTTAAACTATTCAACTCCAGTTTCCATCTGAAGTAGAATGTCAACTGGGCTTCGCTGCCATTGTCATTCTCTTTCTTCCACTTGATGTCTTTGACTTCAATTGGAATGTCTTCAGGTGTGTTGGTCAGATGTCAACTGGAGGAAGTCATCAGTTGCATAACTGTACATTGCAACTGGACTTCTAATATTTCTGGACATTTTCTTCAGGTCTCCAGATGCAACTGGAGACTGTCCAGTTTCAGCGAAACTGGTCCTAACAAATTCCCCCTATTTGTCCTGAAATATTGCCAAGTCTTTTTCAGTTCTTGTATCTATACAAGTATGAACCTGAAGGACTTGTTTGACTAAATCTATCTAGTTTTCCAAGGCATTTTTATAGATCATCAAATGCCTTGGGTTTTTCTTTGAGTTTGTTAGATTCAATCGATTATCTATCTTGTGGTTACAATCTGGCAACTTCATTTATACAATGAAATTTACAAGTTACAATTAAATAAAATACAAGGTTGTTGCGGAACCAAGATAATACAAGAATTGTAAATATCCTAACAACCTATGAAATACAATTGATCTAAAACTTGGAAATTCTCTTAACAATCGAAACACTTAAAGTTGTGAAATGTTCCTTTTGAGATTGAGAGAATATTGCACAAGTCACCAAGAAGCAAATTGTTATGCAAAGTTGTTTTTCTTGGTTGTGCAAAGGCCTCTATTTATAGACAAAATTGGCATTGGGATTCCAACTTTGTCGTATAATAGTTGGCAACATTTAAGGAGTCAAAATGACTTTTCCTCGAATGCTTGATAAGGTAAAACATAGTTTTACTTTATCTGTCCTCTTTATGCACAATATACACGAATAAGGAAATTACTCGGGTAAAGTGCATAAGGACAAACCGTCCTTCCTCGTAAACAGTGTAAAGGCTTGTAAGACCTTTAAACTATTCAACTCCAGTTTCCTATCTGAAGTAGAATGTCAACTGGGCTTCGCTGCCATTGTCATTCTCTTTCTTCCACTTGATGTCTTTGACTTCAATTGGAATGTCTTCAGGTGTGTTGGTCAGATGTCAACTGGAGGAAGTCATCAGTTGCATAACTGTACATTGCAACTGGACTTCTAATATTTCTGGACATTTTCTTCAGGTCTCCAGATGCAACTGGAGACTGTCCAGTTTCAGCGAAACTGGTCCTAACAGATTCCCCCTATTTGTCCTGAAATATTGCCAAGTCTTTTTCAGTTCTTGTATCTATACAAGTATGAACCTGGATGACTTGTTTGACTAAATCTATCTAAAATTCCAAGGCATTTTTATAGATCATTAAATGCCTTGGGTTTTTCTTTGAGTTTGTTAGATTCAATCGATTATCTAGCTTGTGGGTTACAATCTGGCAACTTCATTTTATACAATGAAATTTACAAGTTACAAGAGAGTAAATAAAAATACAAGTAGATAAACTGAAGAAGAACTTAAACAGATGGCCCTTCGCCAGTTTTTCTTCTCTTGGTCAAAGAACCAATGGGTTGAGAATCCTCTGGGTCTACATGCAGCTCTATCTTCAATTTGTTCCTTGTTATCTTGCCCTTCAAGAAGTTGACCCATGCTTTCTCAAACCTATTTCTTTGTGCCTTGGCCTCCAAAAAGTTTACCATCTCACCCATTCAGAACCCAATGCATCACACCAGGATTGTCAGTTTTCACTAGTGGCCCTCTAGTGTAACTGACTTCAACATGAAAGCTTGGTGCCTGGCTTATTGTTACAACACCATTAATAGCACCACTGTGTCTTCTGGTTGCCATGATCTGGGAATAATACTCTCTAGCTTCAAATTCATTTGATATTTTAATACTCCCAGCTCCAGCAGCCAGCACAGCAATCTTGATGTCTCTCCAGTTGGTTCAAAGTTCTTAGCATCTCTGGGCAGTGGTTCTTCTTGGTTGTGGGTTCCTTTCTAGGAGGATTCAAGACCCTTTTCACAACCTTCTTCACATTTTCAATTCTTTTCAAAATCCCACTGTCCCTATTCTCTTTGCCTTCTCCACTGATATATTCAAATTTCTGGCATCATGCTCAGCCTCATCATCAGGATAGTGCCTGTCCAGTTCAATATCAAGCATTTCTTTTAACATGCCCACTATCTTGGCATCATCTTTCATTCCTGGCATACTCCTCCTTAGTGACTACCCAAAGATTGGCATCACTCATATCAAGCACTTGATCTGTGCAAGATGTCTGGCTTCAACTTGGTTTGCTTGTTTCATTTTCTTTCTTTCTTTGATTTGATCTCCAAGTCTTGCCAGTCTTTTGCTGTCACTTTCAGAAACTGGAGGAAGCCTATCAACATTGCCAGTTTCTAACATTGGTACATCAGTGGCCAGCTGGGCATCTTTGTCAGTTGCTTTGCCTTTCCCTTGTCATCATTCCCCCTCATCAACACATCTTCATACTCTTCAATCCTTTGCTCACCAGCTTCAGTACTGGCATCTATTACAACTTTCTACTAGTTTATTGTTGAGTAAGCACACCTTAACTTGACTTCCAGATGAAGTTCTTCCAGGTGCAACTGGTGGAAGGACTGCACTTCTTTCCCCCTTGGCAGCATCTAGACCTGCCCTAATAGCTTCCCATTCAGAGGGGTGAGATGGCAACCGGTCAAGAGGCTGCCACGATTGTACATCCTTGCACTCTTTAAAAATAGTGCACATCATCCGGAAGGATCTCCACAAGTGGTTAATTTCTTGAGACTGGGTCATGACATTTGCTGAAGTTTGGTCCTGACCAGTCTTCAAGTCTTTCAAGTCTTAATCTTCATTTAAACCCTTAACCACATTCTCCTTAACCTCTTCATCTTTCTTCTTTAACTTCTCAACTTCAATGGTCAATTTATCAATGGAAGAAGTATGAGAAGATACTTGGGTGGTCAGAGCATTTATGCTGCCCCTCAAACTGTTGACCTCATTAGTGAGTGGGGCCAGGTTAACCTGAGGAATGGACAGCTTGGTGATCTCAGCTATCACCTTTTCAACCAGTTGTGTTTCTCTTGCACCCAACGTATCATCTATCTTTTGACCAACTGAAGTCATCAACTGCTGCCCAAGCTCAGTCACATTTAGACCAGGTTTTTCAACAAGGTTCTTAACCTGTCTTTCAATCTCCGTTAGATCAACTTCGGATCTTCTAACAGTGTTGCCCAGCAGATTGGAGATTGATGTGGTGACATTTGACTGAGTTAGTGCAAAGGCTTCCTTTGAGAGAACTGGCCAAATTGTTGCAGCCATTGACTAACTCATTGAGCTTTTTGAACACTAAGTCCTCATTTTCAGCAAATTTGTTTATCCCCAGATCAACAACCTTTGAATTTGTGTGGTGTCCTTGTTGTATCTGGAGAGGGACTTGGTGTTTTTATCAATTGCCTTTTGAACATCCTCCACCCTTTGAATAAGTTTTGGATGTCGGTTTGAAAGGAGGCAATTTGAGTGTCCAGTGACGGGGAAGAACGTGTCACTGGACCAACAGCAGCTACTACTAGAGCAACTGGATGAGGCAAATTGAGAGAAGCCTCCCCAGTTGGCAACGCATCAGTCAAAGGAATAGAAGTAGAAGGGGTTGAAGAAGGAAGGACAGGAAGTTCAATGTGTTGATCATGCTGAGAATGCTCAGGTGTGATCAACGGCGGCGGTGGGGGTGGCATTTCTCGAAGGAGTGAGAACTGCCCAGATGGTGATGGTGCCATACGTCTGTTTCCAGACATATAGTTATAAGTGGGAAATGGAGTTTCAGTAGGCTCATTTTGTTGAGATGGTAAAACTGAAATTGAAGCATCTGGTGGCGAGACATGAGATGAAGGGTTTTGATCTTGTACAGAAGAATCAAAAATCTCCATGTCTGAAGTAGTTCCTTCAGAATCCGAGGATTCAATGAGGATTTCCTCGTCATTAACACTCATGTCCAGATCCATGAATGTAACTGAGGGCTGAACAAGTTGTTCAGTCTCCTGGTGCACTTGATCAGTTTCCTGAGGAGTAACACCAGTTAAAGGATCAGGTACCAGGGTAACTTCACCATGGACAGAGGTCACTGTGGTTGCCTCAGTAATGGTTGCTCTATCCTCAACCAAAACATCACTGGCCGCAGAGTTTGGAACTTCAGTCTCCAGCTGTGACTGGCCAGAGACGTCGTCAGTTCGTGCATTAAGAGTGTCAGAAATTTGGCCATGGACACTTTCATGTGCAGACTCTAACTCTATTCTGGGTTGGGTAGCCCAGTATTTTCTTCACCACTTCCTCCTACAGAAATTGCGGAAGTGGTTGCTTGGAGGTTTCCCATTTGACTTTCTCCAGTTTTTTGTTGGGAGGAAACTGGAGGGTGGCTTGGGTACTACTGTCAGTGGCATGTGCTGACTGTTTCCAAAGGCGACGTGTTCTTGATGCCTTTGGAACACCTGAAGGACCTTTTGGGAGGTCTTCAGGGTAAATTATGGGGACTGACTGACTGGAACTGGAAGGGTTAAACTGTTAGGATGGGTTTGCCACAGTTATAACTACATTAGACGAACTGGTGGGTCCCTCATTATTTTGAGGCCCGCCCGGTTGTCTTTCTGACTCACCTGGTATTGGTGCATCAGTTTTTGCGAATGCCAGCCGCATTCTTTCTGGAATCTCAACCTCTCCAGCTTCAGATACTAGAGAGTCGAGATTCCTCAACATATCTGGGACAGTGTACAGTGAAGTTGTATCATTGTAATCTTCACTGCCCAGAAGTTGAATGAAACAGAGTGATAAGAACCTGAAGAAGGGAATGCATAATCCCTCATTGCCCTTCAGTTTTTGAACCAGGCTTTTAAAATAGCTGCAAAGTCCACTCTATCCATTCCACAAGCAGTAAGCCATCTCTGCTTGTGTGGAGTTGATCTGGTCAAGTCCACCAGAACTCCCACCCATACTTCTCCACCAGGTGGATGAAAAAATACCTCCATGAAGGTGTAAGACCCTTCATGGTCATCGCACCCTTTGTCTTTAATACCCTATTCTCCAGGCACTCTTCATTTCCCATATCGAGAAGTACCTGGTGAAAGTTGATGTTGATATCTGACAACTGGAGACTCACCCTGTCTCCAGTAGTTGAGGTGTAGAGCATCCCTCAACGTTTCAGCAGTCATGGTACACTCGACTGATCCATCTTTAAGGGTGAAGGAGATAGATGAACAGTCTTCGGAGAGTTCTGCAGTGTACCAAAACTCACACAAGTACTCATGGTACATCTTGCGTGGGTTGAGGGAAAAAGACTCGCCGAGGGGAGAATTCAGAAGAAAGGATTGAATTCTCCCGATTAATGTATCGGCGGCTTGTGACCCTCTTAAACTTGCCATTGGATTATTGGGATTTAATTTAATGGAAGTTGGATTAGCAGGAGCACCACCAGCTCGATGAACATTAGCCGATGGTTCATAAGGGACTGTAAGCAGATTTACATCCCTACTCCTTGAAGATTTTGGTGCCATTTTAAGATGATTTGAAAGTGAAAGTGAGAATTTTGAAATTAGGGTTCTTGATTTATTGAGCAGAGAGAGAAAGAAGCACTTTTTTGACTCTTGCAGTACCATGAAGGCCTGCCCAGACGCAAAATGTCTCCGGCGTACCATAAGGGTATTTATAAGGAATTCAAGATCCCAATGAAATACCAAAAATTATATTTTATTTAACAAAATCAATTTTGTAGATATTTTTACAAAATAAGTTTGAATTTTGAATTAAACATTAATTACCATGTCAGCATTAAATGCTACGACGGCTTACTTTACCCATGACCCCACACACTTTTTGTTTTCCCAACACAAACAGTTGTCAAGTACTAAAAATGGTTTCAACACGTCAGATCACGATATCAAGTGGTTTAAAACACTCGAGACCATCACGTGTCACAAATATTGACCAAGTATTTTATAACGTTATGAAATCTGGTTGACCACCAGTTTAGATAAGACTGAACCTGGTACACTGGAGGATCAATCCAGTACCAGTTTCAAACTGAAGAGTTCTCCAGTTGCATTTTCAATAAAAGAGTTTTAATAAGAAATTACTGGAGAGTTCTCCAGTTGCATTTTCAAACAAAAACGAATTTTAGTCAGAAAATTATTTTGAGTCTTTCCCCCTAAAATGATGATCCAGTAATCAATTAGTGCCAGGATAGTATCATAAAAGCGTTCGATAGCTTGGCGAGCAAAGATTATCTGGACCTCCTCAACTGGAGAACTTCATCAGTGTCACTGACGCATAACAAAAATCTCCAGTTTTAAGGATTTAACATTCCCAGTTCGCTGATGAGATGTTTAAAGGTTTTCTCATCAAGAGGTTTTGTAAAAACATCAGCTAACTGTTTGTCAGTGGGGATGAAATTAATTTCAATATCTCCTTTCATAACATGATCTCGAATGAAATGATACCTGATGTCAATATGTTTTGTTTTGGAGTGCATCACTGGGTTGTGAGATATAGCAATTGCACTGGTGTTTTCACAAAAGATTGGGGTCTTTGTATACTTTTGACCATAATCTAGTAACTGGTTCTTGATCCAGAGAATCTTGGCACAACAACTGGCCGCAGAAATGTACTCTGCCTCAGCAGTGGACATAGAGACTGAAGTCTGCTTCTTGCTGGTCCAACTTACCAGTTTTCCGCCAAGGAAATGACAACCACCAGTTGTTGATTTTCTATCTATCTTACAACCTGCATGATCAGAATCTGAATAACCCATTAGATCTAATCCTGAGCCTTTGGGGTACCAAAGACCAAGATTAGGACACCCTTTCAGGTACCTAAAGATACGCTTTACAGCGTGCAAATGTGATTCTTTAGGGTTAGCCTGAAACCTGGCACATAGACATGTTGCAAACATTATATCTGGTCGACTGGCAGTTAAATACATCAGTGAACCAACCATTCCACGATATTCAGTGATGTTCACTGGTTTGCCAGTTGGGTCAGAGTCCAAATTTAAGGTGCTGCAATAGGTGTGTTTTTAGATGGGATTGAATCATATTTGTATTTTCTTAACAAATCTCTGACATATTTTTCTTGGTTTATAAAAATTCCTTCTTTTAGTTTGTTTAATTTGTAAACCTAAGAAAAATGTTAATTCACCCATTAAACTCATTTCATACTCAGATGACATGATTTTAGAAAACTTTTTACACATTGCATCATCAGTTGAACCAAATATAATGCATCAACATAAATTTGTACCAATAAGATATTACCTTTTTCTTTCAAGATAAATAAGGTATTATCTATTGCCCCTCTTTGAAAGCCATTTTTGAGAAGATGTTTAGTTAAAGTATCATACCAGGCTCTTGGGGCTTGTCTTAGACCATACAATGCTTTGTTCATCTATAAACCCAATGAGGATGCTTCTCATCGATGAAACCTGGAGTCTGCTTAACATAAACTTCTTCTTCCAATGTTCCATTTAGGAACGCACTTTTGAAATCCATCTGGAAGACCTTGAACTGCAGATGGGCTGCATAAGCCAGAAATTCTTATGGCTTCAAGTCTTGCAACTGGAGCAAAAGTTTCATCAAAGTCAACGCCCTCTGCTTGACAATAACCCGGGCAACCAATCTGGCTTTGTTTCTTACAACATTGCCATCTTCATCCATCTTATTTCGATAGACCCATCTTGTTCCAATAGGTTCTTTCTTCAAACCTGGAGGACAAGGAACAAGTTCCCATACATTGTTCCTTTCGAACTGGATAAGCTCTTCTTGCATAGCTTCTACCCAGCTTGGGTCTGCCATAGCCTCGTCAATCTTCTTCGGTTCAATCAGTGATAAGAAGGTGACGTTTAAGCATTGCAATGTTAGAAATCCAAAAATAGTGATAAATTGTAATCTAGATTAGAGGAATTTCTTGTTTTTAAGTCATAGATAAATGATCACTAAGGTTGAGGGGCTAATTGTGACAATTAGCATAATTGTGTAGTTAGACTATAAATAGCCCTCTCATACCTTAGAGATACATAACCTTAGATAACATTTTGATATACCTGCATAACTTTAATATCAATTCACACACAGTTACATACGATTCTCTCTCAAAACACACACAAACACCAAGAACACACACTCACCAAATCCACCATTGATGACTTGAATTCAGTGATAGAAATCGTGTTATAACAAGTGGTATCAGAGCAAAACATCAATCTGATCGATCCATAACTGAATTCAATCACAAATTCATCAAAATCAAATTTATTTACAATTTTTGTTCGTATTTTTCACCTACTGGTTCATCAAAATTCACACTTCAAATCACATAAAATCACAGTTATTTGTTCACCAATAGATTCGTGTTGAAAACATAATCCTGTCAAGTTTCAAGTTCCAATTCAATCTAATTCTCGAGATTGAATTTTGTGTTTGGCGCGAATTTGAGGGATTTGAATCTGTTGTGTTTTGTGTTGAATTTTGTTCATAAATCTGTTGCGGACGTGAATACAATAAGATTGCAAGTGATTTCATGATTTAACTCCCAGTAATCAAAAGTTATTGAAGCTTTCTGAAGTTGTTAATGGAGTTTTTTCTGGAAAACTGATGAGATGAAGAAGATGACACCAAAACGATCTTCACTAGGACGATCTTCCCAAGATCGTCTTAGTCTTTGAAAGCTCGTTTTTCATTCTTGTGCTTTGTGGCTTGTTAGACGATCTTCACAAGATCATTCTAGACAAGTGTGTGTTGAGTAGTGTTTGTTTCTGGCTAATTAATCCGAAAGGATTGGTTTGGTCAATTCAAATACTTATAAGTTTTGGGAAAGAAATCAAAGACGATCTTCACCAAGATCGTTTCATTTCTTCGAAACCTAAGACGATCTTCACCAAGATCGTTTCATTTCTTCAAAACCTAAGACGATCTTCTCCAAGATCGTCCCATTTCCTCTGAACTTAAGACGATCTTCAACCAAGATCGTCCCAGTTCTTTGAATCGTTTCATTCCAAAAACATTTTAATTCAAGATCATTCTTGAAGATCATTTCATTTCAAGACCGTTTCATTTCAAGATCGTTTCAATTTCAAGACTTAACCAAATTTCATCAAAAATCCTAGACGATCTCACCTAGGACGATCTGCTCAAGACGATCTCACCCAAACGATCTTACCCAGGACGATCTTATCAAGATCGTTTCATTTCTGTTCTTAATACAATTCAATTTTTCAAATCAAATCAATTTCAAAATGACTTCTCGTGAAGCATTGGCATTGGGTTCAGATACAAGACCTCCAGTTCTCTACCGTGGTTCCTATGGACTATGGAAGAAAAGATTTATGGACTATGTGGAAAGTCAAACAAATGGTCATATGATGAAAGATTCCATCCTTAATGGACTTGCCGTTCATCGCCATCCCACTACTGATGCAATAATTCTAACTCCTGATCTTTTGAATGCTGAACAAAAAGATTGAACAGCTGCAGATAACAGAGCTAGGTCATGCTTATACAAAGCTCTACCGGATGAAATCTATGGCTCTGTTGATTCTTATGATACAGCCAAGGAGATATGGGATGAGGTGGCTAGACAGATGGAAGGATCTGACGTGACTTCGACGATAAGATTGACCAATATTTTGACTGAGTTTGACAACTTCGCGAAATTGCCTAATGAACTCTTGAAGCTGTCTACTACAGATTCTGCAATGTCATAAATGAGCTGAGGAAGAACAATGTCAAGAAAACTGAGATTGAGCTAAACATCAAATTCATCAAAGCTCTTGGTCCAGAATGGGAAGATTTTGGAACACAGATCAAGCAACATCAAAATCTGACCAAGTTCACCATTCATACTCTTTATGAATCTTTCAAACTAAATGAAAACCAAGTCCTAAACAAAGCTTCATCAAACAAAATGCCAGAAGTTGTATCTTCTGATCCTTTGGCATTGATAGTTGAGAAGAAGATTTCTGAAGCTCTTAAGAGGTAAATGGTAGTTGTTTCTTCATCTGATGAGGAGGGAGATGATCTGATGGCTACAAGAGATGGTGTTTCAGATGAACTATATCAAGCTCTTGCCGCGGTAACAAAGCATTTCAAGAGGAAATTTAACAAAGCGAGGCCAACAAACAACAATCTCCGCACTTCTTCTACAAGTGCATTTCCCAAGAAGGAACACTATCATCCTAAGAGTAATGAGCAAGGTGAAGCTAATGGATCAAGGTATGGTGAAAAGAAGGAAGTCTATGAGAAACAAGTTGTTGAGAAGGGTAAGGCATCAGACAAAAAGTGCTACAATTGTGGTATTCCTGGACATTTTGCTGTTGATTGCAAACAACCTCGAAAGCGGAACTATGAGTATTACAAGCAGAAGATGCTGTTAGCCAAACAAGTCGAAGCAGGACATGCATTGCTAGCTGAAGATGACAAATGGCTGTTACTCACAGATGATGAAGATCAAGATCTCTCTGCTAATGTTTGCTATATGGCAAGGTTGGCCAAGAACAAAGTCTTTGAAGCAGAAAGCACTGATGATGAATACCCATATGATGAGGTAAATCTCGACTCTACTTTTTCTTTGATTAAGGACAAAGAGTCATGTAGATTAGCTTTATCAGATTTGACAACTCATATCAATTCTTTAGCCAACAAAAACAAAAAGTTGAAAAATAGCATTTCATTTTCTAAAAGTGAATTTTCAAAACTTCTTGAAGAACATTCAAAATTACTTTTTGAACATGATGCTATTAAACAAGATTTTCAAGCTTACAAAGATAAGATGTTGGTTAAAGAATGTGAGTTGAATGTCTCTCCTGATTCTAAGTTATTACAAAAATGTCAAAATCTTGAAAAGACCA
Organism: Erigeron breviscapus; assembly: GCA_034093135.1. Classification (NCBI taxonomy): domain Eukaryota; kingdom Viridiplantae; phylum Streptophyta; class Magnoliopsida; order Asterales; family Asteraceae; genus Erigeron; species Erigeron breviscapus. Next base: position 114,597,740 of record CM067169.1, on the reverse strand, counting down.
TTCATGATCTTGAAAAAGCCAATCAAGATCTTGAAATTCAAAAGACCAATGAATGGCTTCGGGCAAATGCAAGACAAATGGATGTTGATATTCTCAATAAAAAACTTCAAGAAGCTAAACCAAACAATGTTGAATTCGAAATGAAGATTTCTGATTTAAATCATAATTGTTTTCTAAAAGGCATTGAGATTGAGAATCTTGAAAAACAAGTTGAGGAATTTAAAAAGAATATACTTTTCTATCAAGAAAAGTTATATACAGTTGAACAAAATCCTCTCTTGAATTTCACTGCCTATTCAACAAGTCAAAAATTGACAAAACAGAACTTCTTCTCGGGTTGGGATTTGAGAATATCACACCATTGCAAAAAGCCAAAGAGGAAATTGAACCTTGTATGATGAAAAATTCTTACGACTTGGTATGATACAACAATTTATTCGTCCATTGGATGACGAATTTGAGACTGATGAAGTTGAGAGAATACCAAAACAAGATTTTTTGGTTAATTATGATGCAATAAATGATTCATACAAAACTAAGGAATCTTCAATTTTCAAATTGGAAGAAATTGAATCAAATTTTCAAAACCAAGAATCTGTCGGTACTCCACCTAAACCAACTAAAATGTATTTTCCAACCACATTTTTGGAAAAACAAATAGAAGGTTTACAACAAAAGTTAGAATCTCAACAAAAAGTTATTAATCACCTCAAGTCTCAAAGTCCGAATTCAGAGGATAAATGTATTGTTGTTGATACTAAGAAAGTTTGTGAGAATGTTTCTACTCAAACTGACCAAAGTGCTCAGTAGAAAATTCTACCCAAACTACTTGTGATTCATCCACCAATACCTCTACCCAGACCTTAACTGATTCTCTTGAATGTACTTGTCAAAATACTGCTACTTTTATAGCTGATGATTATGTGCAATCTGATTTATCCACTGAAGAACTTGCACATAGTTTAGTTTTGATATGGTACTTCTATAGGTTTTTCACATGCAACTGTTGATGAGTTAGTTGTTCACCCTAAGCCTAGTGCTAGTATAGGTGTTGATACGTCTACTCAATTTTCTTGTGAAACCAAAGATGTGTCAGTTCAAGTTGACCTAATTTCTGAATACCCATGATGTGAAGTTGGACACCAAGATTCCTGATTTTTCAAACTTTCAAATGAATCTGAAACTAATATCTCCATTGAAATTTTGATAAATTCATGGAGGGAGAATATGTTTTTAATTCAGAAACTGAGAAAAAGATTGAATCTACCAAAATCAAAGTGGAAACAAAAGTGGAATCTCAAAAACCATTGTCCAAAGCTCCAACTTCATATTACTCAAAGAAACGAGTTAAGACCAAACTCGTCAAGACTGAACCAAAGACCATTAAGTTAGAAACCTTTGTTGCTACCCCTGTGAAACATGTCAAAAAGGAACAAGCTAAGACTCCACACAGGACAAAGTACACCAAAGTGAAACTTCCGAAAGACTATCCTAATGCTTCTCAATCTAGCTCTCAATCTAGTTCTATACCTAAGGTGTCTAAGTCTAGCTCAGTTTCGCTAACTAAGGATGCATCAAATGGTACAACTAGATATAGGGATAGATATGGATGGTTTTCTCATGATAAACCAAAGAAGCAAGAAGTTTCCTCACCTCCAAAAGATTTCAAAAGATGAAAGTGTTTAAAACTTCTAGTTCTAATCTTCTTAATTTCAATTCAACAGGTGGAAAGAGCATAACTAGTGGTGCTAGATGGGTTGCTAATACTTTAGTACCTAAGATCACTAGTAATCAAAAGGATGTTGAGAAAAAGAAGAAAAGAAAGAGGAGAAAAAATGTTAATAGGAGGAAGGGTGTTCATGTTAATCAAAACAATTTTTCTTTGTCAAATAATGTTGAAAATGCCAAGGCAAGACCTTGTGAGCTTGTTAACAATCTTAATTCTCGTACTTGTGTATCTGATGATGATGCTTGTAGACATGTTACTTTTAATTCTCATGTGAATGTTCGTACTTTTTATTCAAATGTGTTTGTTGATAATGTGCTTGTTAATGCTTATGTTGATTCGAAAACATGTTTGAATGCATATCCTAAGTTATATACCCTGCCTGTTTAACTAACCATAAAGGACCCGTCTTCAAGTGGGTACCTAAAAACGGTTAAATTTCTTTGATTGCAGGAAATAACCATCTGTGTTTGGATACTCGATTCCGGGTGTTCGAAGCACATGACTGGAAATAAATCTTTGCTCAAGAATTTTGTTGAAAGATTCATGGGAACTGTTCGCTTTGGAAACAACAATTTCGCTCCCATCTTAGGGTATGGAGACATTGAACGAAATGGAATTACCATCAAGAAAGTTCACTATGTTGAAGGATTAAGTCACAACTTGTTCAGTGTTGGACAATTCTGTGATAACAATCCTCAAGTTCTGTTTCGAAAATCTCTTTGCAAAGTCCAAACTCTAGATGGAGTTGATATTCTTTGTGGTGATCGTGATGATAATCTTTTTACCGTCAATCTCGATGATACCAACCAACCGATAATATTTGTCTCATTTCAAAGGCTACTTCAAAGAATTCTTGGTTATGGCATAGAAGGCTTTCTCATCTGAATTTCCAAACCATCAATACTTTGGTCAACAAGCATCTTGTTGAAGGCTTACCTGACTATAAGTATGAAAGTGAGCATGTTTGTCCTTCTTGTGCTGTTGGGAAGATTAAGAGAACTTCTCATAAACCGAAGAAATCTCCAAATTCTTTAGCACCTCTTCATTTGCTTCACATGGATCTTTGTGGGCCGATGAAAGTACAAAGCCGAAATGGGAAGAAATACATCTTGGTTATTGTTGATGATTATTCACGATATACTTGGGTCAAGTTCCTTGCATCCAAAGATGAACAACTCAGATGTTGATAGATTTCATCACTAATACTCAAGTAAATCTTCAACTTCCAGTTCGTTACATCCGTTCGGATAACGGAACTGAGTTCAAGAATGCTGTTTTTGATGAATTCTGCAAATCCAAAGGTATTACTCATCAATTCTCAGCAGTTCGCACCCCACAACAAAACGGTATTGTTGAAAGGAGAAATCGATCGCTGGTGGAAGCAGCAAGGACAATGCTTGCTTATTCCAAATTACCATCCAATATGTGGGCTGAAGCTGTTGACACTGGCTGTCACACTCAGAATCGGTCCATTATCAATCAGCGTTTCGAAAAGACTCCTTATGAGGTTGTTAACAAACGCAAACCCAACATCAACTACTTTCATATATTTGGGTATGTTTGTTACACTTTGAATGATCGGGAGAATCTTGGAAAGTTCGAGAAGAAAGGTGATGAAGGATATTTTGTTGGTTATTCCAAAACATCAATTGCCTACCGAATCTATAATCGTCGAACAAAACAATTCAAGAAACAATGAATGTTTGGTTTGATGAGATGTCAGGCATGATTTTTGAGCAAGAAAGTTTGCTACCAACAAGTAATGATCCAAGTGCTTCAAGTACTTCTACAAGGAATTCTACCTTAGCTTCTAAATTCAAGAAGTTTCCAACTCCAACAAGTGATGAATTAGATATTCTTTTTGAAGAATTCTATAATTCAAAACCGATTCATGATCAAGAACCTCAGGTCATCGTTGAACCAATTCAAAACAATAAACCTCTTCATAACAACGATCCAGTTCCTGACATCATTCATGATTCATCATCAAGTTCTTCAGAGCAAGGATCCTCTTCTAATGATTCTTCTCCACCATCCTCTCAAGTGAATGTTCAAGAACAACCTTCTCGATTAACTCAGACAACAAATCCATTGAACACTCCAAATGTGTATGTACCACTTGACTTTGATCATCCAGCTTATGAGGAAAGAATTATACCAAGTTATGATTCCATCTCTCAACAAAACTCAAGCTTTAATGATGGTGATGTTGATCTTCAACAACAAGATCCTCTTCCTCATGCTCACAAGTGGACACGTATGCAGAAAGACCATCCTACTGATCAAATAATTGGAGATCCACAAGCAGGAGTAACTACTCGTACTTCAGTAAATGAGTGTCTTGTTGCACTTTCTCTTAGCAATATCGAACCCAAAACATATCTGAAGCTCTTCGTGATCCAGAGTGGGTTAAGGCAATGCAAGATGAACTCGCACAATTTGAAAGACTGAAGGTATGGAGATTAGTTCCAAATCCTAGAAAAGATGATCAAATCGGAACGAAGTGGATATTCAAAAACAAAAAGGATGAGAATGGAGTGGTAGTAAGGAATAAAGCTCGACTTGTTGCAAAGGGTTATTGCCAACAACCTGGTGTTGACTTCGATGAAACTTTTGCTCCAGTTACAAGAATGGAGGCCATTCGAATATTCTTAGCTTATGCCGCATTCCGAAACTTTACTGTGTTTCAAATGGATGTGAAGACAGCTTTCTTGAATGGTGACCTCAAAGAAGAAGTTTACGTTGATCAACCAGAAGGTTTTGTTGATCCTAAAAGGCCAAACCATGTCTACAGGTTAGACAAGGCTCTCTACGGTCTTAAGCAAGCACCCCGAGCATGGTATGATTCTTTAACTACTTTCTTACTAAGAGGTGGCTTTACCAAAGGCACAATTGACCCTACCTTGTTCATTCGCAAACAAGGTAAGCATGTTCTACTTGTTCAAATATATGTTGATGACATTATCTTTGGGTCGACCAGTCAAACATTTTGCCGAAACTTTTCATCTCTTATGGTTAATCATTTTGAAATGAGCATGATTGGGGAAATGAATTACTTTTTGGGTCTTCAAATCAAACAATTACCAACTGGTATTTTTATATCACAAGGTAAATACATAAATGACATGTTGAAAAAGTTTGATATGACTTCATGTTCTTCAATTTCTACCCAATGGCTGCTCGAACAAACATAAATGCTGATACAAATGGGAAACCATTTGACCAAAAGAGATATCGAAGTATGATTGGTTCGTTGTTGTACCTAACAGCATCTCGCCCAGATCTAATGTTTGCAACATGTATGTGTGCTAGATATCAAGCTGCTCCAACTGATTTACATTATCAAGCTGTGAAACGAATCTTTCGTTATCTGAAGGGTACACCTGATTTAGGTCTCTGGTATCCAAGGGATACTGGATTCAATCTAACTGCATATTCAGATGCAGATCATGCTGGTTGTAAACTTGATCGCAAGAGCACTTCCGGTACTTTACAATTTTTAGGTGATAAATTGTGAGTTGGTCTTCCAAGAAACAGAATTGTGTGTCACTATCAACGGCTGAAGCTGAATATGTTGGCTGCGGCTAGTTGTTGTGCTCAGGTTTTATGGATGAAGACACAACTAACTGATTATGGTTTGAAATATGATCATATCCCTATCTATTGTGATTCTCAGAGTGCCATTGCCATTGCAGTCAACTCAGTAAACCACTCTCGATCAAAGCATATTGATTAGATATCATTTTCTCAAAGATCATATTGAGAAAGGTGACATCGAGCTCTACTTTGTGGGTACTGACTTTCAACTTGCAGATTTGTTCACAAAACCATTGGATGAAAAAGGTTTAACTTTCTTATCTCCAAGCTTGGTATGTTAAATCTTAAACCTTAAACTCTTTTTCCATTTGAAGGAATTCTTGACACATTCCAGAAAAACAAAATACAAAATTTAAAAAGAGAAAATCAAAAACAAAATTACAAAATTTTCAAAAATAAACAAAAAGATATTTATTTCAAGTGGCTTGCATATACTATGTATGCAACCCGTTCTTAAAAGATATATTTATTTTAGAGTGTTTATACATTCTAAGATATTGTTATTATACATATAGATTGATATAAGATAACAAGGAATCGAACGCCTTTGTGTACTTCCAAGTGTTCTTATATGAATATGTATGTGTGATAGCAATCAAGTTGTTCAAATTTTCAAACTCTCAATTGTTGATATGAGAAGCGAAGGATCGAACGCCTTTGTGTACTCCCTTGTGTCTCATCTTGAACAATTGATTGGATTTTCATTTGCTTAAATGTTTTAATTGCCTCCAACTTGTTGTTGTAAGATGCGAAGGATCGAACGCCTTTGTGTACTCCCTAGCTGTCTTACTCTCAACATTGTTGTTGACGCAAAACTTTGTGTTTTTCAAATAAAAATCTTGTTCACAATAGACTCTCAAATTTTTCCGAAAATATCACAACAAAGATTTTACTCATTTTGATCTCACAAAACCAATTTTTGCTCCACCTTTCTATGAAATTTTTTTTTATCTATTCTTGCATAGATTAAGGAGGAGTTTGTGATTTCAACAACCTTCAAAACTTCAAATGTGTTTCAAATTTTTTTTCATGCACACATTTGATGTTTTTCCAATGATTTTTAATCAAATGGAGTTCGGTGATTAGTTTGCACATGAGTGATAAGTATTTCTCAAAATTTACTCCATGAATTTCATCATCGCCGATGAATTCTAACCCCGGCGTATTCACTTCTTTCATTAGATAGTGAGGGTATTTTGAGTGATGTTGTTTTCGTGCAAATAGGATGGAGGGAGTAAAGTCGAAAAGTGAGAGGTTAAGGTGATATGATGTGAGAAAGGGCTAAAAGAAACAAAAGCCCTCCCCAAATTCTCAAAAAGCCGGGTAAACACGTTCCTATCGGATTTCATTTATTGAAATCTCGATATTGAAGAAGTCTTCATGGACCCAGTGAAGCAATGCACATCTTTACCTAACCACTCAAGTGTTTCTTAACAAATACTTGTTTCATTTCTCACGGAGATTTTCACATTTCTATTGACTCTTCATTTGGAAGATGTTGATATTGAAAAAGGGCGACATTCTGCTCCAGTCCCCGACTTCATTTTGATCACGATGTGTCTAGAGCTATCTTGTTTGGTCATTAATTTGATCATCATTCATTTTTATTAGAACACATTCGAGTCATATCTTTGTGATATAATTGCTTATCTTTGTGATATAGCCGGAACATTCATAGTGATATCTTAATTGATATTCCACGATGATCGAATGGAAATCCTACCAATGCTAACATCTTTTCCAACGTTGAACGTAGGTCTCATAATTACATTTATGTGATTTTTGAGTTAACAAGAAGTCTAAGTGACCTCGGTTTTCCCTAAAAAGTCTTTAAGGATAAAATTGTGGTTATCAAATGCTTCGGTAGTGTTAACCATCATTTATATTCTTTGAAGCAATCTCGTGGTTGCAAAGCCGCAGATCGAACTATGTTAGAGAATTGTTTTGTGCATATCTCAATGATACATAGAAAATCCGAAAAATGTTATACATTTCAATCGGTCATTTCATTAATCCTTTCGATTTTTGAACATGCTAACGGATCATTCTTATCTGGTTTCATTTCTCTTCACACAAACACAGAAAACACCAACACCATGATATAACGTTTGTAACACCCCGACTATAGCGGAAACACGAGGTGCCACAGAACGACATGGTACAAAAGGTTTAAGTATAAAACATCAACATAAAATTTCAAATGCCATTCAAATTCAAAAGATAATAAGTTCAAGTTGACGTTTAATAACATTACATAACCAAATTTCGTAATCAAAAGATCAAATGTTTGAGTCACAAGTCCAAGATGCAACAAACAACACATTATCCATGGAGCGGTCCAAAAAGCTAACTTACTGCCCTAGACCTGAAAAGCATGAAGAAAAAGTGTCAACTACGAGAGTTGAGTGAGTTCATAGGATTATGCTAAACAACACACATATATTTAATCCAATTCAAGAGAAAATGCCATAAACTTTACCAGGAATTTTCCTCATATTATCCACACCCAAACCGTATGTTCAAACCACAACTTCCATCCATAATATAATATCAATACCTCTGAGTCAATGGTAAGACTACCATGACATAACTTGATGAGATTGTTCTTGAGCCACTACTAAGACGGTTATGTCCCAATAATCAATATATAATGTCCCAAATGATAAGATAATGATAAGCACATGCTGTCAATCACGTGCAATAATAATAACCAAGGGTCGTGCCATGGAGACGCCCATAAATATACATAGTAGTTAGAGCACCGCGAGGCCAGACTGGCGATGAAGGTGACCACAAAGGTAGACCAAACATCCCACCGTTACCTATAATAATGGATGAGGGGACAAGTCCTAGTTGCGCAACCCTCTAACTACAGGCCTCAAATGAGTTAATAGTAGTGTACAGGGGACCACCGTTTGACAGTACTCAAGCTCATCATACAACATATAACACGTTGAACATACAATATAATTCCCATATCATTATCATTGTTTCAAAGAATCATTTCATAAGAGAAAGTCATTTTAATTAATCATGCTTTTCACCCCGCAAGTAAAACATATAAAAGAGTTTGAAAGGGGGCTATGACTCACTTGGTTATAGAGTGCAAGGGGGCTGATCAAAAGTGATTCCTTCGCCTAGACTTGTTGCGCCTCAAGCAAGCCTAAACCATAACGTATATATTCACGACGTAAGTTCGCGTGACATGAACTAGTGAGCTAGATCATGAGATGTATACTAGTAGACTTGCCCATCTTTGGTTGTTATTAGATTATGGAATTTAAGTGCATTATGATGTTCTCATTGTTTGGGTATAAGAGATTTGGTGGTAAGAGTCGTTTCCTCATTATACGTTTTTGTGCGTTTATTGGAATTTCGGTAATTTGGCTTTGGTTTATATGATTTCCATTATGTATACTTTGCTTAATAATAATATTTAACATCAGTGGTCTTATAATATTAATATTTTATGTATATTTTCTGATTTGTAATTATATATTTAATTTAATATTATTTAATTAATTATTTATTCATTTTATTGATTTATTAATTAAATAATTCCTTAAAAATACTTTTAAGTGTCATAATTGCCTTTATAAATTATGAATAATTTCATTTGAATTATCTACTGATATAGATGCTCTTTAATTTATAATTTCATGTTTTATACTTTTATTTGTGTATTTTCCATTTATTTTAATGATAATACTTAATTAATTGTTTTTACTAAATTATTTATCTCAAAATTATGTAACACATGTCTCTTGTCTTTTGACTATTTTTCCCAGTAGGTTTTAGTCATTTTTATCAATGGTTAAGTTGATTTAACTTCATTCTTGATTTACATAATTTATTTATGGATTTTTATGTCTTTTAATTACTATTTAAATTCAATAATTCAAGAAAATTCATAGAAATCACCACTAAACATTTTGGCCAAAAATCTCAGGCCTTTTAGGCAACTTTTATCCATACAAAATCATATCAATTCAACCTCTCTTGTGTCTTGCTTATTTTGAGGGTTTTATGATTAAAAATCGTTTACCGAAATAGTGATTTTAGCTTCATTTCTTGAGCAATTAAAGTGCTTCAAAATGGATTTTCATTCTTGTTTCATTATTTCCAGAAAGTTCATCATATTTTGGTGTCCAAAATCTTGATAGTGGTGGTGGTGTGATATGTGCAATTTAGTGCTTTCGGTTAGTGATTATTTGACCCGAAAAGGTGATTTTTGAGCTTATTGTTGTCATGAACCAATAGATCTGAGTTTTATACTTTTATTTCAACATATTTCCAGTAGGTTTATCATATTTTCTTGGTCATAAGATTATGGTGCATGTGTGTGCTCAAAATGCATTTTTGCGTGTTTTCGGTTCATGATTTCTAGCTTATTTTAACATGTTTTGATTCAAGCTTTATACCTTTGATATTTTATCCATTTTTCCAGAATATTAACATTCATATTAACATATTTTTCACTTATAACAAATCCATATCCATCTCATAATCCAACAAAAGATCCAACTTTCTTAAATCTAGCATATATGCATTCAAATCAACACTTTTCACTATCAACTTTTATAGATCTAACTTTCAACAATATAAAACATCTTTTATATGAAAAATCTCAGAATATACTCTTCAAAAATATACAAAAACTTATAGATCTATCAACAAGAAAGTTACTTTAAAAGCTACGAATCTACAACCACACTTTTGGGTCTTAAACTTGTTGAATCCTTGGATCTTTCTTATTAGATTCGACATGCATGAGCATGGAAAGAAAGATCCTATCAACTTTGCCCTCATTAAGTGTATATTACAAAGAAAACAAGAAGAAAGTATGAGTTTTTGATAAAACCTTTGAATATAAACAAAACAAGATTAGATCTAGTAAAAAGGATGAAGATTATACCCTCTTGAACTTGGTTTTGGATGAAGTATTTGGGCAGATTTTCGTGGCCCTTGAACCCCAATAATACCTTGAATCTAAGCCTAAAACAACCCTTGAACCTTGCTTGTATTAACCCTTTATCAATCTAACATAAAACCCTTATTATTAATATATGTTTATGTTGATTTAAGCTTGCCTTGTTCTTGTTCTTGTCTTGGCCGAAAATAATAAGAAAAAGAGAGAAGAGAAGGAGTTTTTCTTGAGAGAAAATAAGAGTGGAAGAAGAGTGTGAAGAGTGTAAGTGTGTGTGTGAGTTCCAAGAGTGAAATGAAGTGTAGGGTTTGAAATGGGAGTGTGTTGTGTAATGGGAGGGGGGGCCGGCCTCAAATGGGGTATGGGAAGGGTTTTTACATTTTTTTTTTTTTATAAAAAGTTGTATATAAGGTGTATATATGTTAGGTGTAAGTGTATAAATATTTGTAAGGTTAAATGGTATTTGTTTGTAATATTAATTGACTTTATTCTAGCATGTGTATGTATATATATGTATATATGTCATGTATATGTACATGTATGGATATATTTTTTGTATTTTTGATTTGTTACATAAGCCTTTAGTTGTAAACTTGTATTTATTTTAAGCATATAAATATATACTTGTTGTTATTTAACCACTTTTATGCACATATTAGTTTATAATTATACTTTGAGATGGAAATCTTTATTTTCTTGTCATATTTACTTAAATTGGTTTGATGATTGATTTGTTGGACATTTGTAAGGATTTTTGATGGTTATCTCAACTTGTGAGACTTATATTATTATTTAGATAATCCGATTGATCATAAATAAATTTTTGTTCGATGGTACTTTAAAATTCACATTTAGAATTGAACAATAGCTTTAGATTGCTAGTCTAGGGGCATTATCTACTAGCTTTAAGTATAACTATGGCTTGCGAGATCAACGCAACATAACTAGCTCATATATAATATTTAAAAAGTAGGGTTGTTACAACGTTTGTCCCAACAACTTCAATCTTACAGTTTAGTCACCCCTAGGATTTATTGGGTTGGGCTAATGGTTTGGGTTGATGTTTTGATGGTTGACATTTCTTCATGTGATCATGTTATTCCTTTTGACATTTAATCAATCAAATGTGTACATAATGACATTGGTTCCCAATTTTGTCATTATGAGGGGGAGAAAATATTATGATTGATTTACTGGTTGATAAGGAAACAAGGAGAAAAGTTTGTGGTTTGGTTGTTTCAATCGGTTTTAGGCTTATCAAAGTTTGTGTATAGGGGGAGAAAATTCTTCATGATGTGTCAATAGTCTCTTGTATTCAGATTTTCACTAAGATTTTAGTTGATTGAGATTTTGGTGTTAAAAAGGGGGAATCTGAATTGACTTCAAAGATAAGAATGAAACCGAAGATGAAAGGATTTTCACTCAAGATGCTTCAAAAGTTCAAAGATGCTCCAAAATGTTTATATTCATGGATTGAGGGGGAGCATGATTACTTCGTAAGAATTTCATCCAAACCTCATTCAATTGCTTACTCTCCAAAGTGTTCAAGTTGATATGACAAAGGTCAAAGCTTCAAAAAGGATCAAAGATTTGTTAGAAGATTCAAGTCAAAGAAGTAAAGCTTCAAAAGAGTCTTCATCAACACACTTCATTCAAGATCTTCAAGTCATACAACAACATTTTATCAAGAAACTCCAATGCATATATCAAGGGGGAGAGTTCATATTCATGAAACTTTATTCCAAGAAGATGAAATTCATTCGAGAATTAAAACTGAAGAATCGAAAAGTTGAATTTCACTCAAGAATCGAAGATTGAAACATTCGAAACCAAGATTCATACCTTCCGCATTTCAAAAGACAACTCTGATTCATGATTCAACAATTCTTGAAGATTCAAGTCACACACTTGTTCGACTTCATTATCCTCTTTCTTCAAGACTCACACGCATTCATTATTCTCTGTTCAAAAAGAACATTGAGAATCATCACATGATTTAACTTCAAGAAATTCAAGACCAAGACTGAATCAAGTTCTCCAAAGACAAAAGAGAAAGCTTTGAAGACTTGTTTCAACACACCAATTGTCTTCACCACCGGGCTCATCAAATTCATTCCTACAAGACAAAATAACACGTACTTCATTCATTACAATGTATCACTAAGGGGGAGAATGTTAGAAATCCAAAAATAGTGATAAATTGTAATCTAGATTAGAGGAATTTCTTGTTTTTAAGTCATAGATAAATGATCACTAAGGTTGAGGGGCTAATTGTGACAATTAGCATAATTGTGTAGTTAGACTATAAATAGCCCTCTCATACCTTAGAGATCATAAATAACCTTAGATAACATTTTGATATACCTGCATAACTTTAATACCAATTCACACACAGTTACATACGATTCTCTCTCAAAACACACACAAACACCAAGAACACACACTCACCAAAACCACCATTGATGACTTGAATTTAGTGATAGAAATCGTGTTATAACATCACTGGTGGCTCTTCTAGTCTGAACCCCACTGGATGGATCTCCAACAATCTGTTCAATTGGATGTGCTGCAGTCCATCTAGTGTATTGACTAGGCTGGTGAACTACAATATCAGTGCAAGTCACCTGATGATCCTCTTCAGTTGCAACTGGAGGAGGATCAGTCCAAACTTCTTCTACATCCTCATCAGAGTCAATGAGGTCACGATTGGCATCATGAAATTCTTCAGTTAAAGGCATTTCTTGAAGAACTGGAGAAGTTGGAGTTTGAACTGGTGCTGATATTGGAGTGGCACGTACATCTGATCCAATCACCAGTTTCTGTGGTAAGTTGAAACTGATGGAGGGATAAAATGGAGTGTCACTGGTTGACTTCGTCTTCTTAACTGGTTCCAGTTCCTTGTGACTGGAAACATCAACTGGTGAAACAACTGGCCGATGGACTTGGTCAGTTTCACCAAAGTTAATTGGAGTAACTGGAGAAATATCAAGGCTTGGTCTCTTGTTGATTGCATCATTTGATTCGTCGAATGTGACATGAATTGTCTCATGAACCTTTTGGAGTCTATAATTAAAACTCTAAAGGCCTTTCGAATATCTGAATAGCCTAGAAATACACCTTCATCAGCTTTTGCATCAAACTTGCCAAGCTGACTGGAATCATTTAGAATAAAACTGGACAACCAAATACATGAAAATATCCAATATTTGGTTTACGATTCCTGAGCACTTCATAGGCAGTCTTCCTATGTCTCTTGACATAAACTGACCGGTTTTGGGTGTGACAGGCAGTTGCAACTGCTTCAGCCCAAAAACTGGTGGGAAGACCTGATTCAGATAGCATACTTCTGGCGGCTTCAATCAGTGTACGATTCTTCCTTTCAACAACACCATTTTGCTCTGGAGAGTGAGCTGAAGAGAAATTCTGAGAGATACCAGTGTCATTGCAAAAAGATTCAAGCATTTTGTTTTGAAATTCAGTGCCATTATCACTTCGCAACTGACACACTTTATGAGTATACTTGAGTTCAATTCTTCTGATAAGAGAGATGATTTCAGCAGGTGCATCACTTTTTGATCTGAGGAAAACCACCCAACAGTATCTGGTGAATTCATCAACCACAACTAGAGTATACTTTTTTCCAGCTCTAGTTTGAACATTCACTGGACCAAAAAGATCCATATGAAGCATGTGAAGAGGTTCAGTGATGCTAAAGTTTTGCCTGGTCTTGAAACTGGCTCTTTTCTGCTTGCCCATCTCACACCCTGGACATGGCTTTTCTTTATTGAAAGAAATTTGAGGTATCCCATCCACCAGTTGTTTGCGAGACAACTTGTTAATATTTTTGAAATTAAGATGGGATAGCCTCTTATGCCATAGCCAGTTTGTGTCCTCATCAGCCTTGGTATAGAAGCACTGCTCTTTTGGAGCTGGTTCCATATCCATAATGTACACATTTCCTTTTCTTGGTGCAATCATCACCACTTTCCAATCCTTGTTAAATATGGTGCCTTGAGCAATATCGAAATACCTTATATCCATCATCACAAAGTTGACTGACACTGATCAGGTTATATTTCAAACCATTCACAAATGCAACTCTGGTGAACTGGACTTGTCCATTATTGATAACACCATATCCTTCAGTCTTTCCATGCTCATCATTACCAAACGTCACTGCCGGTCCATCTTTGACAGTGAACTCTTCCAGCAGGGGCTTACATCCGGTCATTGTCCGGCCAGCTGCGCTGTCCAGATACCAGGTATTCTTTTTACGATCGCCCTGCACACCCACAAAAATCATTAGTTATTTTTGTGAACCCATCTTTTCTTGATGGGTTCAGTGGACTTCACTTCAGAAGTCCCAGTTGATTGTTGTGGTGTTGAACTGGAGGCTGCATCTGGAGCTTTTTCATCAGCTCCAGGTGCAGGAGTAAAAACGATTGGTATTTGATATTTATTCCCCTTTTTCTTTTAGATTTTGTTCCAGATGGAACATTCTTTTGATTTTGTTTTGAAGGGGTTTTAATATTCTGTTTTTCAACTGGAGGAGATGAACCTCCTTCCAGATTTTTAATCCTGGCAGTACAACTCTGAACCTGTCTAGACAAAAGTTGGAGTTGACTTTCCAGTCGTGACAAAATATCTTTTTCAGTTGGCTGTTGAACCTTGGACCTAGGTTCAACTGGAGTTTTGGTCTTTTGAGTCTTGGGCTCTTTAGACTTTTGAGGCGAAGGCTTGTCACCAGTTGCCTTCTTAACTGGAGCTTTAGCCTGTTTGGCTCCAGTTTTGACCTCAGTGGGGGTGGTCTCATTGGATTCAGTTTTGACAATCTTAGGTTGGTCATATGGTGTTTCAACCCTGAGATCTGGAGGCAATGCATGCAGATCAGGTATGATGGCAGCCATCTCCAGATCTCCAGATTTCCATGCATTTTTCTGGGCATCTATGGTATTAGAAAATGCATCATAATTCTTTCCAGATGCCTTTACCCAGGACTTGATAATCATCTGTTCCTTCGAAAGATCAGATTTTAATTTTTGATTTTCAAGTTCAAATGCCTCATTTTTCAAAACTGACTCTTTGAGAGCCAACTGGACACTTTGTAAATCATTTAGTTGTGGTCTGACATTGTTCAGTTCAGTTAAGATGGTTTCCAGATACCTTTCACCATCTGCTCTAATAGTTTCAACAAATACTAAATCACAGTTTAATGATTCAGCCAGGTCCAGTTTCAGTTCTGTATCCACCTGATTGTCATAATCACATACCTTTTTCAAAATGATATCAACCCATCTTCTAGTGATGACATCTTCTTTTGCCACATGTTGCTGCTGATCTTCCAATGCCATAAAACACATGTCCCTTTCCTCCTCGTCATCAACTGATGAGTCATCAGAGTACTCCCACTTTCCCTCAGTTTGTGCAATCATGCACTGGTCTTTTTGTTTTTCCATGGACAAGAGGGCAATCTGGGCCTTAAGCTGTTTGTATTTTGCTTTATAGCTATCATCAGGCCGATTGAAATTAGGGACAGGGGGACCAGTTTGGTTGTTCATCTGACTAGATCTACATTCCTTCATAAAATGACCTTTCTTACCACACTTATAGCAGGTAAGATTGGTTTTATCCAGAGAACTGGAGCTGGAAGCATTGTTTGGGCCATTAAATCTTTTAGATTTATGCTTAAACCTATTAAAGGTTTTAGCAATCATGGCGACCAGATCATCATCGTCAGTTTCATCACAACCATCACTGATTTCAGTGGTCAGGCCAGAGTTCAAGAAACTGTTTAACATCTCCTTCATAGAGTGTGACTGGACACTCTCAGCAGATATTAAAGCAGCACAAGGTCGCTCAGTTATACTAGCAACCTTGGGACTCTGGGCATGGTTCATGGCATCTTGCTCAGCCACCAGTCTCGCTGCATTATTATCTTCAGTGAATCTGAAGGCTCCATAGAGCGATGCAAGAGTGTGGCTGTGCAATGTTTTACCTTGTCTTAAGACAAGAACCATATTTTCCCATTTGGAAGGAAGAATATCACAGAATTTCTCAAGAAGAATATCCTTATCCTTCTCAACACCCAAGCCTCTCAACTGGTTGATAAGGCTAGTAAATCTGGTGTAAGTACCAGTTAAACTTTCATTGGGTAGAGCAAAGAAGGATTCATACTTCTTGTTCAGGGCAACTTTACGAGTGACAATGGTGTCATCTCCTCCCTCAAACTGAATGACTAATTCATCCCACATGGCCTTGGCACTGGGGAACAACACAAGTGTTGGAATTAAGTCTTCAGGAACAGCTCCAAGGATCATGTTCTTGAGTCTGGTGTCCAGATCTACAAGCCTACGATCCTCATCAGACCAGTGGTCTTCGAGCTTTTCTCTGGAGCCTCTTCTTCCAGTAGGGTCTAGAAGAAGGCTCACCCCAGGGGACATGGGTACATATGGTCCATCCTTAAGGATTTTCAACATGTACCTCTCTATCCCACCAAAATGCAAAAGCATCCTGGCCTTCCATGTACCAAAGGTCTCACTGTTCCCATCGAATTTAGGAACAGGAGTGTTGGAATAATGTACATGGACATGGTTAGGGGTAGGAGGAGGAGGAGGATTGGTATTAACATTTTGATTACAGTTTGATTAGGTGAACCATGAGGTGAACATTAAAGTTAATATTTTCAACATTAGGACCAGAACCATTCTCACCTTCAGTAGTAGACATCTAAGCAGATCTAGGCAAGTATATTAGCCTTCTGCTCTGATACCACTTGTAAGTCCCAACTCAATAGATGGTACTAACTGAAGACACCTCTATGTCGATGGTGAGTTAACTTTGCAATATATTCACTAAACTGGAGATGACCAGTTGAGTGAATGATATACCAAGTTCTGGATATTACTTATAAAGGTGACAAGTAATTATAAGTAAAGACAATGCAATAAAGTAAATACGATAAGTAAATACAATAAAGTAAATTGGTGAGACAATATGTATTTTTCAAGTGTATTTTATTTATTAATGTTAAATAAAATACAAGGTTGTTGCGGAACCAAGATAATACAAGAATTGTAAATATCCTAACAACCTATGAAATACAATTGATCTAATACTTGGAAATTCTCTTAAACAATCGAAAGCACTTAAAGTTGTGAAGTGTTCCTTTTAAGATTGAGAGAATATTGCACAAGTTCACCAAGAAAAATAAATGTCTGAAATGCAAAGTTGTTTTCTTGGTTGTGCAAAGGCCTCTATTTATAGACAAAGTTGTCATCGGGATTCCAACTTTGTCGTATAGAATAGTTGGCAGCATTTAAGGAGTCAAAATGACTTTTCCTCGAATGCTTGATAAGGTAAAACATAGTTTTACTTTATCTGTCCTCTTTATGCACAATATACACGAATAAGGAAATTACTCGGGTAAAGTGCATAAGGACAAACCGCCTTCCTCGTAAACAGTGTAAAGGCTTGTAAGACCTTTAAACTATTCAACTCCAGTTTTCATCTGAAGTAGAATGTCAACTGGGCTTCGCTGCCATTGTCATTCTCTTTCTTCCACTTGATGTCTTCGACTTCAGTTGGAATGTCTTCAGGTGTCTTGGTCAGATGTCAACTGGAGGAAGTCATCAGTTGCATAACTGTACATTGCAACTGGACTTCTAATATTTCTGGACATTTTCTTCAGGTCTCCAGATGCAACTGGAGACTGGCCAGTTTCAGCGAAACTGGTCCTAACAAACCTAATTATTGATACGTCCCACGGTGTATCAATATACCAAAGTATATTGTACACAGGATAGTTGTAGAGGGGGGTGAATACAACTTTTCTCGAACTTTACAAACTTTTTAAGCAACGTTTTAAGACTCAAAATACTTAATGCATGTAAAGAACAAGAATCATTAAAACAGTAAAGCAGTAAAGAAGCAAAGCATTCTTGAACACAGATTATGGTTTTCAAATGTAACTCTTTATTAAGAAATAATCTATACAAAGAATTACAGGGTTGTTGCGGAATAAAGATAGCCTACAGATATCTAAACAACCCTATGAAATGACAAAACAACAATCAATAAGTTTCAGCTCAAGAGAATCAGCCCAAGCTGATCTCGTACAGACTAAGCTGTGTGTAAGAGCAGAGAAACTTTGTGTGAAGAATGATTCTCAGGAATGTCACCCATATGCATACAAGGAGTGTTGCTTTTATAGGCGAAAGCACCTCGTCACTTGATGTCCAAATCAACCACGTAGTCTTCTTGTATTGGACGATCAAAAAGATAAACAATCGTGCCTTCATCGTACTTGTGGTCCCCCACGTACAGCTGCACATTCTTCATCGTCCAATAAGAGTATGGACACGCATATGTAAACAACCACCAACCTGGATACTAGGAACATTCCTAGTCACGTCATAGTCCTTATCTTCAATCCAGGTTGTTATCTTCACTTTGATTGTTGACACAGATTGGGCGGTTTGTCACGGCACCAATCTGCCTAAGTGTTTTCAAGCTGACTGCTAGTTCCAATCTGTCTTCCACTAACAGTTTGGTCCTCTATCTTCAATCCTCCTCTTCGACTTGGATTGAATGCTTTAATGTTGTTGATGCAGCTTGAGTAACACTTGCTTCCATATAGTATTACAATTACGAACATGAAGCGTGATCTGGGTCAGTTACATATCGCAAGCTGTGTCAGCTTAGTCTGACCCAGATCAGATAACAAGAACCAAAAGATTACTAAGTGTTTATAGGTCAGATTTGTCATCATTAAATTTACAACAAACATTGGGACTCAACAGTGATGAGGCTGTGGTTATGCTTGTAAGAATAGTAGAATGATACGGTTATTATGCTTTATTAACTTGACTTGTTGTTAAGGTTAATTGCATAAATATTGATTTAGCTTTCATGTTGATGAGTTAAATGGTGATTATGGACTGTTGTTATGCATGTTAGACTAATAGATTGATATTGTTATTATGCTACATTAGCTTGACTTGTTGTTAAGATTGATTGCATGATTAGATGATTTAACTCTTATGTTGATGAGTTGAATGATAGTGACACTAGTAATCATAGGATTGTATGATCACTTGTGCACATTAATAAGGGCCTTGATATGTTGAAAATAGGTAGCTTATGATGTAGCTTACCTATAGAAAATGAACTCGAGTATAATATATGATTTAGTGATAAGCTTATCCCATAGTGTATACGGAGTTGACACTATGACTTACGATTTCCATGGGTGTTCTAGACATAACCTAAGATGGAAAAATGTTACAATAAGACTCTATTCCCCAATTAACTCTACAGTTTCTTGTTTAACTTCAAAAGATGGAGCAATCGTCACATCTACCTTCCTATCTAGTCCTTCATCAATAAGGAACTGCTCATACCCATTACCTTGTTCACTGAAAGCAACACAAAATCTGTACAAGGTAAAAAGGTGCATAGTTGGTACCTCTTTTAGCTCAGCAGTCCTTTGGAATACAAGTTTCCCTTTTGTATCCACAAAATACATTCCATGTTCAGGTTCAGTAATATGCATTCCAACTCTTGCATTTTCCACACCAGCAGGTAGAGACAGATTAAGATGACTTAGAAGTTTGTCTATAGCATCAGTAGATAGTAACCCAAGAAACTCTGAAGGGTTCAAATTTCTGAGGAAGTCTGTGTGATCACCTTCAGGATCTTCGAGCCTAACATTTCTTTTCCTCTTCTTCTTGAGTAGCTCTTCTGACTCATCTTCATCATCCAAATCATATGCTCTTGGTCTTGGAAGGCCAGTGATATCAATTTTGTATTTCACAATTGCAGCCAACTTCTTCTCAATGGCTTCCAAGACAGCCTCTTTGTGGATTCCAGGCATACCAGTGATGAGGTCATGCAACTCAACCCATTCTGTATAACCTAGATCAAGCAGCTTGTCAAGATCATAGGTTTCCCAGTTTGATTCAAAACCTTTCCTTGAAAGCCTTATGCTTGGAATGCTTTTTCCTTTTCGCCTTTTCAAGATAACCTGATGGATTGGTTCTGGATGCCTTCTATAATGGATATTTTCAGTTACTTGTCTTTTCTCCAAGGCATCAAACCATCTATGGGCTTTCACACTCTGCCCCACTTCTCTAACTTTCTGTGATGGTTTTGAGTGAACCACCATTTTCCTCTTTTCTTTGCCTTTTCAAGATAACCTGATGGATTGGTTCTGGATGCCTTCTATAATGGATATTTTCAGTTACTTGTCTTTTCTCCAAGGCATCAAACCATCTATGGGCTTTCACACTCTGCCCCACTTCTCTAACTTTCTGTGATGGTTTTGAGTGAACCACCATTTTCCTCTTTTCTTTACCTTTGCTCACAACTTTCTTTTTAGTACCAATGGCTGCAAGATCTTCTTCATCTTCTTTATTCAATTGTTCTTGAACAGCCTTGGCAATTTCAGCATCAGACTTAGTTGCAGCAACTCTTTCTCTTTCTAGTCTGTCTTCCACTACCAACTTATAAGCCTGTTTAAGTGTCATTTTGAGCAGCCAGCTCCCAATCTTTTTCTTCTTGGGTCAAGACTTTCAAACCACTTGACCCAGCTTCAGTTTTCCTTTTCTTCAATTGAAACTGAGACAGAGTGACTGAGTCATCACTTGAAGAAGATTCAATGTTTACTTCTTTGGGAGCTGTGTCAGTTTGCACAGCTTGTTCAGGCACAGCTTGCACAGGGTCAGCTTGGACAGACTTCATCTTTCTTTTCAATTTTTCAACTCCAACATCCTTCCTTATATCTTTTTCAACCACAACTTCCTTCCTTATTCCTCCAATTACTTTTTCAACACCATCAGTGGTCTCCCCCTCAATTTTATCACTCTCCTTTTCAACTTCATTCACATCCTTTATACCACCAGACTCAGATTCTGGTATCTTTGTCTCCTCTTCCTTATCAACCACATTAGAACCATACACAATTATCCTCCTATCAGCCTGGTTATTTCTTTGTCTTACTTTTTCAAAGTATGCTTTAATGTCTTTGTCCACCTCAGCTCTTTGCCTTTCAATTTCTTCTTCAGTCATTTCACTTCTCTTTTTCTTAGAAGTGGAGCCCTTCTCCCCCTTGGTATGATCCTTCTCCCCCTTTTTGTCATCATCACCAGGAAAAGAACTCACAGGGGTGGCAAAGAAGTCTGGAATTCGATTGTTGAGGACATCAATCTTTACATTTGTAAGACAGCAGGCTCTTCTCAATTCAGCATAATCATCATGGAGGAGTGCAACCTTGTTCTTGAAACTAGTTGAGGCTTCAATCAAATCCTTCTTGAAATCTGCCTGTGACTTATTAGCAGCTTGAAGCTCAACAGTTACTTTCCTTGTAAATCTGGTTGCAGCATTTTCGATCTGACCCAGAGTCCCTTTGTTCCTTTCCATTTCTTCATTGATTTTCTTAGTTAGACTTTCAAGGGACTCTGTCAGCTTCTCTTGGTTCTTTTGCATAAGGTCAACTACTTTCACAACACTCTCTTTAAGTGCAGTCTGTTCCTTAGACATTTTGTCCACCTTCTTATCCGTCAATTCTTGATCCTTTTGGATCTTTTCCAAGCATTAGTCAGCTTTGAGTTCTCAACCTTGTGAGTTGATATGAACTCAGTGAGCTGACCCACCACATCTGAAAATGAGACTGTGGCAGCTTGGGAAGGACTTGCAGTTGGCTTAAAAGCCACTGACTCTGGAAAGAGCAGCCTACAATCCTTAATTTGGTCAATTGGGGAATATAGAAGGGGGTGGAGGTGTAAGGAGTCTTGGAACATTTGCTCATGAGAGTGAGTCTCATGAGTGGATCTGTCAGATTTGATAATGAGTTGATCAGCCTGAGAAAGATTGACGTTTGATTCAGGCTGATGGCTAATGGGAATTGGTTGATCTTGATGTTGATCAACCCCTCCACTAGCAACTTCCATCTGATCATCCCTTGAGGATGGATGGGCAAACTCATCATCGAATGAAGAGTCACTTCCGGAGATAGTGACTATGTTCTCATTGACATCGTGAGGACCATCAATGGTTCCCTTTGCTGCACAAGGGGCTGACATGACTGCCTTAAAGACAGCCAAGTAACCTACAGAGTCCCTCTGTCCAAGGACAGATGCAGACACAGACCCTGCAGGTGTAATGTTAAGGGTAGAGGATTGCCCTTCAACAATGGTGTGTTGTTGCACCAAAGTATCATGAGGGAGAATTGTGGCCTGTACCTCTTCTTGTGACATAGAAGAGGCATTGGCAGCCAGTGCAGACTCAGAGTGTATTAAGGGAGTCTGATCAGCTTTGGGAAGAGCAGCAGTGTCACCTTGGCGTTCGATACTACTCTCCTTTGTCTGACCATCCTCAGATTGTACGTGCACAGACTCTGACTCTTGGATCTGGGCTAGATCCATTGTTATCCCTTTAATGATATCATCAACCTTTTGGGAGGCTGATGATGGCGATTTAGGCACAGACTCAGTATGACCTTGGGAGGAGGTCTTTGTTTCAATACCTTCACCCTGTTTGGAGGGTTGGGTAGATGCAGTTGTCCCTTTTATCTCGTCTACACCCTTTTGGGAGGCTGATGATGGCGATTTAGGCACAGACTCAGTATGACCTTGGGAGGAGGTCTTTGTTTCAATACCTTCACCCTGTTTGGAGGGTTGGGTAGATGCAGTTGTCCCTTTTATCTCGTCTACACCCTTTTGGGAGAGTGTAGATGGGCGAGGTGAATTCGGTATGTCAGCTTGGGTATCAGGGACAGCTTCGGAATGTTCCTCAGCTTCCACTGAACCAGGTGGGACTTCTAATGGTTTTGGAGTTGAAATTTTACCCACCAAAGCTGACACAGATTTCCTTGTGGATCTTTTCGACAGCTCAAATGCAGACTTAAGCCTTTCGTAAGAAATATATACCTTTTTCTTACCGTTTAGGACTGAGCCATAGATTGCAGCATCTCCCTTCTTGTTTTGTTTCACAACACAGCTTGCCCAGAATTCACACAGGAGATCTTGAAACACCCAATCTGGTTTCTCAATCATTACTTTCCCAAAAGGATGATACCACATGAAAGTAACAATCTCATCATATCCTTTTGCCCATGAGGGAGGATGAAGATTAGCATAAACCAGACTTCCAATCTTGATTTTACCAGTATCAAGATCGGAGGGAACAACAACTACCTTATCTCCAACCACATAAGGAGATAACTTATTTGCACTGATTGGAGTTGGAAAATGATTTTCAGATTCAGAAGACGATTGAGAATCATTTGATGATGATGCCATTTTGAAAACAAATTTAGAAGAAAGTAAATTTAATAAAACAGTAATCAGATTAGAGAGAAAAAGAATTGATTTTATGAAAATATGAATAAGTGATTTGAAATTTAGGTTAGATTTATTGTTTTATTCAAACCCAAAATATCTGATTTGGAAATAGTGGAGAGAGAAAGATTTTGATTGGATGAACAACAAGTAGTGGTGGTACTTTTTCAGTAACCGGTATGGTCCACTACACGTGTCACATCCCAATAGGATCAATACGTAAGCTAAATAAAATAATGAAACAAATTAAACGCACTGAGATATTTAATAACAAAAATAACCACGAAGCTGGGTCAGACTCAGCTTACTCACTTTTACTTGATAAACACCAAGTATAAAAGAGTAGTCTGGGTCTGACACAGCTTGCCCTCAAAATTTTAGAGAAACTCTAAGGGGTCAGATTTGCTATTACTTAGCTCACTACATTTTATAAATTAAGCATACCTAGCTTACTTATAAGGTAGTTAAACCTTGATTCATCCAATGGCTTTGTGAACAAGTCAGCAAGCTGATTGTCTGTTGGAATGAAATGTAGTTCAACATCTTCTTTCATCACATGATCCCTAATGAAATGATATCTTATATCATGTGCTTGGTCCTTGAATGAAGTACAGGATTGTTTGAGATTGCTATGGCACTGGTACTGTCACAAAAGATTGGAGTTTTTGTTGCAGTGACACCATAGTCTTGAAGCTGATATTGCATCCAAAGGATTTGAGAGCAACAGCTTCCAGCAGCAACATACTCAGCTTCTGCAGTTGAAATGGAAACTGAATGCTACTTCTTACTGGACCAGCTTACAAGTCTATTACCTAGCATTTGACAAGCTCCTGAAGTACTTTTTCTATCAATCTTACAGCCTGCAAAGTCAGAATCTGAATAGCCAATTAGATCAAACCCTGAGTCTTTGGGATACCAAAGACCCAGATTGGGACTACCTTTAAGGTATCTAAAGATTCTCTTTACAGCCTTAAGATGAGATTCCTTAGGACTAGCCTGATATCTTGCACAAAGACATGTAGCAAACATAATATCTGGTCTACTAGCAGTTAAATAAAGTAATGATCCTATCATACCCCTATAAGCTGTGATGTCAACAGATTTTCCATTTTTATCTTCATCCAACTTTTCACCAGTTCCCATAGGAGTTTTCATAGGTGAGCAATCACTAAAACCAAATTTGTTTAAGAGATCTTTAACATACTTTCCTTGGTTTATAAAAATTCCATTTTTAGTCTGTTTAACTTGTAAACCCAGAAAATAGTTTAGTTCTCCCATCATGCTCATTTCATACTTTTTAGACATTAATTCTGAAAACTTTTTGCAAAGTCTTTCACTACTAGAACCAAATATTATATCATCTACATATATTTGTACCAGCAGAATATCACCATTATACTTTCTCACAAACAAAGTCTTGTCAACATTACCTCTTTTGAATTTGTTAGCCAATAAGAATTTAGACAAAGTATCATACCATGCCCTTGGAGCTTGCTTTAACCATAGAGAGCCTTGTCAAGCTTGAATACATGGTCAGGAAACTTTGAATTTTCAAAACCTGGAGGCTGTTCAACATAGACTTCTTCTTCCAACTTTCCATTAAGAAAAGCACTCTTCACATCCATTTGATAGACCTTGAAACCCTTGTGAGCAGAGAAGGCCAAGAACATTCTGATTGCCTCTAATCTTGCCACTGGTGCAAAAGTCTCATCATAATCAATTCCATCCTCTTGTCTGTAACCAAGAGCTACCAATCTTGCTTTGTTTCTGGTCACAACTCCCCTTTCATCCATTTTGTTTCTGTAGACCCACTTGGTTCCAATCACAGTCTTGTAATGAGGTCTTGGAACAAGTTCCCAAACCTTGTTTCTTTCAAACTGTGTTAGCTCATCTTACATTGCATTAACCCAAGAGGGATCTTCCAGAGCTTCATCAACCTCAGTTGGTTCCACTTTGCTTACAAAGTTGACAAACATGCAGAAGTTGCCTGTTGCCTTTCTTCTTGTTTTCACACCAGAGAGTGGATCACCAATGATTTGGTCAATTGGATGACTCTTTGTCCATCTAGTAACAGGGACAATGGACTGATTCAGATTTGATGGTCCAGCATGATCAGTTTGAGGAAGAGGCTGATCAGCTTGGATAGGAATGGAGGAGTCTGAACCAGTTGAAAAGTCATTAAATGGATTCTGAACTATGACTTCAGTAGGAGTAGGATCAGTTTGAGCATCTTCAAAGATTGGAACTTCTTCTTCTTCTTCTAAAAGTTGCTCCCCCTGAGTTTGAGCATTATTAGCTCCAACTGGAGGATTTGTTGGAGGCTCATTCTCAGGTACAGCCAGTTCTTCAAAGTTGAAGTCTTCATCTTCAGGAGGAGAGCAAACTGGCTTAGAACAACCTTCATCAATGCTTACATTTACAGAGTTCTCAATTGTTTTAGTTCTCTTGTTGTACACTCTGTAGGCTTTCATCATTGTTGCATATCCAAGAAGGATACCTTCATCTGCCTTCTCATCGAACTTACCAAGGTGGTCTTTCTGGTTTAGAATATAGCAAGGACTTCCAAACATTCTTAGGAAACCGATCTCAGGTTTTCTCCCCCTAAGAAGTTCATATGCAGTTTTCTGGTGTCTTTTCACAATGAGGGATCTGTTTTGGGTAAAGCAAGCTGTGTGTACTGCTTCAGCCCAGAAATGAGACTTCACATTGTTTTGAGCCATCATGGATCTGGCAGCTTCAATAAGAGTTCTGTTTCTTCTTTCTGCAACACCATTTTGTTGAGGAGTTCTAGCAGCTGAGTAGACTTGTGAAATTCCCTTTTCTCTGCAAAAAGAGTTAAGAGTGATATTCTTGAATTCAGTTCCATTATCACTCCTTAACTGCCTAACAGGCCTTTTGTAAAGAATTTCAGCTTGCTTGATGAAATCAATGATTGTGTCAGCAGCATCACTCTTGTGTTTAAGAAAGAAAACCCAGGTGTATCTTGAATACTCATCAACAATGACCAAGGAGTACCTCATTCCAGTGAATGAAGGAGTACTAATTGGTCCAAACAAGTCCATATGAAGCAGATCCAAACAATTATCAATGGTTGAGCAGGTTTTAGACTTAAAGGTAGCTTTATGTTGCTTGCCTTTCTCACAAGCACCACACAGCTTGTCCTTCTCATACTTGATCACTGGAAGGCCAGACACCAACTCTTTCTTACACAGCTTGTTGATGTCTTTGAAATTCATATGAGACAACCTTTTATGTCACAACCAATTCAGCTCATCTTGAGACTTTGACATGAAGCATACTTCTCTTGTGACAGTTGGATTTCTCATGTCAAAAGAATACAAAGACTCATCCCTCTTTGCAATCAGAACCACATTGCCTTCTAAATCAAGAACAATCCCCTTATCAGACCTGAATCTCACCTCATAACCAGCATCACACAACTGACTCACACTAATCAAATTGTGCTTCAAACCATTAACATAAGAGACTCTTCTGAAAGTAAGAGGACCATTCGAAAGAACACCAACACCTTCTGTCTTTCCTTGAGAATCATCTCCAAAAGTAACATTAGGACCAGCGCGAATCCTAAAATTACATAGCAGGGACTTACATCCGGTCATATGCTTGGAACAACCACTGTCCAAGTGCCAGGTGTTATCATCATGACTGCCCTGCATTTGCAATAAGAGATTAGTTCATTCTGGGAACCCATCTGGAGATGGGTTCACCAGAGCTGACCAAAGGGTCTGACTCAGATTGGGTCGTAGAACTTTGACTCTTATCACATTTGGATACCCATTGTTGCTTGATCTGTCCCTTACCAGATTTGAAATTCTTTTTAGCAACAACTAAGGTTTCCTTTTGAACAAAACCTTTGCCTATTCCAGATTTCTGACATTCAGTTCTTAATTTTCTTTGATCAACATTTTTGGGATCAGAAACATCTTTAAGAAAATTTGCATCAATTGAAACCTCACCAATTCTGGACTCAACATATTTGGAAATCATTTTGTCAGAGTCAGATTTAGTGTTATTTGAAATAGACTCAGATTTGGTTTGTGACACACTTCCTTGAGAACCAGACTTCTCATTCTTTAACAACTTAACCTTTTGTTTTGGAACACTGTGGTCTCTAACTTTCCTTTTCATTCTCCTAGAGTTCTTGTTTGTTTTAATATTGGAATCTGACACAGACTGGGTAATGGTCAGCTTGGACAAGTCAAGACTTTCTTCAGGTTTTAACTCAACAACCTTATCAGTCTCAGACACAGCTTCAGCAATGGTTTGGCCAACAATTTCAGGATCACTAAACCCAATACCAGATTTCTGAACCAACTTAATTGGTTTAGAGTTAGTACCTTTGGTTTGGACTTTGGGTGGTGAAGGAGGCTGATAACAAGGCTCCATAGCACATACTTCAGCTATGGCTATGGCCCTGTCATAATCACCATCAAAAATAGCTTGGATTTGATGAGGTATTTGGACATTGACACACTTTGCAACTCTTTTTGATCCAATACACCATGATTCAGTAATTTGTTTAATTTTCAAAAACTTTTCTTCTGCAGTCTTAGCTTCTTTTACTAAAATAGAGTTCAATTGCTTTTGTGCTTTGACTTCAGACTCAAGTTTTTCAATGGTGTGATTTTTGGCACTGACATCAAGTTTCAACATATGAATTTCCTTCTTAAGATCTTGATTAAAGTGTTTTTGCAAAAGGACCTCATCACCAAGTTTGTTCAGTCTGGACAGTTTATCATAATCAGACAGATTAGAGAAAGAAGTTACCTCAGGTGAAGCAGTCTGACTGGTGGATGCCTGGTGAGCTGACTCTGACTGCTGTTGCATACTGGCCAGATCTTCAGCAAATCGTTGAGTAGCTTCTTTAGCCATGAAACATTTGACATCTTTGTACAACTCATCATCAGATGAAGTAGCACTTTCAGCCCAGTCTTTGGCTACCAGACTTTTCTCATTTTTGTTCACCTTCTCAGTCAGCTCAGCTATTTGTGCTTTAAAGGCTTTGTACTTAGTCTTGAGCTTTGAGTATTTTTCACCTCTTCCACCTTTGGCTGGCACAGCTTGAGCATTTTCTTTGGATCTACAATCACCAGCCATATGTCCAGTTTTGCCACACTTGTAACAAGTGACTTTGGACATATCAAAAGGCTTCTTGGCTCTATCAGCTTGGCCACTTCTTCCCTTTCCTTTAAACTTGTTAAAGGATCTCCTTCTGATCCTTTCAGCCAACATAGCTACCTCATTAGCTAGTTCATTACCATCAGATTCCTCACATTCAGATTCAGCACAAACAGAGTTATGGTTAGACATCACAGGAATATCATCATTTACATATGGAATGATCTCATTGCTAATAGAATTAGGGTGTTCAGTCATAGAAGCAACAAATGCAGCAGCAGGCTGACTATAAGAATCACCCATAGCTATTAATTTTTCTGCCTCTGAACACTCTTGGTTATGAAGCAAACCAAAGAGTCCAGGGAGATCAAGATCATTGTATACAGCACTTAATTTAACAGATGAAATATAATTGTTCCATTTAGGAGGTAAAGAATCAAGAAATTTGCTCTTTAAAACACTATTATTCTTATGAATTCCAACAGCAGCTAAATCATTAACTAAAGCGTTAAAGCGGGTATGAGTGTCAGTTAAGGATTCATTTCTCAAAGAGAAGAATCTCTCATACTTCCTTGTTAAGGTAGTTATGGTGGACTCCATGGAAGTAGAACAACCCTCAAACATGACAGTCAATGTACCCCATATTTTCTTTGCTGTAGAACACATTTTTATTGAATGATAAAGGTCTTTGGGTACAGCCTGGACAATGAAATTTCTGGCCTTCACGTCCAAGTTAGCCATTCTCCTATCCTCATCCCCCCAATCTGCCTTATCCTTTACTATGGATTTAACTGTGGCAGGAATGGTTGGTTGACCTTCCCTAACCACAGCTTCAACCACTACAGTCTGTGTAGGAATATAAGGACCATCCTGAAGGATGTCAGGCATATTGTTATCGATGGATTCAAGGAACAAAGACATTCGACCTTTCCACCACTGAAATCATCTTTGTCAAACATGGGTGGTCTGGTTGAAGAACCATTATCAATAAAAGATGACATAATGCTTTACTATAATGAAAATATGCAAGGATCAAGTCAAGTTAATTCTCAACCACCGCTTTGATACCAATTGATACGTCCCACGGTGTATCAATATACCAAAGTATATTGTACACAGGATAGTTGTAGAGGGGGGTGAATACAACTTTTCTCGAACTTTACAAACTTTTTAAGCAACGTTTTAAGACTCAAAATACTTAATGCATGTAAAGAACAAGAATCATTAAAACAGTAAAGCAGTAAAGAAGCAAAGCATTCTTGAACACAGATTATGGTTTTCAAATGTAACTCTTTATTAAGAAATAATCTATACAAAGAATTACAGGGTTGTTGCGGAATAAAGATAGCCTACAGATATCTAAACAACCCTATGAAATGACAAACAACAATCAATAAGTTTCAGCTCAAGAGAATCAGCCCAAGCTTGATCTCGTACAGACTAAGCTGTGTGTAAGAGCAGAGAAACTTTGTGTGAAGAATGATTCTCAGGAATGTCACCCATATGCATACAAGGAGTGTTGCTTTTATAGGCGAAAGCACCTCGTCACTTGATGTCCAAATCAACCACGTAGTCTTCTTGTATTGGACGATCAAAAAGATAAACAATCGTGCCTTCATCGTACTTGTGGTCCCCCACGTACAGCTGCACATTCTTCATCGTCCAATAAGAGTGTATGGACACGCATATGTAAACAACCACCAACCTGGATACTAGGAATATTCCTAGTAACGTCATAGTCCTTATCTTCAATCCAGGTTGTTATCTTCACTTTGATTGTTGACACAGATTGGGCGGTTTGTCACGGCACCAATCTGCCTAAGTGTTTTCAAGCTGACTGCTAGTTCCAATCTGTCTTCCACTAACAGTTTGGTCCTCTATCTTCAATCCTCCTCTTCGACTTGGATTGAATGCTTTAATGTTGTTGATGCAGCTTGAATAACACTTGCTTCCATATAGTATTACAATTACGAACATGAAGCGTGATCTGGGTCAGTTACATATCGCAAGCTGTGTCAGCTTAGTCTGACCCAGATCAGATAACAAGAACCAAAAGATTACTAAGTGTTTATAGGTCAGATTTGTCATCATTAAATTTACAACAAACATTGGGACTCAACAGTGATGAAGGCTGTGGTTATGCTTGTAAGAATAGTAGAATGATACGGTTATTATGCTTTATTAACTTGACTTGTTGTTAAGGTTAATTGCATAAATATTGATTTAGCTTTCATGTTGATGAGTTAAATGGTGATTATGGACTGTTGTTATGCATGTTAGACTAATAGATTGATATTGTTATTATGCTACATTAGCTTGACTTGTTGTTAAGATTGATTGCATGATTAGATGATTTAACTCTTATGTTGATGAGTTGAATGATAGTGACACTAGTAATCATAGGATTGTATGATCACTTGTGCACATTAATAAGGACCTTGATATGTTGAAAATAGGTAGCTTATGATGTAGCTTACCTATAGAAAATGAACTCGAGTATAATATATGATTTAGTGATAAGCTTATCCCATAGTGTATACGGAGTTGACACTATGACTTACGATTTCCATGGGTGTTCTAGACATAACCTAAGATGGAAAAATGATTGAATGAACTTGTGTATAGGAAAAGTTACCTATATGTTGTATAGCACATATTACGATGATATGTGTGTAGGTTAAATGCCTATATGTTGTATAGCACATGTTCTGAGGATACGATGGTTCATAATGTAGATGAATGTCCTCACAATTGTTAAAGTCGAGAATTACGTTGAATAAGTCCATATTGGTGATGGATGTTCTCGCAAATATTTAAGACGAGAATTACGTTGTATATAGTCCATAATGTTGGTGGATGGTTCTCGCAAATTGAAATAGGATTCCTTATTGTTGTTTAGGAAACCTATATATGATAATATTGGAATGATATATGTATGGGATATGCGGTTTATATCCTATTATTGGTATATATTAATGGAATGATATATGTATGGGATATGCGGTTTATATCTATTATTGGTATATATTAATGGAATGATATATGTATGGGATATGCGGTTTATATCCTATTATTGGTATATATTAATGGAATGATATAGATATGGGATATGCGGTTTATATCCTATTATTGGTATGTATTGACCTAATTGTGCAGGTATGGAATCATGACCAATTGGATGGGTAATTATATATGTAACTGTTTTGATAATCAGTTTTGTTTAACATGTATATTTTGGATTAACCTTATCTTACTCAGCTTTATAAGCTGACACTTGTGTCTACTTTGTCGGTTGTGTCTCGCAGAGTAGCAAGGAATGAAGGTGCATGCGGGGAGGAATGGGTAGACTATTAGATTATAGTTCAGAGAAGTGCCCTTAGCCGTTAGTTGCTTATTATGATGTAATTTCCTAGTTCAGGTTTATGTAGACCTGCAGGATATGATTATTGGGTTTCAATGTAAAATAGAGTGGTATGTTAGTAACACCTTTTGAATTAATAAGAAGTCAACCTTATTTTGCTATTAAAGTTGACAGTTGTTTATAAAATAGACCTTTTCCGCCATTGTGGTCTATAGATGAATAAAAAATTTTGGAACCCGGTATTTTTAAGTTTGGTGTTACAAGTTGGTATCAGAGCCTTAGTTTAAGTGAACCATTGACCATAGGTGTAGGTCAAGGACTTAAACTAGTAACGTTGTTGCGAATTTGAGCTTAGGTAATTGTGCCTTAGTCTTAAGGAGATTGCTTTTAGGACTGGGATGGGTTGAGTGTGAGAGTAGGATTAAGGCTTTTATGTATTTGTTGTTTATATGCATAATTGTGATGATTAGCCTTATTTTCCTTACTACTTGCTATAACCTTTGTTAAATGTTCCAGTGCTTTGGTAGATTATCTCTTATGTGAAATTGTGATATATTTCCATATATTTCGATTTGATATGTGAATGGAATTGGTAAAAGGTTAGGTGATACACAAATATGGTAAAGAACACACATGAGAAAGAAATTACAATTATGGTCCGGAACATAATTGTAAATGTATCACGACGCAAGTGTGTTTGTGGCCATGTATGTGTTGACTAGTGTGGAACCTATAATTGGGTTATTAAAATTATATGGAGGGTCGTTGTGTTGTAACTCCAATAATTTTGATTTATGTTATGATATTTGAATAAGTGAGATTACATGATCTTTTATGATGAAATAATTGCTTATATAACGTAAGCAATGACGTCAAACGGCAATTATTTACAAAGTGGCCGACAAAGATTAATTCTGCAACAATAAAGTATTACTATATCGGTTCTAGATAAGACGAAATAGAACAGGATATTATTATTATACTATTATGATGAGAGCAATAACGGAGTTATGACTCTAAGACTAAGGAGTTCTGCTGAATCTAGACCTCTGCATATAGCTTCTTTCGGCGGCATCTCTCTTTCTTCTACGAAGTGGTTGAACATTGGGATCTTCTTCATCATCATTTGCTAGTGAAATCACATCGGAAGTGGACGATGAGGCACCAACAGTTCTTGACTTTTTCAACGGTCTTGGAGGAGAACGTAGAGTATTGTCTTCCTCTTCCAAAGTCGTATGTAGATACCTCTTAATGCTTGCTTCATTCTGAGCCTGTTTAGCATTCCACTCTGTTTCTCGCCTCCTAGCAAGTTCTAATATGTCAACTTGTTGGTTTGTTAGAGTTGGTATCTCTGAACCTGTCTCTCCTACTTCTGCAAGTAGTAACTCCTTGGCCAACTTTAGAGAAGCCTCCTCCTCCATCGCCTGTGTTTTCTGTCGTTCCATAATCTCTTTATAGATCAAATCTTGAGAACCACCCTGAGGTGTTTCAAAAGTTTCACAAAATGGAACGATGCTAGTTGGTGGCATAGATCTCTTTCCCTTGGAAGGAGTTGGGCTGACTGTTGCTTCCACTTCTTCCGATTGTGAAAAATCAGCAAGTTGATACAACAACCCTTTAATTTCTCTGATTTCTGCTTCGAGCTTGGTTTGATTTTCGATAGATTTTCTTAAATCAAACACTAGTTAACTATCAAAGTCAAATGGTCAATCTTGTGTCCTAAACTAACTACAACTTGGATTGTAGTTGTAATAATGAAATAACATGCTTAATACTTGTCATTCCTTTGTTCTCACTCAAATTTGCAGCCATGACACTCAAGAATGAGTTGTAAAGTCATGGTGAACACCTCATGGTCAAGATGTGTTTTCCTTGACTCTTGGTTGGCAAGCATGGGCTATAACATGCAAGTATTATTCATTCTTTGGCCTATCTCTGCCCTCTTTCTCTCTCAATCACGTTCACAACATAAACATAATCAGAAAGTTAAGTTCATGAAGTTCTATGATCATCACTTGAAGTTTCAAGTTGAATTTAAGGGCTCTTTAGGACTGAAATTTTTAGTCATCTTGCAAACATCATAGAAGATTCATCTGGAATTAGGAGATGAATCTTATATTTTTGGAAAGGTAGCCATGTCAGTAAAATTTGATAAGAACAAGTTTCTTCTGGTTTTGCTCAGAAAGAGTGCCAAAAATGACGACCAGAACTGGTCGGATTCTGAACGAATGCCTATAGTCCTGTTTTGTAAAAATTATAACTCATTCATTAAAGCTCTTCAAGAGCCAAACCTTACATTTTTGAAAAGGTCTTTGAGTGCCCAACAAATGTCAGAACTGGAAACTTGCTGAAACTTCCTTGTTTAGCGTCTATGCTTTGTTGTAGCTTATAGGTTGAACTTATATTTGTTCTAGGTACCCGGGAGAACATTTTGAGCATAATAAAGTACTTTGCAAGTTTGTGCTTACAATGGATTGTAAGTCCCTACCGTTGAATGGATCGTAAATAAGACGTGATTCGTTATGTCAAGAGTGCGGAATCCTCTTGAGATAACTAGATTGCTACTGCCTTCGTCAATTAATCAGTAATTAATCAACCTAAGGTCACACACGAAGTGCTAGTTCGTGTAGGAGGTCACACGAGCAACAATTCGACTTCTAAGTTCTTAATTCGTTGCGAAATCGCTTAAAATTACATGTATTTATACTACTAGGTTTGTGTTCGTGTGGGCTTGGGCTTCACACGAAGTGATTAAGCCCAGATCCATCATACGGCTTGCCTTCGTGCTGACGTCAGCACGAGGACACCACAACGTACTGATGACGTCAGCACGAAGTGCGTATCTTGGATGCTTATTTTGCTTAGTACATAACGTTCAGCCATCGTTTAAGTATTCTATGACACTTATAAACCTTGGCTCTACATTCTTGTACCTGCAAAACAATTATATAACAAACAAACATAACATGATCTTATATTAAAGTTCAAACGTAATCATTAAATACAAACGTAAGTCCTAATGACTTATTATTTAAACGATTACACAATATCTAAACAAAAACGTTAATCAAATCTACGTTGCTACTGTCACACAAATCTGCATCTACAGACTCCCCCTTGACATTAGCGACTAGATTTCTTTAACAAGTTCTATAATCTTGAACTTCAAACTCGACCATCAAACAAAAGTCTTATGCTATTTGCATGAATCTTCTCGACCAAACAAAAACCAAGAATATTCTGATAGCGTCTAACTCTGTTCTCCAAAATCTAACAGCTGAACAAGGTGTCTCAATCAATCTTCTTTGATCACCTCTTGACAAATTGACAACTTGCATTGGATCATACATGCGTAGCAACATCTGTTTCTTTGAGTCATCAACAAACATCTGTGCTTCGCCTGACTTGATATCTATCTGCCAATAAGTCATGTTTGTCAGCAAATCTTGATCCCATTTGATGGCAGGAACTTCTTTAACACATTCAATCTTTCTTTGAACAAAATGAACTGTGCCATCTGGTTTTGTAATCTTCTTCATTGGCCTAGGTTTAATCAACCTATCTTCAGGCTTCAAACCTCTTTCACCAAAATGCCAAATTCTTTCTCTTTGGAATCTCTGCCAATAATAATCAGCATTTCCATTCTTCTGAAGATTAACGAACCATCTCCTTCCTAAGTCTATCAAATCAGATTCACTAAGACTTTGGAAATGTCTTGCACTGATTGACATATACTGGCAACCTTCTTTTCTCTTGATAACAAATAGCTTAATTCTATGATCATAGAACCAACTCTGTATCACTGAGAAATAAGTAGGTGCGTCCTTGTCTGAGATGAACTCCCAAAACATCGACGGTTTATTAAATCCACCCATTGGCATACCAGTACGTCCTCTATAAACTGGAACCCATCTATTTATACAAAACTGAGGGTCTTGCTCCGCCGGAGGTATAATAAAATTTCTAATATTAAACTCTCGCGTAGCATTTATCTTCCAGCCTAGATCAACAATATATTCATGTTCTTCATGCACTATCTTTGCAAACACTTTGAATCTTAACTTTGCAGCATTTCTTGGATCATCTGGACTTTCTCTGATCGGATTAAGTCTGAAATGTTCCTCTTCAGCTATAGGTTCAACCTGAACGTCTCTATCTTCATTAAAGACACGATTGAAATCATAAGGTTCTTCCATCAACCTTTGTCTATCAGCTTCAGAAACAAATTCTCCTTCTTCCAGATCTTCATCAATGATACTATCAATGTCATCATCAATATCGTCCAATGCACTTATTTGAAGCTTATCTGCAATTTAACATATTCAAACATACAAAGATAAAAGAACATAAAATATATAAGTCAAGACATAAAAATAAGTATAAATACATAAAACATGATAAAATAAATAATATTATCATAAATATAATGTAACAATTACATCAATATTTATCTTATAATCTTTATCTATTTTAACCAACAAAAATTAATAACATTAAGGTTGATAATCTGAGTCTTCAGGATCATCAGAACTAGAACCAGAGACAAACGGTAAACGATTTAAAATCATTAATCGTTTTCTCTCTTTCCTATGACGATCTGTATCTGACCATTGATCACTATCAAGATCAATATTAGCCTGATCAACCTCAAAGTTATGACTTTCCCATACTTTATGCTTCTGCCTCAACTCGAATATGAGGATCATTTCCAAATTTCTCTGCAATCTCCCATTCTATTCTATCTTCTTCTGATCTCAAACTCCGTGGATTATGATAATCAGGACGTTTACTAGAATTAGAGTTACCTGAATTGGAATCTTCATCATCTGACGAGTTGTCTGGATCTTCAGGATCTGCATCTGGAGCATCAGCTATCACAGCGTTTCCTTTCTGAGTCCCAGATGTACTAGACACCAGATGTACCAGCAATCTCTGACTCTCTTTGTCTTGGCGACTCCCCCTGAACATCTGCAGTCTCTGAATTAATCACATTAACAGCATCAGCATCAGTATCTTGACCTTGACCTTGATTCTCTGTCTCACCATCTTTTGGTTGGCTTCGATTTGGATCTTGAGCTGGATCTTGATCATCTTGATCACTCTCTTTGCTTCTTTGCTAGCTCATCATCCTTACAACCATCTTTATCTCCCCCTTGAGACAAGAATCGGTCAATTTTATCACCAAGAGAATGAACAAGTGCGGTCATAATGTCCATCTCTTCCTGATGTTTTGCAGCTTGGAGGTTCAACTGTTTCTCCAACGCTGTAACTCGCATCTCTAACAACTTCTTCTCCGAAACAATACGACTCAGCTGAACTTGTACTGGCAAAGCTGAATCTGAAGTAGAAGCAATATGCGATGTAGAAGCAGGCGGTGGCATCGTAGTCTCAAATGAAGGCATACAAACATGAAAAGTTCCTGATGGAGGCATCTGCGGTCTTTGCAATGGTAACAACAGACGATCCATAGCTGTAGCAATAGGAACTAATGCCTGAATAGGAGTAGAACGAGGTCTAGGAGCAGGAACTATCGGCTCTGGCTCCTGACGAACTAACGACTCTGGAGCTCTAGTAGTCGTAACAGTCGTAGCCTCAGTGACAACTCTAGCATGAGAACCATCTAAACGAATCGTGAACTTGGTTCTCGGCCTTTTCTCTCCAACAGAAATACCAACTGAAGTAGTAGACACCGAAACTGGAACTTCAGTAACAGAAGCTCTTAAGGCAGCAACTGATGGTGTATCAACTGATCCGGATGTATGAGACATCTCCATAGCAGAATGATACTCAGAAAACTCCCTATCAATCTCTGACTGAGGTCGCTGAAGGGCTTGAATCTTCTCAACAGCGTCAATCCCTTTCCCTTGTCTTCTTCTTCTCTTCAGTGGCCTATCTTCATTTTCATCTTCAGTTTCTGAACCATCATCGGCATTAACAGCAACAACATGTGGATCAGAAGGACCAACAACATCTACTGGAGCAGAGGTAGAATTAGAAACCCAGTAGTCGGCATCACAAGATTTGCCGGATCATCAATATCCTCCTCTAGAGCATCCATCTCCGAATCATCTCCGGAACATCAGTAAATAAAGGAACTTCATTCAATCCCTCAAACTGATCAGCTTGCTCTTCCTGAGGATCATCTTGACCTTGAGCATCATTAGCAGCAGCAGCAACGGGTTCATCATCTTCCCAACCTTCTCTTGGAGCTACATAATCAGGATTAATCAAGTGCCCGAACAGTGGTGGATTATCAACATCAGCCGGAACACCATTACCCCTTAAATGTTTCATCATATCATCAAACACTCGATGTGTAAGACGACCCAAATTAAACGTAGGACCATCAAAAGGTAAATCAGCTGCTCTATGCCGAATGATTATCATAACAAACCTTGGAAATAAAAAGAATTTCTTCTCGTTTCCAAACGCTCTCAACTGCCTAACAAAACTGTCATATATGTACTGAGAAAAGCTATATGGCTTGTTCAATACAAGTGCAACCAACTGTGAAGCAGTCTGTATATTCATTTGATCATGACCTGCACTCCGATGACTTATAGATCTCAACAAGTAGTAGGCAAGCAATCTCCATTTGCCTCTAATGCGATTCTTAGGATATGGATGCTTGATCTCGTTCACATACCCCATACGTCTAATAGCACCGTCAACAAAGCTTTCTTCAAACTCTGTAGACCTTGCTCCATTTCGACGTCACCTAAGTCCAAAATGTCCTTAAGTCTCCAGCTGTGAACTCAATGTTACGTCCTTGAACCGTAGTGCGAATCAAAGTATGATCACCAACTTGCACTAATCTTGCAGAGTTCCAGAACTGAGTCAGAAGACTTATGACCAATGGAGGATTCTCGGTCAAAGCAAAACGAATACGTGATCTTGCTAGATACTGTAAGACACCATGAAATTCCGCTGTGCATCCTTGCTGAGTAATGCTAATATCAATAGCAGCATTATGCTCCTTAACAAAAACACGAGAAGCAGCACCTTGTCTCGCCATACCTCCACAAATCAAAAAGAAAACGAAAAGAAAACAAAAAGAAAATTAAAAAAATTTCTGACCTGCTTTGTGGTGACGTCAGCCACGAGTTTGTTGTGACGTCAGCACGACACCTTCAAAACCCAGAAAAACATCTCCATATGATATCCAAATCGATTGAAATCCAGGATTTTAGTATCATCTTGGACTTGTTTTCATATTTATGCCCAGAAATCGAATTTCAAAATTGATTCTATGAACACGAAGTGGTTCGTGTTCTTCGTGTGAATAGTGACCGTGACATAAAATCATCAATTAATCTTGATTTTAAACATGTTAATTCAAACTTTAGTTAGATTTAAGATGTAATAACATCACTTAATCCAATTGTAAGTCCAATTTTAGTTCAAATCATCAGAAATTGAAAATCTAAAATTCAATTCGTCCAAGTTACTGTTCACGCGAAGAGAAATTCGAAATTCGGGCATTATAACATCTTAAATTCGATGATTTTCAAAGTTAAAACATCAATAATCTATCCTAGATTGAGATTATACCAACAAATCTGGATAAGTAACACAAAAAGAATGAAAATGATCGAAAGGGTCGGATGAACAGTTCGCGCGAAGTGGATGAACTCGTGTGATTAACTTTAGGGTTTAATTTCGGTTAAAAGTAAATAATTATAATTAAAACCCATATTTATATCTAAGTTCGTGGGCCGGGCCGAAGACACACTTTGTGGGCTTCATGCTGACGTCAGCGCGAGCCTGATGACGTCAGCACGCACGAGCTTAAATATTAAACACGAACGAGCTGCACACTTCAAATTTCGTCAATTTTTCCAGAAAATTCAACAAGGAAAAATTACAAAATTTCCAGAAAACATAAACCTGTAGATACTCGTTACCTGAAACTTGTATCTGCTCGAATATGTAATCTAACCACAAATCATCCATACTAACATGTCATCAAAATAATGTATAAACACAATCTTACATTATAATCTTGACATAAAATCGATCATTTCTCTTAACTTTAACAAAAGCAAACTTACATTGAAATACATTCAATGTATAATGCTTACAAATTCATCAAATTATCATACCAACAACCTATCACATTTAAGTCTTAGGTTGTGATCTTGATAATACAAATCTAAAATGATTTACATGAATACCAATGTTTCACGTAAATGTGTTTTCCCAGAAATTATATTACATGATGCATTCCGCACTTTAGTAATCAAAGAGATCACGATTTAATCGGTCCAAACCGCACTTTCGTAATGGAAATGAAATTTGATATCTGTAACCTGCACACTTAACAAACTTCATCAATGCATCAAAAACAACAATATAGTATAACCTTTATAACTAGCATATGCCAGAAATAATCGAATAGCTTCAAGTCTAGCTACTGGTGCAAA
The DNA here is from genome assembly GCA_034093135.1 of Erigeron breviscapus. Classification (NCBI taxonomy): domain Eukaryota; kingdom Viridiplantae; phylum Streptophyta; class Magnoliopsida; order Asterales; family Asteraceae; genus Erigeron; species Erigeron breviscapus. The sequence continues at coordinate 114,557,230 of CM067169.1, read as the reverse complement.
TGTCTCATCGTAATCGAAGCCTTCTTGTTGCTCAAAACCTCTAACCACCAACCGAGCCTTATTGCGAGTGACTACACCTTTGTCATCCTTTTTACAATGAAAAACCCATCGCGTTGATAAAGGAGATTC
>CM067169.1:114529269-114556101 GCA_034093135.1 Erigeron breviscapus | reverse complement strand
GTCAGTCCCTGCGAACGAACCTGGACTTACCTAGGCTATATTATTACTGGACAGGGTACACTGCCCTTAGTTGTGTGATAAGATAGAATTAGTAACTCCTTGAATTATAAATTTAAAACTTAGATTAAAGATTTAAAAATCACACATCATCATCAAGTTTTTGGCGCCGCTACCGGGGATTGTTAGCTAGGAATAGGTTAGAATAGTTTATTGAGACGATCCTTTTTCGTGTTCCACGCGAAAAAGTTACTTTCAGTTTTCTAGGATAGCTTTCTAGTTAATATATAAAAAAATAATAATAATTTATTTTGATTTCTTGGATTAGTTTTTCATTCTTGTATTTTAGAAAACATAAGAAACAGGTAGTATGAATAGGAATAAAGTGTAACACCCGTCGTTTAAAAATAAGGATTTCCAAAAAAATTCGCCTAACGGCGTCAAAGAAAGCGGAATTAAACTTTAAAAGTCCAAACCAACAGAATCTGTTTGGTTCATTTATTAATTGGTGTTACTAGCCATATCATCAAAACAAGTTCAAATGGAAACCCATCGGTTGCCCAACATTAAACAACCGACCACAACATCAATACAAGTCGAATATAATAACAAGACTTTCAATTGAAGTCGAAGACAACAAGTGAAAGGAAGAAATCATTTATGGCAGCGAAGCCTAGTGAATGTCTTACCCAGATTAAGACTGGAATATTCTCCAGTGTAAGCTACTTACAAAACTTTATAGTGATTACGAGGAAGACTTTTTACCTTTACTCTATTATCCGGACAATGCCATAAAAACATCACCCCATCACAAAATACAACAATTGTTGTACACAAAATAATTACTATATCTCCAAAATATAACATTCTTGATTTCAGCTACATACACTCTTTTTAGTAAACTCAATATCGTCCCAAGTGTCGAGCTATATAAATAAAATATCATTTCGTAACCATCCTTTACTGGCATTGTTGTTTTATACAGCAATATGCTTGAGAAAGGCTTGTACGGGGACATATTTCATACCCGTACGTATGTCCTTGAGGAGTGTACGCATTTATGCACTTTGGAACAAGGACGAATGATACATTCGCCCGTGGTAAAGAACGGGTTTGTTATGAACTTTTATGTGGTAAATATGTTGATCAGGTTTTATAGTGAATGTCATCATATACGATGTGTCCAAAAAGTTTTTAAATATTTAGTTGAATAATGATTAATATGCCTAGCAAATATGCCTAAAAGTATGTCTAATCTATTCAGATTTTGACACATGAATTTCATATTTTGTGTCTCTTAATTTTTATCATTAATTTTGCCATGTATCATTTTCCTAATTAGTCATAATTTTGCCATGTATGAACCTTTCCTAATTAGTCATACTTTTAGTCCTACATTCTAGACACATTAATCATTTTCCTATTATAATTGTTTGTTGAAATTTAAATATATAGATTCCACAAGCACTAAACACTTTTTAACAAACGTCCTCTATTTTATAGAACTTGATTTTTTACCCGGGCGTTGCAACGGAGAAAGATAACGACACGTAAAATTTACAACTCCTGGTAATTAAGGAATTAAAGTTTAAAAACTAAATAAAAAAAACTTTCGTGCGAAAAGTAAAAGAAATAAAGTTATGTGACAAAAATTAAAAAGGTTAAAAATTTCATGACAGGAATGGAAAAAGCTTGACTAAAGTTAAAAAAAACAAAAATTATATGGTGAAAATTAAGATAATGAAACTTTTGTGGTAAAAATTAGAAAAATAAAAGTATAAAAAGTAAATAAAACAGAACTTCCGTGCGAAAAGTAAAAGAAGCGAAAGTGATGTGGCAAAAAGTAAAACGGCGAAAACTTTAGTAAATTTATGTGATAAAAAGTAAAAAGAATGAAATTTTCGTGGCAAAAGTTAGAAAAATGAAAGTTTAAAAACTAAATAAAACAAAATTTTCGTGTCAAAAGTAGAAGAAATAAAGTTTTGTGATAAAAAGTAAAGGTTAAAAGTTTCGTGTAGTTGACAAAAATAAAAAACAAAATTTAAAATTAAATAAAACAAAAAATTTGTGCCAAAAGTAAAAGAATTAAAGTTATGTGACAAAAAGTTAAAAAGGTTAAAGTTATGTGGAAAAAAAAAAACCTAGAATGAAACTTTCGTGGCAAAAGTTAGAAAATTGAAAGTTTAAAAACTAAATAAAACAAAATTTTTGTGCCAAAAGTAGAAGAAATAAAGTTTTGTGACTAAAAAGTAAAAAGGTTAAAAGTTTCGTGGTTGACAAAAGTAAAATACAAAATTAAAAACTAAATAAAACAAAATTTCGTGCCAAAAATAAAAGAATTAAAGTTATGTGACAAAAAGTAAAAAAAAAACGAATTTAGGTGAAAAAAAAAAGCAAAGCAGCCTGCTTGCGTTACTGTAGCTAAGCCCCCCTTCAATGTATATATACTATTTTTTTTGTCCCCAGGAGTTGCCCCGGGAGTAAAAGAAAGTGATGTGGCAAAAAGTAAAACGGCGAAAACTTTAGTAAATTTATGTGATAAAAAGTATAAAGAATGAAATTTTGGTGGCAAAAATTACAAAAATGAAAATTTAAAAACTAAATAAAACAAAATTTTCGTGTCAAAAGTAAAAGAAATAAAGTTTTGTGATAAAAAGTAAAGGTTAAAAGTTTCGTGGTTGACAAAAGTAAAAAACAAATTTAAAAACTAAATAAAACAAAACTTTCGTGCCAAAAGTAAAAGAATTAAAGTTATGTGACAAAAAGTAAAAAGACGAATTTAAAAAATAAAAGAAACAGGCTACTGATGCGACTAACCTTTCTGTTTTTGGTGGAAAAGTTAGAAAATTGAAAGTTTAAAAACTAAATAAAACAAAATTTTTGTGCCAAAAGTAGAAGAAATAAAGTTTTGTGACTAAAAAGTAAAAAGGTTAAAAGTTTCGTGGTTGACAAAAGTAAAATACAAAATTAAAAACTAAATAAAACAAAATTTCGTGCCAAAAATAAAAGAATTAAAGTTATGTGACAAAAAGTAAAAAAAAAACGAATTTAGGTGGAAAAAAAAAAGCAAAGCAGCTGCTTGCGTTACTGTAGCTAAGCCCCCCTTCAATGTATATATACTATTTTTTTTGTCCCCAGGAGTTGCCCCGGGAGACATTAAACGAAAGTGATGTGGCAAAAAGTAAAAGGACTAAAACTTTAGTAAATTTATGTGATAAAAAGTAAAGAGAATGAAACTTTCGTGACAAAAGAAAAAAAGTTTAAAAAGTAAATAAAACTAAAATTTTTGTATTTGAAATAGAAGATGTGAAAGTTTGGAGTAAAAATGTAAAACAATAGAAGAGTAGTATTTCGTGGCAAAAGTAGAAAAATGAAAGTTTAAAAACTAATAAAACAAAACTTTCGTGCCAAAAGTAAAAGAAATTAAATTTATGTGACAAAAAGTTAAAAGTTAAAAGTTTCCGTGATAAAAAGGTAAAGAGAATGAAACTTTCGTGACAAAAGTTAGAAAAACATATGTTTAAAAACTAAATAAAACCAAACTTTCGTGCTAAAAGTAAAAGAAATTAAAGTTAAAGTTAGAAAAACGTATGTTTAAAAACTAAATAAAACCAAACGTTCGTGCTAAAAGTAAAAGAAATTAAAGTTATGTGACAAAAGTTAAAAGGTTAAAGTTATGTGGCAAAAATTAAGAAACCTAAAAATCTAAATAATCTAAGTTTGTATTAAAAATAGAAGATGTGAAAGTTTGGGGTAAAAGTGTAAAACAATAAAAGTAGTAGTATTTTGTGGCAAAAGTAGAAAAACTAAAAGTTTTTGTATTTGAAATAAGATGTGAAAGTTTGGAGTAAAAATGTAAAACAATAGAAGTAGTAGTATTTTGTGGCAAAAGTAAAAAATTAAAAATTTAGTAGTAAAAATAAAAATATTAAAAAGTTTACTGTAGAACGCTACTTTAAATGTTATATATAAGATAATGCCCACGATTTGTCAAATAATAGGTTAAACCAACAACATACAAGATTTGCAAAACAACCAAAATGCTTCAAAAGGCAAATACAGCATTTCCAAATAAAGATGACTACATAATAATAAGGGGCTTTGAGAGTAGTATAAAACCAAATTGTGCTTAGAAGACCATAAGTAAGTGATTAAGTAGGTATTAAGTCAAAGTCAACATGATAAATACTTAATAGTACACAAACATTGTCACGATAAACAGCTTGACATCTTTTTCTCTTTCTTGTTTTATCTTCCCATTGTGAGCTTGTCGCTCCCATGATCGTCTGCACTTAAACAGCATTCAAACAATTAGTACCAAAACCCAAAGGTGGCTATAATAGACGAGTTGGATAACGGGCTTAGGTAAAAAACGAATACTTTTAAATACGAAAACAAAGCAATGCAGAACCTATGTATTCCCTTAGACAATGAATTCGACTTTTTTCTTTTTCAATTAAATCTTTTAACCAAATCATACATCATCTTTTCATAGGTATATACCCTTCCAAGCTCGTATTAATGATATACCATCAATGGATCTGCTTTAGCATCCGGATATGCATATTATTAAGTTTAGAAATAAACTGACAAGTTGAAATACCAAAAGTTGCATTACCTATTAGGATTAAGTAACTCAGCGCAGACTACTCGAGCAGCACCATAAATGGTATGCAACTGTATTAATGATCAAGTAAGGAAACTCCCCAACATTAGCAAAGAAAAAACACATATACAACAAGCAAGTATTACCTTTACGGATGGTGGCTCCCACACAATGTTACGCACACCTGTTTATAGCATATTACACAATGAAAACATTTACAAAACCAAACTAGAAAATAAAATGTAGCCAGCCACTTATCCTATAAATTGGATCAATTTCAGCAAGTAAGATATGGATAAGAAGAAAAAAAATTAGCTAAAAGAAATAAGGTGAAAAACATTGTATTATAACAATGATTAATACACTTTCTACAACTTTAGATCGGTTAAGACTCGCATTAAAAACTAAATTGACTTTTGATAAGTTACGAAATCTTAAACTCTAATTCTAGACAAAATATATTGAATATTTTATTAATAATGACTTTTGGTATATAATGGATATTTTTGGACTAGCAAGTTCTATTTAAGTTGTGGTTTCTCATTAAAAATATTAACTAAACTAAAAAAATAGACTAGTAGTAGTGCATGAGACACACCAGTTGGATTTTCCTGACTTGGGTTACATCCATCATTATCACATGTTTTGTCTGATACAGCCTGTTCAACATACCAACATCATATTCAATTGGTTCCATACACAATGAAAAAAAATTAGTATCACAAAAGAAAAAAAGGCAGAATGTATAATCTCTCAAATCCCAGAAAAATGAAACAACTTAAAAAATTTGACCAAACCCTACCTGAATTGCTTTAGCGAATGCATTTATAATTTGTTTTGAGTTAGTCTCTGCATAGTTTGCCTCTTCACGTACATACTGGATAATATTGTACTGCAACAGCAACAACCACAACAACAACAACAATAATAATATATAATAATACTGATACTGATAAAAGAATCATTATACCATAAACATAGCAGATTTGTGATCAGTTTCTACAGAAAACATACATATAAATTACGACCACCATCAACTAATGTGCGTGCTTTCATGACAATCCTCACTTCCGGGATCAGATCACGTACATACAGCTCTGCTTCATACATTTCTTCTTTTTCAATAAACTATTATAAAATCAATATTACATAATCAATATAAATTCAATATTATTTTTGTTTAAAGCTAAAACCTTTTATACTCCAACGTATACTCTAGATCAAATAGTTTATGGGGAAGAACCTGGTCATCTCCATAAAGAACAACAGTGGCTACGTTGCCTCTAGGACATCCACTAAATATGCCAAACACTTCATTTCCAAATATCTTTTGTTGAAAACTCTTGCAAGTCCCAATTTGCTTTTCCAAGAATTTAAAAGTACAAATACATATTTCAGATAATTTCAACATAAAAAAAAATGCAAATAACAGGATATCAATAAACATATAGTTTTGTTTGAAGAGATTGGTTCAAAGTAGAAGAGGATTACTATTCTTTGTGGATAGTTATGGTTGAATGATATCGTTTCAGCGCAAGTAGCTTTTGCAACACGATTTAGATCATCTTCAGAAACCAGATCTGCAATGTATATACATCGCTTTGCCAATTCCTGGTGATAAAAAAAAGAAACAAAAGTTGAAATATAAAAAATGGGTTTCATTGTGAAAGAATCGATGTTAACCACCTGTTTTAAATCCCCATCAAAAGCTTGACTTGTCAAAACGACGTTGGGACCCCTCTTCAGTATATCAATTAGTTTAACCTCAATGCTGTCAATACAAAGGAATATAGAGTCAAATCCCATGAAGAAATCTAATAAACTGATAAGTGATAAACAATTGCTACCTCATATCCTTTAAGATCAGGATCTCTGGATTCTTAACCACACCCAGATTCTCAAAACCATCAACATGTGGTTTAAACGCGATGCCGATACCTTCTACAGAAAAGGAGTCATCCACATGACCACCCAAAACCTAGAGAAAAGAACACTTAAATAATGCATATAAATTAAATAATCAGAAAACGTTGCATTCACATAACAGTTCTATTGGTTGTATGGTTAACAATCTAAGGCGATGTTTGTTGTTTATGAGTGAGGGGCGATATACAAGTCTTTTTGCAAACACAAGAATCATTTGTTTTCCAACTCTTCAATCTTTGACTACAATTATCACAAAACATTATACGATTAATCATATGCCTCTAATATATATACAAGTTTTACAGTACTTTATATCAAATTTAACATCATACAATCATACCCTAAGATTTTTAGAGTCTTTTATATCAAACTCACCATGATAAATCAAAGAATTTCTCAACAAAATATGCAAGCATACGAATCACGCAAATTCTTATATATATTTAGCAAAATTAAAAATAAATAAAACCTTTTTTATTCCAATCAGGTTGAACCCATCTTCAAAATCACTCATATCATTCTCATAAGGACCAGCACAATCATAATCATATCCTGAAGCATAGACAGCATCAACAATGATGGTTGCTATATGACTCCGAGATTCATGAAAGAGCTGCTTCGGAAGTTGAGTGGCATAATAATCAGATAGTACGGCTTTCATGTCAAAACCATGCATGCTTATAGCTAAACTGGTAATCTTCTTAACGACCTGTAACATAAATTATTAGTGGATGTTAAGTAATAAAAAGTAATAATAAATAAATACAGATTTGTATGTACCTTATGAAGAATATTTTCGAAAACTTGAGAGATTAATTCAGGTGTAACACCACTATCAATCAAGCTTTGGGCCTCTTCTCTAAGCTCCGTCATAAGAAGAGGTATTACAACACCCTGCCACCAGATATATATATATACACATATGAATGAATATAATCGTTAATGGAAACAGGGAAATAAAAATAAAAAATGACATACGTACCCAATCTTCATACAAACGGTAGCCTAGATCTGGATACTGATGGTACAGCCAAATTCAATAATAAAAACAAACAAACAATTGTTAGTAGTCAATAATAAACACTACCGATTAATACTTGTTTTATGGTTAAAAGAGCAATTTTGTCACTTAATATATGTTAAAAGCAAATTTGCCATTAAATTTGCCACTAAATAACTTTAATAAGACCAAATTTGTCACTTTTTACAAAAACTTTTTTTTTCTTTTTAAATTTCACACATTGACAATAAACATTGCAATTGTTCGCTTATGTTCTAAATGACGCTTAATTTAGACAATGTGGAATTTTGAACTCTTTTAAAAAATACATACACATACACACACAAAAACTCTAAATCAATACACCTTAGATTCATGTTTGATTAATATGAACAATATTTCAAGTAACCAACTTCATCTTTTTAGTTGGTCATGGTCATAACTGAATATTTAATTAAATCGTGAGCATAATATGTATTGTTTCATATGAGTTTCACATATTAGAGAATGAGTACATACATGTATGTACGCGATTTGAAATATACGACAATAGTTTGAAATAATTGGAGCATTTGGTGGAAAATGATTGGTGACAAATTTACCTATTGTTAAATTTTTATTATAACATTTTACATTTGTAACTTTGTTTAGTGGCAAATAAGAGTCTTCCAAAAAAATCAGTGGTAAATTTGGTCATTCATATATTTCGAGTGCCAAATTTACTCTTTTTAAGGTTATGCAGTGGCAAATTTGAGCCTTTGAAAAAATTAGTGGCAAATTTGCTCCTTTCACATATTTTAAATGACAAATTTGGTCTTTTAACCTTGTTTTACTTTAGTGGAAACAGAGATATAAGAATGAAAAATGTCATACGCACCTCATCCTCATCTTGAGAACTGTAGCCTTAGATCTGGATACTGATGGTACAGCCAAATTCAATAATAAAATCAAACAAACTATTGTTAGTAGTCAATAATAAACACTACCGATTAATACTTGTTTTATTTTAGTGGAAACAGGGATATAAGAATGAAAAATGTTATACGCACCTCATCCACCTCATCTTGAGAACTGTAGTCTTCTTCTTCAGACTGATGGTACAACCAAATTAAAAATAAAATCAAACAAACTATTGTTAGTAGTCAATAATAATATTAATAAACACTACCGAGTGATAATGAGGAGGCCGGATTACCATAATTATCGATCACCGATGAAAGGGGTTCCTTCCTGCTTTTATATTGTAGAATTAATACACACAGATATTAATAAATAAAAATTATCAAATAAGCGAGACTAGCAAATCGCTCACAAACTAATATATACATATTACACAAATATTACAGATATATATTTTCCTTATAGCAAATCGCTATATATATATATATATATATTCCACAAAATACACACAGATATTAATAAATAAAAATTATCAAATAAGCGAGACTAGCAAATCGCTCACAAACTAATATATATATTCCACAAAGACTTACAGATATATATAATAAATAAAAATAGAAACCCTAATTTTGCAAACTCTTGGATCCGGAAGAAAAACGAAGAAGAAATACATGCTTTTCGAAACTGCGTTTACGACCCGATCCATCTAAGATCTATCTGATTTTATGCTTAGAAAATATATATTTTCGGTTTTTAAAGATTTTCGTGTGTACAATCCGATTAGATGAACTACATTGATTTTCGGTTTGTAAAGAAAACGGCTTAACCCATTGATTTTCTTACCTTGTATCTTAAGAAGATGTTGATGATGATGATGAAGAGATAGATAGGGGCGGTTGAGAGAGAGAGAAACGAGGAGGCGGAGTGAAAGTAAATATAGGGGTTTTTGAGTCAAGGACGAGCAACGGGCTAGGGATGGGCCGGTTTAAGTTATCCGGATCCGGGCCCCATTAAAAATCTCATGTTCCAATCCGTACTCGGACCTAAGGCTGGTAATTTTGACACGAAATCTGTTAACACGACAAGATTTGTTCTTAACAGGTTTCGTGTCTTAATAGTTCCGAACCTGTTAAGACACGATAAAATTCGTGTCTTAACAGGTCGTGTTTAACAGTTCGTGTTTAACATGTTCGTGTCTTAACATGTTCGTGTCTTAACAGTTCGTGTCTTAACATGTTCGTGTCTTAACATGTTCGTGTCTTAACATGTTCGTGTCTTAACATGTTCGTGTCTTAACATGTTCGTGTCTTAACAGTTCGTGTCTTAACATGTTCGTGTCTTAACAGTTCGTGTCTTAACATGTTCGTGTCTTAACAGTTCGTGTCTTAACATGTTCGTGTCTTAACATGTTCGTGTCTTAACATGTTCGTGTCTTAACATGTTCGTGTCTTAACATGTTCGTGTCTTAACAGTTCGTGTCTTAACATGTTCGTGTCTTAACATGTTCGTGTCTTAACATGTTCGTGTCTTAACATGTTCGTGTCTTAACAGTTCGTGTCTTAACATGTTCGTGTCTTAACAGTTCGTGTCTTAACATGTTCGTGTCTTAACAGTTCGTGTCTTAACATGTTCGTGTCTTAACAGTTCGTGTCTTAACATGTTCGTGTCTTAACAGTTCGTGTCTTAACATGTTCGTGTCTTAACAGTTCGTGTCTTAACATGTTCGTGTCTTAACAGTTCGTGTCTTAACATGTTCGTGTCTTAACAGTTCGTGTCTTAACATGTTCGTGTCTTAACATGTTCGTGTCTTAACATGTTCGTGTCTTAACATGTTCGTGTCTTAACATGTTCGTGTCTTAACAGTTCGTGTCTTAACATGTTCGTGTCTTAACATGTTCGTGTCTTAACATGTTCGTGTCTTAACATGTTCGTGTCTTAACAGTTCGTGTCTTAACATGTTCGTGTCTTAACAGTTCGTGTCTTAACATGTTCGTGTCTTAACATGTTCGTGTCTTAACAGTTCGTGTCTTAACATGTTCGTGTCTTAACATGTTCGTGTCTTAACATGTTCGTGTCTTAACATGTTCGTGTCTTAACAGTTCGTGTCTTAACATGTTCGTGTCTTAACAGTTCGTGTCTTAACATGTTCGTGTCTTAACATGTTCGTGTCTTAACATGTTCGTGTCTTAACATGTTCGTGTCTTAACATGTTCGTGTCTTAACATGTTCGTGTCTTAACATGTTCGTGTCTTAACAGTTCGTGTCTTAACATGTTCGTGTCTTAACATGTTCGTGTCTTAACATGTTCGTGTCTTAACATGTTCGTGTCTTAACAGTTCGTGTCTTAACATGTTCGTGTCTTAACATGTTCGTGTCTTAACATGTTCGTGTCTTAACATGTTCGTGTCTTAACATGTTCGTGTCTTAACAGGTTCGTGTCTTAACATGTTCGTGTCTTAACAGGTCGTGTCGGACTGTATGCCAGCCTTACTCGGACCTCACAAGTACCCGTTTAGTGATTAACCGTCGGGTAACGGGCTTTTTCACGTGCAATTGGGGATTCGTTAGTTTATATACATATACATATGATGATATTTCTATCTCTATCTATATTTATATCTATAATCATTATAATAGAGGAGTCCCTTCTTTTTTTTAAATCTCAATTAAAGATTTGAACTATCTAAATTACCCTCTTTTTTTATTCACTAATTTAACCATCTCTACCTAATATGCCTATAATACCCTTTAATCTTAATCACTCATTTTCTTCTCTCTACTCGAATCTAACCACTCATTTTTCTCTCTTCTGCATAAATCATTTTAATCCTGAAATTGTTTCAAAAAAAATTTATCTCAAAAATCGTATATCGATAAATTAAAAAAATCATATGGCTGTTGATGAGCGATAATTATATAGACTTTTACCACACTTGTTTTGGCCATTTTATAGTCATTTGAATGAACTTATGATACTTAATGGCGTGTATCTGTGATTTCAGGTACATTGCTCGTGGCATGAAGGAAAACATCAAGAAATAGTGATAAAGGACTTAAAGGAAGATAAATGATGGTTCGATGAAGATTCGGGTCGAGATTCAAGACTTAAGATGAAAAAACTTGCGTATGAAGCCTATGACCATGTGTTAGTATTTAGGACATAACTTCTTCATACGGACTCCGTTTCTGACGAGTAAGCTATCCACGGAAAGGCGAGAGAAAGATCTACAACTTTCGTGTTGGACCTGAAGCCCCCAGCGCCGCTCATTTCACTCCAGCGCCGCTGGAAGTAATCCTAAACCCAACTAGCGGAGCTGGGAGCCAGCCAGCGCCGCTGGGACTTCTGCTAGCGCCGCTCACAAGCAGCCAGCGCCGCTGGGACTTCTAGCAGCGCCGCTCACAAGCAGCCAGCGCCGCTGGGACTTCTAGCAGCGCCGCTCACAAGCAGCCAGCGCCGCTGGGACTTCTCAGCGCCGCTCACAAGCAGCCAGCGCCGCTGGAAGTAATCCTAAACCCAACTAGCGGAGCTGGGAGCCAGCCAGCGCCGCTGGGACTTCTGCTAGCGCCGCTCACAAGCAGCCAGCGCCGCTGGGACTTCCAGCGCCGCTCACAACTCCAGCGCCGCTGGAAGTAATCCTAAACCCAACTAGCGGAGCTGGGAGCCAGCCAGCGCCGCTGGGACTTCTGCTAGCGCCGCTCACAAGCAGCCAGCGCCGCTGGGAGTCTAGCCAGCGCCGCTCACAAGCAGCCAGCGCCGCTGGGACTTCTGCTAGCGCCGCTCACAAGCAGCCAGCGCCGCTGGGACTTCTCAGCGCCGCTCACAAGCAGCCAGCGCCGCTGGAAGTAATCCTAAACCCAACTAGCGGAGCTGGGAGCCAGCCAGCGCCGCTGGGACTTCTGCTAGCGCCGCTCACAAGCAGCCAGCGCCGCTAGAAGTAGGTCGGCCAGATTTGGAATTTTCGTAAACCTATAAATACCAACCCTAAACCCTAAAATTCGACACTCTCTGATTGCAGACGACTTTGGGGCTTCTCCTAGGGTATTTTCTCGAGATCTAAGCCGTCATAACACCTCCATATCACACCGGAGATCAGACATTGATTTTGTACTGCATCATCATTCTAATCTCTATTTCACTTTCGGTACATTATGTCTTCATACATTATTAATAGTGATTGTTCTTTTACTATGAGTAGCTAGATATTTTATCATTTAACTAGATGAAGTGACATGATTATGTGACGGTTGTGTTTATTATAGTGACTGCAGCTAGTGTTTTGTCGCTTATTGAATTCTTATTAATTATTATTGTCTTGTTGATTGTATCATTATGCTTTTAATGGTATTAGATGCATGATAATATGATCTTGATTGTTTGGTAAACGATTGTTTGATTCATGGTATGATAGAGTACAAGATAATATTAATAGGAATCCACGTGTTAATAGTTTGGTAAACTAGTAGACAGAATTACTGATGTATTAATCTATGCAACCAAAACATGTTATGAATCTGATTCAAAGTAGATGACACTCTCAATTTTATTGTTTTGAATTAAAATCTTTTCGTTGTTTCTTCCGAAACAGCCTGCACCGGTAATACCAGATTCTCTGTCTTTTATTATTATTAGTTTAAGCAACGTGACAACTCGGTCACAAAACCCCCAACAAACCTTAGTATTACTTAATCTTACTTAGTTCTTAAACATAGTCTCTGCGAACGAACCTGGTCTTACCTAATAGCTATATTACAAACGAACGGATCCACTGTCCGTGAGTGAGTGTTTAGTTTGATATTTCCTTGACTTGTAAATTTAAAACTTGACCGCTTTTCTTTATACACAAACGACACATCAAGTTTTTGGCGACGCTGCCGGGGACTATTTCACTAGGAATTTAGTGAGATTTTGTGATTCAACCCTTTTTCGTGTTCACTCACGAGAAAGTTACTTTTCTGTCTTTTATTTTCCGTCTAGCATAGTTAGTTTAGATTTTGTTTTCATTATTCTAAAAAACCCAAAAAAAATTGTAAAATTTTAAAAATCCAAAAATATTCTTCTTTTATTTGCTTAGATTAGATTTAATTTTAGTCTTTTTTTTTCGTCTATTCGTTTTTATCAATAAACTGTTGCTTTTCACGGGTTGCTTTTATTGTTTGTTTTACAGAGATTAGCATCAACATGACAGTTCAGAAGGATTTCTATAACATCCCAAACTTTTCAAGTTTGACTATTTGACTATTCCGTTAGTTGACGTCAATTCGTTAAGTTTATGTGCCATAAATTGGGATTATGTGATTAAATGCTTATGCTTTTAATATAATATGATTAAGGTATGTCGAGAGAAAGTAATTAAAGTAAAGTCATGAAAGATAAGTGCTCGTTAAATCGTTAAGTGTAGTGGTGAGAAAGTTAAGCTAAGAAAGTAATGTTTAAAAGTTGAGGGACGTAAGTGTAACTTTGGGAGTTGATGGCCAGGGATTAAAGGTGAAATTAGGTATCCCTAATTGTCACAAAACCTGATCATATGTTTATTGTTATTGCTACATGTTTAGTTGTCATTTTTAAATTTTCTGTTTGAATATTTGACATACATTTGGATTTAAAATATTGTTTGTGTAAAAAACGTATTCCGCAGCAACACGCATGTAAAAAAATAATTCTATTTTTAAGATGGGATCCTCTAAAGTTACTTACTAGAAAAGTTTAACAATTATTAGCCATTAAGTTAAATCAAAGGCTAGGATTAAACCATAAATATTTTTTTAGTTAATTGATTTAACTCTAAAATTGAGATTTGCTCTTTTGAGTTTATGTACATATTAGATGGGAACTTGCGCGATGCGGCGGATAACAATACATAGCATTCGAAGCCATAGCGACTTTTTTCATATCACATGCACGAAATTTGCATTTAACCCTATTAACGTCATTTTGACCAACCATCAACTTATAGATCGCCTTATCGGTATTTATGAACTTGAGACTTTAAAATATCCCGTTTAAATATGAGTGTGAGCAAGACATTTCTCGGGTTGATAACGCGAGTTTTTCTTGATATTACAGGATTTCCTTTAGAATTGAAAACGGTCATATATGAAAGGACAACATCGCAACCCAAGTTTGCCGTTATCATAAAAAAAAATCGTTAGATGAAGTAGACACAAAATTCACACCGATATATATAGGCATGTAGCATTATTCTGTTAATTGAAAACAAATCACATTTTACGGTGATCAAACAATATTCATAAGTGAAGAATGACATTTCATACTTGATTGATTGAACAACGATCGAACAGGATTTTAACATCTAGAAATTTATGGATATAAACACCAGAAGATGACAACATCAGACTACTTCAAACAAAACCAAATCCATTTCCCTTGGACCAGAGAACTCTGATCCTCATTTGGGTCAGACTCGAAATCAAATACTACTCTCTGAAGATAGAAAAACAAAATGTCAAAACAATAGTTCCAACAGTAACGACATACATCGATATAAATCTGAATCAACGGCTAAATTGAAACACACTAAAACGTGATCTTATTCCGGCCATTTCCATGAACATCGAGAGAAGAGCAATATGGTAGAACAAAAATAGTCGATGCTACGGACATTCATGATCTTACTGGCTTTTGCCATTTTGCTGGGAAGCAGCATAATTACGAATGACCTCCATTGCCAGTTGGTGAGCACTCTTATTCTCAATCCTTGCAAGTGCATCCACAGCTTCATATGTTTCCTTGTCTGTAAAAAGTTTCAAGTAGTATCTTGATGACGATTTTGGTACTCCTTACCACTTATCAACTACTTCTTGAAGTTTCTCAAATCCCTGTGGGAAAAACACATCAACCCATGTTATTCCAAAAAATGACCCGCAAAGATAGATTTCCTCATTATTGAGAAGGCAATTTTGACCCGTTACTTGCTTATGTCTTATATCTAACGGGTTAAAAAGGTAAAATAAATGATTTGCTAAATAGGGAACGGGTCAAATGTCGTCTCTTTAATACATAAAGCCTCTAAAATAATACAGTATCATATTACAAAAGATATACATTGTAACTGAGAATATATAGTTTCTCTCATCATGTTTGACACACTAAATACTACTATAAAGCTTCAAAAAACATTTTCGGATTAACCAACCTGACCCATATTGACCTGCTCAAATACTGAACCACTAAGACCCCTTGCCCAAAACCTGCCTGACCCACCCATTTTTCCACCTCTACTTGAAAATACATTTGGATATGTGTCTCACCATGCGATTTGTGAAGTCGCCGAATGATTCCTTAGATTTCCTCTTCAATCTCCAGCTGTAGAACAATGGTTCGAACACCTTCTCAAGGTCGTGAATCTTAACCTTGTTCATGAAAGTTCTGGCTAGTGAAGTTTGAGCTGGTGTCCCCCCAAACCAGATCTATAAAGATGCATCATTTGCAGTTACATTAAAAAATTAGCAATAGCATGAAAACTCCTTGGACCAAGTCAAAAATGGAACAACCGACAATATACCTGATAGCTGTTAGGACCATCACCAACTAATCCGAGTTCAGCCATGTAAGGCCGGGCACAACCATTAGGGCAACCGGTAACTCTTACTACTATGGATTCGTTATACGAGAGACCCACCTGAAATAGCATCATGCACACTTGTTAATAAAGATTATAAACAGACTTAAAGAACACAATGAGCAGTTGCATCTTTTATATTAAATTCCAATTAGAGTAATACCTTCTCAAATACAGCCCGAACCCGCTTAAGGAGGTCAGGAATCCCTCGCTCAGCTTCATTTATGGCAAGAGGGCACAGAGGCAGAGCAGGGCATGCCATTGCAGTTATGTTTAGGGGATCCACATAAGTAGGGGGCTGCCAAAAAACAGTATTTAATATAAGTAACACCTCCCACAGAAAAATATATCAAGCCCTAATGAAAATTAGCTAGTAACTTGGCAAGCTTGTCACTAACAGATGAAACGGATACTAAATTATGAATCATCATTTTCTCTATATAAGCATCAAAGCTGCATATCAATGCAACCCATATCACAAACATATTTAGCTCATTGGTGCTTGATGACATACCATCCCAGCAGGACCTGCCACACGAAGAAACAGTAACACGTTACGACACGAAGGATGTCCGTAACGAAGGCTTCCGCTATAAGATAACAAGATAAGAATGTTCCCCTATAATTTCGGGATTTAATCATATCTCTTAGTCCTTTAAAGAAGGAAACAATCCTTCTGGACTTTGACCTCCTAAAACTTAGGAAACCCTAAGTCAAATGCTTATTTTCTAAGCTAAATCCTCCTATAAAAGGAGGATCGTAAGACCTACTAAAGGCATTCAATTCAACCTTCACGGTCGCACTCAGATCGTGTAAAGTAACTCAATTGGCGTAAAGAGATTCACTCTACCTTCGGGGAATCGCCAATAAACAACCAAAAACATCCACCATCTCCCATTATTTTAACCTCGGTTCGGTGCACAAACATTTGGCGCCATCCGTGGGACCCTACACTCAGATCCCATAACCATTTTCGACCCTGTTTTTTGTATCGAATCAAGAAAAAGAAATGGCCGATGTTCCGCCAGATTTGGGCAAAGTTCCCAACAAACAACCGGGAACGAGCCCAATGGGAATTCCCCACCCAGATCTGGGCCGACGACTGAAACACCAATCAATGGCGACCATCAGACTAATCGTCGAGCTGGTGGAGACAGTGAGCGCCCAGGACAAACACCGGGGAGACAAGGAGGGTTCACGCGAGGGTCTCCATCTGGGGCCCCGCAGTTATTTGACCCAGACTATATTATTCAAAATTATAGCCACATCAATCATACTATCAGATATCTTAGAAGCGTTGGGGCACTTGACGATATCACCAGGACGTTGAACTTTGACGATGAAACAGAGGACGACTATGATGCTGACACCCCTCCTAGAGGACTCCGACGATACCCTCGGGTCCCGATATCTCGAGTCAGAATCGATCACGGATCCGGACAAATAAGTGAGGGCCCTGGGGCCCGAACACCTCCGCACCGGACACAACCGGAGGAAACCGAAGCCTCGATGGTCAACACTCAGTTTAATGTTCCTCCAGGATCCGGAGGACTTAGGGACCAGAACCCCAATGCACCTCGGTCAGGATCTGTTCCGGGAGGGCCTAGCACAACGAACAATATTCCGTCCAGAGGTCACCAAGGACCTTCGGGTCAAACTCCCCAAGGACCTTCGGGCCAGACTTTTCAAGGACCTTTGGGCCAAACCTCTCAAGGACCCTCGGTCAATTCCCAAGGACCTTCGGGCCAGACTTTTCAAGGACCTTTGGGCCAAACACCTCAAGGACCTTTGGGCCAAACTTCCCAAGGACCTTCGGGCCAGACTTTTCAAGGACCTTTGGGCCAAACCCCTCAAGGACCCTTAGGTCAAACCTTCCAAGGACCTTCAGCCCAAACATCTCAAGGGCCTTCAGGTCAGACGTTCCAAGGATATTCGGGCCAAACCTTTTATGAACCTGTAGGCCAGATGCCTCAAGGGCCTATGGGGCAGAGCTATCAGATATTCCCAAACCAAGGCTATGGAAATATGAGCGGATCCGGAGGGCAGCAATACCCCTCACAGCAATATGGTACTCACCCTTCAGGAGGAATGTATGGCAGTCAAACGACAGGGCAGGCGCATCCTCATCAGTATTATGCACCGCAGTACACCGTGCTGACCCAGGGGGTCCAACAAGGTATCGGAGCACAACAGTACACTGTACCAGCCCCCGTCGCAGGACCTTATGGCCCACAGGGCTGGGGGGCTCCAGTATATCAAAACGCGCTGGAATTACAGATGGTTGGAGGAAGCGTCGAAAACTCACCATTTGTCGCCTGGATACAAAACTATCCCCTTCCGAAAGATTTGAAATATCCTTCCCATCTAGGAACATACAAAGGAAAAAGCGACCCGGATGATTTCCTAGAAGCATTCGAAGGGGCAGCAGAAATGAAAGTTTGGAACGTACCAATTGCATGCAGGATGTTCAGGTATGCACTCGAAGGGGATGCTAGAGAATGGCTGAAGAACGTCACGAAAGGATCCATCGTTAGTTTTGACGACCTTAAAGAGAAATTCAGGGCCCGTTTCAGTCAACAAAAGAAACACAAGAAAATCCATGTGGCTGCCCATGGCATAAAACAAAAAGAAACTGAAGGTTGCAGAGCATTCATGGATCGATTCACCACTGAAACGGAGGAAATCGTAGATCTCCCTGAGTCACAAAGGATCTCCGGATAGCTGCATGGTCTCCGGAGCAGAGGACTAATTGAGTTCCTATATAGGGACCTCCCGAAAACATACGAAGCGGTGCAGAAAAGAGCTCACACGTATCTAGATGCTAGAGACACCGCCTCGAAGGGAGATATCATCCCAACGCAAGAAAAGGAAACTCCGACAAACAGAAAAGGAAAATGGATCAGCGAAAGAGAAAAGCCAAGGTATAGCCCATACCACAAGGATGACAAAGGATACCTTAGGGTCAATCTTCCGGAATTGCACAAAACTCCAAAAGAGATATTGCTCACCGAAAGTGTTGCAAAGAGTTTCCCCACCCCGCCAAGATTAAGTGGTAAAAATAGGAAGGATCCGGAAAAATATTGCGAGTTCCACAGAGACCATGGCCACGACACAAACGCGTGCTGGCAACTCCGGAAAGCTATAGAAGAAGCGATCAATGAAGGAAAGCTCTCGCACTTAGTGAAGAGTTTAAGAAAGCAGGGCACGAAGAAAGAAGACGATGAGAATGAAAAGAAGAAAGGTCCTGAGAAAACTATTTATACAATAATAAAAAGCAAACCTGGGGCAGAACATTCGCTACCAAAGACCTACAGGGGAGATATGAGGAGCATCACGTTCCCTTCGACCTATAATGGCAAAGTCTTCAGAAACCCCCTGGTAATTTCTGCACTTCTAGAAATATCTAAGGTAAAAGACATTATTGTGGATACAGGAAGCGAATGCAATATCCTATACGAAAAAGCATTCTGGAAGTTACATCCCGTGTCACGAATGAACTTCAGAAGGATAGGAGCTTCGGTACAAGGGTATTCCGGGACCACAGACAAACCACTGGGAAAA
This sequence comes from Erigeron breviscapus, assembly GCA_034093135.1. Taxonomy (NCBI): domain Eukaryota; kingdom Viridiplantae; phylum Streptophyta; class Magnoliopsida; order Asterales; family Asteraceae; genus Erigeron; species Erigeron breviscapus. The sequence goes on along the minus strand of CM067169.1, from coordinate 114,536,531 downwards.
CTATCGGTGCAAACAACAATAGGAGAAGGACGCTGGAAGCGAAAAGAGAAGATCACATTCTTGGTGGTAAGCGGAACATCACCCTTCCAGGCAATCCTAGGGAGACCCGGAATCCAAAAATTTGAAATGATCCCGTCCGTAACACATGGTATGATCAAATACGACCCAAGCGGAGGAGTAGGGACCTTGGTGACGAAGGAAAAAATGTTATCTGAAGGAGGCCAAGACGGCCCTCATTGTCTCTCATGGAGCGAAGGACCCTACTATGGGCAATTGGACGGATAGTGATACATCCAAAGGCAAGCCCCATCCACAAGGATAATTAGTCTTTCTTTTTTTTTTATTTTTTTTATAAAGCCTGGAGGATATGGTATGTAACCTCACTTATATTAGTAAATAAAGGCTTTTTATTTCTCAAAAACAAAGACGCATATATGTGCATAAAAATATACGCATAAAAATAAATGTGTATAAAAATGGGGACGCCCATATACATATTGGAATTCCAAAAATTAAAAGGACCTATAGTCCAAATAAACACCTACGGATATATCCATAAAATAAGCATGCAAATGGGTGATAACTACCTCAAAGACAGTTCTTAAACTGCCACCAAAGTCGCATAAAAACCTACAAAGCAGCATATAAGACTGCACCAATTAGACAGCTCTCAAGCTGCAACATTGCGACAACTTCGAAACTGCAGAAAGGTTTCATAATATTAAGCAGCCTATAAGACTGCAACCGTTAGTTATTAAACCATAGTTCATAAAACTGTGGGCAAAAGCTAATATCCACAAAAAACTACGAGCATAAAAGTAAGTTGTCCAAAATAGCATAACAGAGCTGCTATCAAAAGAAATATTGTTTAAAGCTGGCACACACGCCATATCCAAAGGCACGCAGACCTTAACCAACTACTGAGGGTCCACATCGGCTTCAGGTTGAATCACGTCAGGCACAATTTTTAGCAGGTCTTCAACAGCAGCATTGGGGTCAGCCACAACTTTGCCCAGGTAAGGAAAGACCGCTTCTCTCCACTTCTGGTCAACGACTTCAAGGTCATGAGAGGCATTTGCAACGTAATCTGCCCGGCATTGTAAATCACACTTACCCTCTGCAGAAAACTCCTCCAACACAGTAGACCTCTCTTCCGCCCTTTCAGCTGTGGTCACATCCCCCAAAAGCTGTCCAACCTCATCACTAAATAACAATGACCTGCTCACATGGGGAACTACCTCTATGACTAACCTGACTCGATCCGGCTTCAAACTTTTCAATCTGTTCACGTAACAACCTGCTGCACTCACGCTCATCAGCATATTCCTGTTGCAACTTCAAGACAGCCTCATCATGAACCACTGCATCCGCCTTTAGCATATTCACCTGCTGCTTCAGATCCTGGACAATGTCAGATGACTCAACAGTGGTCACAAACCTGGCCTCCTTAGCCCTCAAGTCATCAACTGTGGCCAACAGAGACTGCACCTCCAAAATTTTGGACCTGAGATCAATCGACATCCTAGAAAAGCGCCTGGCAGCAGCCGCATCAAGATAGGTGTGAAATTGGCGATCCTTTTTGAACACACGAAGGAATGTCTCATTGTCCATGTCGTCTATCTTTTTGACATCTTGGGCATTCATGTCTCCACCTTCCAACCAGGAAAGAATTTCCTGATCATGAGCATCTGTAATAACCAAATATTCAGTACGGCAAGAAGGAGAAAAATATATCAAAATTACACAAAATAAGAGAAGCAGAAAAAAGTCAAACCTGTCTTAGGATCCAAAGGCCTGCGGGATTCAGTAGCCTTGACATCTTCTCCAACCTTTCTTCTCTTTACAACACGACCTGCAACAGATTGAGGGATGGCAGAGCCAGGGACATCTTTCTTCTTCTTTCTTTTGCCAACAGTAGAGACTCCAAGAACTTCAACTTCAGACATGTCTACACTTAAAATGGGGGGATCAACAGCACTTGACACCTCCGGGTTATCATTCTGAACACCAGACGAACCAGCATCAGCAACAAGACTCCCCTCAATTCGAGGCTCTTCAGTTACCTCCTTCACACCCTTTCTAACAAATTTTCTAAAAGTCATATCTATAGTAGACAACAATGACAATACGATGATCAGAAAAACAAGACAAATAGATTCCAAAAAACAAAGAATATCAAATCCTTACCATCTATATCTACACCACCGGGCAATGTACTTATCAACCTGGCCTTTACAACACAACATCAGGGTACAACACGACTTGGATAGGGTTTGACCGAATTTCACGACACAAGTCATCAACAACATAATCAGGAAAAGGATTCTCATATTTTTCATGGATACGAAGTAACTCCCTATTGGTTACAGACTCATAATCACTAGGGATCAAAGAGGCTTTCATAAAGACAAAATCACTTTTCCAATTACGAATATCTAGACCACCCCTTTTAAAACACCCAGCCTTCGAACGGTTACCAACAGTAACCCAATCGCCAGAGGGACAGGTTTGAACAAAATATCGAAATAGATCAAGTGATGGCTCACCACCATACGCCTTACACATAACTTCGAAAGCGATTATCCTTGATAGACCAAGCGGTGTGACAGTGGAGATATGAACATCAAAATAATCAAGAACACTAAGCATAAAAGACGAGAACGGGTATCTCACATTACCCTCAGTCATCGATTTAATATAAAACCCGACATACCCATCCGGGGGAGTCAGGACATTATCACCATCAGAGGGAATTGCAAAAGATGATATTTGACCAGGAAAATATTTACCTACAAACTTATCCAGTTTCGACCAGATAACAGTCGATTCAGTAGTTTTAATGCCTCCTTTCGACATTAAAAGACGGAAATCGAAAGAAAATTAGAAGACAAAGGAAAGAAATTGCGTACCTAATGGCAAATTGGAAGGAGCAGAAACCCTAAAGAAAAGAGGAATTATTTTTGAGGAGGATAAAACAAAAATGACAGAAAAGGAGCTTAAATACTTGGCTGCATGAAGATCTCAACCGTATAAAAGTCGCCTAGAGATACGCGCCCATCTACCACCTTTAATTACCTTTCAACTCAAATTAATTAAGGCGGTTTAAGAAAATTACACAAAATGCCCCTGAACATTATGAAGACAGTAGTAATAGTCCAACGTAATGCTTGTTTGGAAAAAATCATCACCTCGGACTGGGGGGCTTGATGACATACCATCCCAGCAGGACCTGCCACACGAAGAAACAGTAACACGTTACGACACGAAGGATGTCCGTAACGAAGGCTTCCGCTATAAGATAACAAGATAAGAATTGTTCCCCTATAATTTCGGGATTTAATCATATCTCTTAGTCCTTTAAAGAAGGAAACAATCCTTCTGGACTTTGACCTCCTAAAACTTAGGAAACCCTAAGTCAAATGCTTATTTTTTAAGCTAAATCCTCCTATAAAAGGAGGATCGTAAGACCTACTAAAGGCATTCAATTCAACCTTCACGGTCGCACTCAGATCATGTAAAGTAACTCAATTGGCGTAAAGAGATTCACTCTACCTTCGGGGAATCGCCAATAAACAACCAAAAACATCCACCATCTCCCATTATTTTAACCTCGGTTCGGTGCACAAACAGTGCTTCACCTCAAGTACTAGATTCCAAGTTTGAGATTCATACTAACTACATCAAGTGTTGGTTGTCAAAAGAAAAACCCAGAGATAAGCGAACTCTAAATGTAAATCGACATGACACAATTACTCTTCACCATTTTTGAAGGTTAAGAATGAAACAAGTCATCTCTGTCTAGTAAATTTTAAAGAAGGCATTGAAATGTATCAAATGTTACACATATGAACTTTCAAAAAAATATTATGTCTCCAACTCCTATTATGATATATGCAGACCCACAACATACATTGCACAGTAAACCTATTCAAAACTGTAACATCCGTGAATTTTGACCCGTTGACTTTACGTGTAATTTGACTAACAATTTAAGTTAATGATATTTGGGTCGTTTTCGTGAATTAAATGACAATGTGTTATATTCGGGTCGATAATATGTTTTGATCGGTGTTTAAATGTGTAAAGATTGTAATTTGGCTTGAGAAGAGAAACGGGTCGACCCATACCCTTTGACCCATCAGCCGACCCATCCTTCCCCCTTATCCCCTCATTTCACCACACACTTAGTCTTTCTCTCCTTTCTCTCTAACAAAAGCAAGAAACCCCCCTTTCTCATTTTTCTCTCTTGAACTCTTGGATTAATTGGTGTTGTGGAATCGGTTTAATATAAGAATCATCATCATCTCCTTCTCATCATTGTCAAAATCTTAGAGTTCTAAGTGCAAGACTTTTAACCCATTTGACCTAATTCGGATTTGAGCGAGAAAGAGTTTTGGTAAGTCTAAATCATCCCATTTACTTCTATATGTTTGTTTATGCATTTCTAGTCATCTTGAACATTTACAAGTCCTAAATCGGCTCAAATCGTTTTTTGGGTCAAATTAGGGTTTGTTTAGGGTTTGAAGGTTTTGGGTGTGATTTTGATGTTTTGGTCGAATTCGTGGATTGGGTTATGTGTATTAATGGTTTATTGGTACTTAGTTAAGCTTCAAAATGAGTCCTTTAACCTTGCAATTCGATTTAGGGTCTTGAGTTCTTGAAATGGGGTTTTGGTTCTTGTTTTTCTGCATAATTGGTTGCTGATCGTTTTGCTGCCCAGTAAAGGGCGTAACCTACAACCCTTAGGGCCGTAGGTTACGCCAGTTGAAAATTTCTTGGGCGTACCTTACGCCCATTGTGGGCGTACCTTACGGTGCTCTCCATTTTCATTACGCCAAATTGCTTCTGTTTACGCCCCTTTTCACTAGACTTTGTAAGGGCGTAACCTACGCCCCTTAGGGCCGTAGGTTACGCCAGTTGTAATTTCATTTTGTTTTGACCTAGTTTGCCTTTCTGGACCTTTTTACGCGTCGAGCTTTAATCTAATTCACTTCTTATCTTATGTACCATTGAATAAGAGTCTTAGAAGTCGTTTAACGTCGAGAAACACTTTGGAAACCTAATTAGGGTTTTGCCGAATACTTGATAACTACGTATATGTGACTATGCATGTTGATGTGAATGTATATGATCGATATTTAGGTTTTGGACGCGAAGTGAACATCGAACGACTGTAACTCAACTTTGTACCCAACTTAACTTCTTTGCCGATCAGGTGAGTTTCGTAGCTCCCTACTCAATAGAGATTCGGGCTGAAAAGTGTAAACATACGTGCTTTATTGTTTAAATGATTGGTTGATTATGCGGTAGACTTTGGTTATATATTGTGATTTAAGATAGAATATGTCGTGCAGTTGAGTACATTTGAGAATATGACGTGCATTTGAGTACATTTGGGAACAAGACGTGCATTGTAAAGTCGTATGATTTGTATGTGCATTGTAGTCTTATATGATTTGTTGTACGATAGACTTGTGATTGAGATTGATTATGTTTTTGTACTTATTGATTGATTGGTTTAGTTGGTGGATTGATGAGACGGTTTATTACGATTGATTTACTTAGTTAAGTTGTGAAGTATTTTATTATTATTAGGATAGACGTATAGACATGGAAGTCGGTTATGCCTTCATTGAGTTTTTAGATGTGGTGGGAAGGCTGCGGATGACCCTATATATAAGCATCTGGATTCGAAGAATGGATAACCCTCTTAAGTGTATGTACGTATAGTTTGTTTAAATTGTGATTACTGGTTTATGATTGACGAATATTGATTGTTGGTTCATGTTCATCGTATATTGATTGTTGGTTCATGATTGGTGCATTTACGATTGATTGTAAGTATTGAATACATTGTTCATAATCCCTCGGTTGAGGAAGCAAACATCCTAGTGTATAGATGTATACACTTATCCTGTGAGATGTTGGAGACATGCCATCCGAGTATATAGACATATATATCTCGATGTTTTTGAGATGCAGCCTGTGTCATTGCTATGACATGCGGGTATCGTTGCATAGGTGACCTGATTTCACGCATAAGATAGGCATGTTGGCTTAATTATGCATTCGGTACTTGTATTGATATTTGCATCATTTCTGCATTCATATTACACACTTATTTGCTTTGGGTACTCTTGTTGTTGGACGTTGTTGTGATTCATAGAGGCTCACTGTAAGTCATGTCTAGCCTCTACTTGTATCTTGTGCTTATTGACGATGGTTCTTTATGGACCATTACTACGAACTCACCAACCTTGTGTTGACTATGCTTAGTACACTTTTCAGGTAACCAAGATATTCCAAGGCATGAAGTATGATCGATTTGTTAGCTTGCTTTTGAACCCGTACTTGGACTTATATGGATCAAGGATCCATTTTCCTTCTTTTGCATAGTACTTAGAACTGTTAGCCATCTTTTGATGTTCCGTTGTAATCCTTGATGATGACTTGTTCTTTATGTATTGATACTTGTTTATCGTTCTGTAAGGATTCACTGAATCCTTTATTTGCATTTAGTCTGTTACTATTAATTCCACCTTGTGCTATATGATTTCCGTGATACTTCGAGCCTCGGCTTGGGGTGTTACAGAATGGTGGCCCATGCGTGGTCGTAGAGAATTAGGCGGTTTGACCTAGACTACGGCTTAAGTTAAAAACTCTTCATATAGCATGCATGGTTAGGAAATTCGTGTGCAATGTGAATTATGTGAATCCCCGTGTGAGTTCGTAGTTAAGACCACTTATGTGATGACTTGAATTCAACGTGATGAATGTGGAATGGGTACAATGTGGTTAATGTGTGCATTGATTGAAATTGATTGTCATTGATATGGATTGTTGTTACTGATTGATATTTGTTGGATGATTTAGGGCAAAATGAAGTTATGCCATTAACTTAGTATAATATTGTGGCAACCCTAAAAGAACCCGATCAACTCTTTTATGGTTACCCAATATTATAACAAGTTAATGACATCATGGATTGCGCACGTGTGACTTAGAGTATAATAAGGAACCGATATACTTGATGGAAGTTGATTGGGTGGAGGGTTAGCCGTTGGTACACCCTGTATACATACCAGGTCGATAACTAGAGAGCATATCGAATTCAGATTATACTTTGAATCATTCATGTTAGTTATTTGATTGCATGATGTTTTGAGCATGATTACTTGAGTTAATAATGAACGATTGTAATGAGATGTGTTAAATACGAGTATTTGGTTTTGATGGTGGACAATTGTTGTGAACTTGGCACG
>CM067169.1:114499790-114528269 GCA_034093135.1 Erigeron breviscapus | reverse complement strand
GAATTGAAAACTGGTCAGCAACAAGTTGAAGCAAATGTTCTGACCCAGTCTAAAGAAACCAACCACCTTTGGAGATCTTTCAGGATGATGTACACAATCTTCAAAGAGTGCAAGAACATGCAGTCATGGCAGCCTCTTGACCTGTTGCCAACTCACCATTCTGAATGGGAAGTGATTAGGGCAGGTCTTGATGCTGCCAAGGGGGAAAGAAGTGCAGTTCTTACACAACAAACTCAAACTGAAAGCACTCCATCTGGAAGAGAAATGGTTGTAGCTACCAGTACTGAAGCTGGTGAGCAAACTGGTGATATGGGTGTTAGGGGGAATGTTTTGGATAAAGGAAAAGGTTTAGCTGTTGATGTATCTGCCCAGCCGGCCACTGATATACCTATGTTAGAAACTGGCAATGCTGATGTACTTCCTCCAGTTTCTGATAGTTCAATTGAAGTCGAAGACAACAAGTGAAAGGAAGAAATCATTTATGGCAGCGAAGCCTAGTGAATGTCTTACCCAGATTAAGACTGGAATATTCTCCAGTGTAAGCTACTTACAAAACTTTATAGTGATTACGAGGAAGACTTTTTACCTTTACTCTATTATCCGGACAATGCCATAAAAACATCACCCCATCACAAAATACAACAATTGTTGTACACAAAATAATTACTATATCTCCAAAATATAACATTCTTGATTTCAGCTACATACACTCTTTTTAGTAAACTCAATATCGTCCCAAGTGTCGAGCTATATAAATAAAATATCATTTCGTAACCATCCTTTACTGGCATTGTTGTTTTATAAAGATATGCTTGAGAAAGGCTTGTACGGGGACATATTTCATACCCGTACGTATGTCCTTGAGGAGTGTACGCATTTATGCACTTTGGAACAAGGACGAATGATACATTCGCCCGTGGTAAAGAACGGGTTTGTTATGAACTTTTATGTGGTAAATATGTTGATCAGGTTTTATAGTGAATGTCATCATATACGATGTGTCCAAAAAGTTTTTAAATATTTAGTTGAATAATGATTAATATGCCTAGCAAATATGCCTAAAAGTATGTCTAATCTATTCAGATTTTGACACATGAATTTCATATTTTGTGTCTCTTAATTTTTATCATTAATTTTGCCATGTATCATTTTCCTAATTAGTCATAATTTTGCCATGTATGAACCTTTCCTAATTAGTCATACTTTTAGTCCTACATTCTAGACACATTAATCATTTTCCTATTATAATTGTTTGTTGAAATTTAAATATATAGATTCCACAAGCACTAAACACTTTTTAACAAACGTCCTCTATTTTATAGAACTTGATTTTTTACCCGGGCGTTGTCCCGAGAAAGAAAGAGAATTGAAACTTTATAAGGAATTAGAATAAGTTTAAAAACTAAATAAAAAAAAACTTTCGTGCGAAAAGTAAAAGAAATAAAGTTATGTGACAAAAATTAAAAAGGTTAAAAATTTCATCAGGAATGGAAAAAGCTTGACTAAAGTTAAAAAAAACAAAAATTATATGGTGAAAATAAGATAATGAAACTTTCGTGGCAAAAATTAGAAAAATAAAAGTATAAAAAGTAAATAAAACAAAACTTTCGTGCGAAAAGTAAAAGAAGCGAAAGTGATGTGGCAAAAGTAAAAGGCGAAAACTTTAGTAAATTTATGTGATAAAAAGTAAAAAAATGAAATTTTCGTGGCAAAAGTTAGAAAAATGAAAATTTAAAAACTAAATAAAACAAAATTTTCGTGTCAAAAGTAAAAGAAATAAAGTTTTGTGATAAAAAGTAAAGGTTAAAAGTTTCGTGTAGTTGACAAAATAAAAAACAAAAGTTTAAAAACTAAATAAAACAAAACTTTCGTGCCAAAAGTAAAAGAAATTAAAGTTATGTGACAAAAAGTTAAAAAGGTTAAAGTTATGTGGCAAAAATTAAAAAACCTAAAATTCTAAGTTTCAGTTTGTGGCAAAAGTAGAAAAATGAAAGTTTAAAAACTAAATAAAACAATTTTGTGCCAAAAGTAAAAGAAATAAGTTTTGTGACAAAAAGTAAAAAGGTTAAAAGTTTCGAGTGGTTGACAAAAGTAAAATACAAAATTAAAAACTAAATAAAACAAAATTTCGTGCCAAAAATAAAAGAATTAAAGTTATGTGACAAAAAGTAAAAAAAAAACGAATTTAGAAAAAAAAAAGCAAGCAGCTGCTTGCGTCTGTAGCTAAGCCCCCCTTCAATGTATATATACTATTTTTTTTGTCCCCAGGAGTTGCCCCGGGAGAAAACGAAAGTGATGTGGCAAAAAGTAAAAGGCTAAAACTTTAGTAAATTTATGTGATAAAAAGTAAAAGAATGAAACTTTCGTGGCAAAAGTTAGAAAATTGAAAGTTTAAAAACTAAATAAAACAAAATTTTTGTGCCAAAAGTAGAAGAAATAAAGTTTTGTGACTAAAAGTAAAAGAAATTAAAGTTATGTGACAAAAAGTAAAAAGGTTAAAAGTTTATGTGATAAAAAGTAAAAAGTAAAATTTCGTGGCAAAAGTTAGAAAGATGAAAGTTTAAAAACTAAATAAAACAAAACTTTCGTGCCAAAAGTAAAAGAATTAAAGTTATGTGACAAAAAGTAAAAAAACGAATTTAAAAAAAAAAAGCAAGCTGGCAGGCTGCTGCGCAGCTAGCCCCCCTTTCATGTTTTTGGTGGCAAAAGTAGAAAAATGAAAGTTTAAAAACTAAACAAAACAAAACTTTCGTGCCAAAAGTAAAAGAAATAAAAGTTTTGTGACAAAAAGTAAAAAGGTTAAAAGTTTCGAGTGGTTGACAAAAGTAAAATACAAAATTAAAAACTAAATAAAACAAAATTTCGTGCCAAAAATAAAAGAATTAAAGTTATGTGACAAAAAGTAAAAAAAAAACGAATTTAGGTGGAAAAAAAAAAGCAAAGCAGCCTGCTTGCTACTGTAGCTAACCCTTCAATGTATATATACTATTTTTTTTGTCCCCAGGAGTTGCCCCGGGAGAATTAAACGAATGATGTGGCAAAAAGTAAAAGGGCTAAAACTTTAGTAAATTTATGTGATAAAAAGTAAAAGAATAAAGTTATGTGACAAAAAGTTAAAAGGTTAAAGTTATGTGGCAAAAATTAAAAAACTAAATTTTTGTATTTGAAATAGAAGATGTGAAAGTTTGGAGTAAAAATGTAAAACAATAGAAGTAGTAGTATTTTGTGGCAAAAGTAGAAAAATAAAGTTTAAAAGTTAAATAAAACCAAACTTTCGTGCTAAAAGCAAAAGAAATTAAATTTATGTGACAAAAGTTAAAAGTTAAAAGTTTCCGTGATAAAAAGGTAAAGAGAATGAAACTTTCGTGACAAAAGTTAGAAAAACATATGTTTAAAAACTAAATAAAACCAAACTTTCGTGCTAAAAGTAAAAGAAATTAAAGTTAAAGTTAGAAAAACGTATGTTTAAAAACTAAATAAAACCAAACGTTCGTGCTAAAAGTAAAAGAAATTAAAGTTATGTGACAAAAGTTAAAAGGTTAAAGTTATGTGGCAAAAATTAAGAAACCTAAAAATCTAAATAATCTAAGTTTGTATTAAAAATAGAAGATGTGAAAGTTTGGGGTAAAAGTGTAAAACAATAGAAGTAGTAGTATTTTGTGGCAAAAGTAGAAAAACTAAAAGTTTTTGTATTTGAAATAGAAGATGTGAAAGTTTGGAGTAAAAATGTAAAACAATAGAAGTAGTAGTATTTTGTGGCAAAAGTAAAAAATTAAAAATTTAGTAGTAAAAATAAAAATATTAAAAAGTTTACTGTAGAACGCTACTTTAAATGTTATATATAAGATAATGCCCACGATTTGTCAAATAATAGGTTAAACCAACAACATACAAGATTTGCAAAACAACCAAAATGCTTCAAAAGGCAAATACAGCATTTCCAAATAAAGATGACTACATAATAATAAGGGGCTTTGAGAGTAGTATAAAACCAAATTGTGCTTAGAAGACCATAAGTAATTAAGTAGGTAATAAGTCAAAGTCAACATGATAAATAGTTAATAGTACACAAACATTGTCACGATAAACAGCTTGACATCTTTTTCTCTTTCTTGTTTTATCTTCCCATTGTGAGCTTGTCGCTCCCATGATCGTCTGCACTTAAACAGCATTCAAACAATTAGTACCAAAACCCAAAGGTGGCTATAATAGACGAGTTGGATAACGGGCTTAGGTAAAAAACGAATACTTTTAAATACGAAAACAAAGCAATGCAGAACCTATGTATTCCCTTAGACAATGAATTCAACTTTTTTCTTTTTCAATTAAATCTTTTAACCAAATCATACATCATCTTTTCATAGGTATATACCCTTCCAAGCTCGTATTAATGATATACCATCAATGGATCTGCTTTAGCATCCGGATATGCATATTATTAAGTTTAGAAATAAACTGACAAGTTGAAATACCAAAAGTTGCATTACCTATTAGGATTAAGTAACTCAGCGCAGACTACTCGAGCAGCACCATAAATGGTATGCAACTGTATTAATGATCAAGTAAGGAAACTCCCCAACATTAGCAAAGAAAAAACACATATACAACAAGCAAGTATTACCTTTACGGATGGTGGCTCCCACACAATGTTACGCACACCTGTTTATAGCATATTACACAATGAAAACATTTACAAAACCAAACTAGAAAATAAAATGTAGCCAGCCACTTATCCTATAAATTGGATCAATTTCAGCAAGTAAGATATGGATAAGAAGAAAAAAAATTAGCTAAAAGAAATAAGGTGAAAAACATTGTATTATAACAATGATTAATACACTTTCTACAACTTTAGATCGGTTAAGACTCGCATTAAAAACTAAATTGACTTTTGATAAGTTACGAAATCTTAAACTCTAATTCTAGACAAAATATATTGAATATTTTATTAATAATGACTTTTGGTATATAATGGATATTTTTGGACTAGCAAGTTCTATTTAAGTTGTGGTTTCTCATTAAAAATATTAACTAAACTAAAAAAATAGACTAGTAGTAGTGCATGAGACACACCAGTTGGATTTTCCTGACTTGGGTTACATCCATCATTATCACATGTTTTGTCTGATACAGCCTGTTCAACATACCAACATCATATTCAATTGGTTCCATACACAATGAAAAAAAATTAGTATCACAAAAGAAAAAAAGGCAGAATGTATAATCTCTCAAGTCCCAGAAAAATGAAACAACTTAATAAATTTGACCAAACCCTACCTGAATTGCTTTAGCGAATGCATTTATAATTTGTTTTGAGTTAGTCTCTGCATAGTTTGCCTCTTCACGTACATACTGGATAATATTGTACTGCAACAGCAACAACCACAACAACAACAACAATAATAATAATTATAATAATACTGATACTAATAAAAGAATCATTATACCATAAACATAGCAGATTTGTGATCAGTTTCTAATAAGTACAGAAAACATACATATAAATTACGACCACCATCAACTATTGTGCGTGCTTTCATGACACTCCTCACTTCCGGGATCAGATCACGTACATACAGCTCTGCTTCATACATTTCTTCTTTTTCAATAAACTATTATAAAATCAATATTACATAATCAATATAAATTCAATATTATTTTTGTTTAAAGCTAAAACCTTTTATACTCCAACGTATACTCTAGATCAAATAGTTTATGGGGAAGAACCTGGTCATCTCCATAAAGAACAACAGTGGCTACGTTGCCTCTAGGACATCCACTAAATATGCCAAACACTTCATTTCCAAATATCTTTTGTTGAAAACTCTTGCAAGTCCCAATTTGCTTTTCCAAGAATTTAAAAGTACAAATACATATTTCAGATAATTTCAACATAAAAAAAAACATGCAAATAACAGGATATCAATAAACATATAGTTTTGTTTGAAGAGATTGGTTCAAAGTAGAAGAGGATTACTATTCTTTGTGGATAGTTATGGTTGAATGATATCGTTTCAGCGCAAGTAGCTTTTGCAACACGATTTAGATCATCTTCAGAAACCAGATCTGCAATGTATATACATCGCTTTGCCAATTCCTGGTGATAAAAAAAAGAAACAAAAGTTGAAATATAAAAAATGGGTTTCATTGTGAAAGAATCGATGTTAACCACCTGTTTTAAATCCCCATCAAAAGCTTGACTTGTCAAAACGACGTTGGGACCCCTCTTCAGTATATCAATTAGTTTAACCTCAATGCTGTCAATACAAAGGAATATAGAGTCAAATCCCATGAAGAAATCTAATAAGCAAGATAAACTGATAAGTGATAAACAATAGCTACCTCATATCCTTTAAGATCAGGATCTCTGGATTCTTAACCACACCCAGATTCTCAAAACCATCAACATGTGGTTTAAACGCGATGCCGATACCTTCTACAGAAAAGGAGTCATCCACATGACCACCCAAAACCTAGAGAAAAGAACACTTAAATAATGCATATAAATTAAATAATCAGAAAACGTTGCATTCACATAACAGTTCTATTGGTTGTATGGTTAACAATCTAAGGCGATGTTTGTTGTTTATGAGTGAGGGGCGATATACAAGTCTTTTTGCAAACACAAGAATCATTTGTTTTCCAACTCTTCAATCTTTGACTACAATTATCACAAAACATTATACGATTAATCATATGCCTCTAATATATATACAAGTTTTACAGTACTTTATATCAAATTTAACATCATACAATCATACCCTAAGATTTTTAGAGTCTTTTATATCAAACTCACCATGATAAATCAAAGAATTTCTCAACAAAATATGCAAGCATACGAATCACGCAAATTCTTATATATATTTAGCAAAATTAAAAATAAATAAAACCTTTTTTATTCCAATCAGGTTGAACCCATCTTCAAAATCACTCATATCATTCTCATAAGGACCAGCACAATCATAATCATATCCTGAAGCATAGACAGCATCAACAATGATGGTTGCTATATGACTCCGAGATTCATGAAAGAGCTGCTTCGGAAGTTGAGTGGCATAATAATCAGATAGTACGGCTTTCATGTCAAAACCATGCATGCTTATAGCTAAACTGGTAATCTTCTTAACGACCTGTAACATAAATTATTAGTGGATGTTAAGTAATAAAAAGTAATAATAAATAAATACAGATTTGTATGTACCTTATGAAGAATATTTTCGAAAACTTGAGAGATTAATTCAGGTGTAACACCACTATCAATCAAGCTTTGGGCCTCTTCTCTAAGCTCCGTCATAAGAAGAGGTATTACAACACCCTGCCACCAGATATATATATATACACATATGAATGAATATAATCGTTAATGGAAACAGGGAAATAAAAATAAAAAATGACATACGTACCCAATCTTCATACAAACGGTAGCCTAGATCTGGATACTGATGGTACAGCCAAATTCAATAATAAAAACAAACAAACAATTGTTAGTAGTCAATAATAAACACTACCGATTAATACTTGTTTTATGGTTAAAAGAGCAATTTTGTCACTTAATATATGTTAAAAGCAAATTTGCCATTAAATTTGCCACTAAATAACTTTAATAAGACCAAATTTGTCACTTTTTACAAAAACTTTTTTTTTCTTTTTAAATTTCACACATTGACAATAAACATTGCAATTGTTCGCTTATGTTCTAAATGACGCTTAATTTAGACAATGTGGAATTTTGAACTCTTTTAAAAAATACATACACATACACACACAAAAACTCTAAATCAATACACCTTAGATTCATGTTTGATTAATATGAACAATATTTCAAGTAACCAACTTCATCTTTTTAGTTGGTCATGGTCATAACTGAATATTTAATTAAATCGTGAGCATAATATGTATTGTTTCATATGAGTTTCACATATTAGAGAATGAGTACATACATGTATGTACGCGATTTGAAATATACGACAATAGTTTGAAATAATTGGAGCATTTGGTGGAAAATGATTGGTGACAAATTTACCTATTGTTAAATTTTTATTATAACATTTTACATTTGTAACTTTGTTTAGTGGCAAATAAGAGTCTTCCAAAAAAATCAGTGGTAAATTTGGTCATTCATATATTTCGAGTGCCAAATTTACTCTTTTTAAGGTTATGCAGTGGCAAATTTGAGCCTTTGAAAAAATTAGTGGCAAATTTGCTCCTTTCACATATTTTAAATGACAAATTTGGTCTTTTAACCTTGTTTTACTTTAGTGGAAACAGAGATATAAGAATGAAAAATGTCATACGCACCTCATCCTCATCTTGAGAACTGTAGCCTTCTGTATTAGACTGATGGTACAGCCAAATTCAATAATAAAATCAAACAAACTATTGTTAGTAGTCAATAATAATAGTAATAAACACTACCGATTAATACTTGTTTTATTTTAGTGGAAACAGGGATATAAGAATGAAAAATGTTATACGCACCTCATCCACCTCATCTTGAGAACTGTAGTCTTCTTCTTCAGACTGATGGTACAGCCAAATTCAATAATAAAATCAAACAAACTATTGTTAGTAGTCAATAATAATATTAATAAACACTACCGAGTGATAATGAGGAGGCCGGATTACCATAATTATCGATCACCGATGAAAGGGGTTCCTTCCTGCTTTTATATTGTAGAATTAATACACACAGATATTAATAAATAAAAATTATCAAATAAGCGAGACTAGCAAATCGCTCACAAACTAATATATATATTCCACAAAGACTTACAGATATATATATATAATAAATAAAAATTATATATATATGTAGAAAATACACACAGATATTAATAAATAAAAATTATCAAATAAGCGAGACTAGCAAATCGCTCACAAACTAATATATATATTCCACAAATACTTACAGATATATATAATAAATAAAAATAGAAACCCTAATTTTGCAAACTCTTGGATCCGGAAGAAAAACGAAGAAGAAATACATGCTTTTCGAAACTGCGTTTACGACCCGATCCATCTAAGATCTATCTGATTTTATGCTTAGAAAATATATATTTTCGGTTTTTAAAGATTTTCGTGTGTACAATCCGATTAGATGAACTACATTGATTTTCGGTTTGTAAAGAAAACGGCTTAACCCATTGATTTTCTTACCTTGTATCTTAAGAAGATGTTGATGATGATGATGAAGAGATAGATAGGGGCGGTTGAGAGAGAGAGAAACGAGGAGGCGGAGTGAAAGTAAATATAGGGGTTTTTGAGTCAAGGACGAGCAACGGGCTAGGGATGGGCCGGTTTAAGTTATCCGGATCCGGGCCCCATTAAAAATCTCATGTTCCAATCCGTACTCGGACCTAAGGCTGGTAATTTTGACACGAAATCTGTTAACACGACAAGATTTGTTCTTAACAGGTTTCGTGTCTTAATAGTTCCGAACCTGTTAAGACACGATAAAATTCGTGTCTTAACAGGTCTGAACCTGTTCGTGTCTTAACAGTTCGTGTCTTAACATGTTCGTGTCTTAACAGTTCGTGTCTTAACATGTTCGTGTCTTAACAGTTCGTGTCTTAACATGTTCGTGTCTTAACATGTTCGTGTCTTAACAGTTCGTGTCTTAACATGTTCGTGTCTTAACATGTTCG
Organism: Erigeron breviscapus; assembly: GCA_034093135.1. Lineage (NCBI taxonomy): Eukaryota > Viridiplantae > Streptophyta > Magnoliopsida > Asterales > Asteraceae > Erigeron > Erigeron breviscapus. Next base: position 114,518,622 of record CM067169.1, on the reverse strand, counting down.
TGTCTTAACATGTTCGTGTCTTAACATGTTCGTGTCTTAACAGTTCGTGTCTTAACATGTTCGTGTCTTAACAGTTCGTGTCTTAACATGTTCGTGTCTTAACAGTTCGTGTCTTAACATGTTCGTGTCTTAACATGTTCGTGTCTTAACATGTTCGTGTCTTAACATGTTCGTGTCTTAACATGTTCGTGTCTTAACAGTTCGTGTCTTAACATGTTCGTGTCTTAACATGTTCGTGTCTTAACATGTTCGTGTCTTAACATGTTCGTGTCTTAACAGTTCGTGTCTTAACATGTTCGTGTCTTAACAGTTCGTGTCTTAACATGTTCGTGTCTTAACATGTTCGTGTCTTAACAGTTCGTGTCTTAACATGTTCGTGTCTTAACATGTTCGTGTCTTAACATGTTCGTGTCTTAACATGTTCGTGTCTTAACAGTTCGTGTCTTAACATGTTCGTGTCTTAACAGTTCGTGTCTTAACATGTTCGTGTCTTAACAGTTCGTGTCTTAACATGTTCGTGTCTTAACATGTTCGTGTCTTAACATGTTCGTGTCTTAACATGTTCGTGTCTTAACATGTTCGTGTCTTAACAGTTCGTGTCTTAACATGTTCGTGTCTTAACAGTTCGTGTCTTAACATGTTCGTGTCTTAACAGTTCGTGTCTTAACATGTTCGTGTCTTAACATGTTCGTGTCTTAACATGTTCGTGTCTTAACATGTTCGTGTCTTAACATGTTCGTGTCTTAACAGTTCGTGTCTTAACATGTTCGTGTCTTAACATGTTCGTGTCTTAACATGTTCGTGTCTTAACATGTTCGTGTCTTAACAGTTCGTGTCTTAACATGTTCGTGTCTTAACAGTTCGTGTCTTAACATGTTCGTGTCTTAACATGTTCGTGTCTTAACATGTTCGTGTCTTAACATGTTCGTGTCTTAACATGTTCGTGTCTTAACATGTTCGTGTCTTAACATGTTCGTGTCTTAACAGTTCGTGTCTTAACATGTTCGTGTCTTAACAGTTCGTGTCTTAACATGTTCGTGTCTTAACATGTTCGTGTCTTAACATGTTCGTGTCTTAACATGTTCGTGTCTTAACATGTTCGTGTCTTAACATGTTCGTGTCTTAACATGTTCGTGTCTTAACATGTTCGTGTCTTAACAGGTTCGTGTCTTAACATGTTCGTGTCTTAACAGGTCGTGTCGGACTGTATGCCAGCCTTACTCGGACCTCACAAGTACCCGTTTAGTGATTAACCGTCGGGTAACGGGCTTTTTCACGTGCAATTGGGGATTCGTTAGTTTATATACATATACATATGATGATATTTCTATCTCTATCTATATTTATATCTATAATCATTATAATAGAGGAGTCCTTTTTTTTAAATCTCAATTAAAGATTTGAACTATCTAAATTACCCTCTTTTTTTATTCACTAATTTAACCATCTCTACCTAATATGCCTATAATACCCTTTAATCTTAATCACTCATTTTCTTCTCTCTACTCGAATCTAACCACTCATTTTTCTCTCTTCTGCATAAATCATTTTAATCCTGAAATTGTTTCAAAAAAAATTTATCTCAAAAATCGTATATCGATAAATTAAAAAAATCATATGGCTGTTGATGAGCGATAATTATATAGACTTTTACCACACTTGTTTTGGCCATTTTATAGTCATTTGAATGAACTTATGATACTTAATGGCGTGTATCTGTGATTTCAGGTACATTGCTCGTGGCATGAAGGAAAACATCAAGAAATAGTGATAAAGGACTTAAAGGAAGATAAATGATGGTTCGATGAAGATTCGGGTCGAGATTCAAGACTTAAGATGAAAAAACTTGCGTATGAAGCCTATGACCATGTGTTAGTATTTAGGACATAACTTCTTCATACGGACTCCGTTTCTGACGAGTAAGCTATCCACGGAAAGGCGAGAGAAAGATCTACAACTTTCGTGTTGGACCTGAAGCCCCCAGCGCCGCTCATTTCACTCCAGCGCCGCTGGAAGTAATCCTAAACCCAACTAGCGGAGCTGGGAGCCAGCCAGCGCCGCTGGGACTTCTGCTAGCGCCGCTCACAAGCAGCCAGCGCCGCTGGGAGTCTAGCCAGCGCCGCTCACAAGCAGCCAGCGCCGCTGGGACTTCTGCTAGCGCCGCTCACAAGCAGCCAGCGCCGCTGGGACTTCTCAGCGCCGCTCACAGCAGCCAGCGCCGCTGGAAGTAATCCTAAACCCAACTAGCGGAGCTGGGAGCCAGCCAGCGCCGCTGGGACTTCTGCTAGCGCCGCTCACAAGCAGCCAGCGCCGCTGGGACTTCTCAGCGCCGCTCACAAGCAGCCAGCGCCGCTGGAAGTAATCCTAAACCCAACTAGCGGAGCTGGGAGCCAGCCAGCGCCGCTGGGACTTCTGCTAGCGCCGCTCACAAGCAGCCAGCGCCGCTGGGACTTCTGCAGCGCCGCTCACAAGCAGCCAGCGCCGCTGGGACTTCTAGCAGCGCCGCTCACAAGCAGCCAGCGCCGCTGGGACTTCCAGCGCCGCTCACAACTCCAGCGCCGCTGGAAGTAATCCTAAACCCAACTAGCGGAGCTGGGAGCCAGCCAGCGCCGCTGGGACTTCTGCTAGCGCCGCTCACAAGCAGCCAGCGCCGCTAGAAGTAGGTCGGCCAGATTTGGAATTTTCGTAAACCTATAAATACCAACCCTAAACCCTAAAATTCGACACTCTCTGATTGCAGACGACTTTGGGGCTTCTCCTAGGGTATTTTCTCGAGATCTAAGCCGTCATAACACCTCCATATCACACCGGAGATCAGACATTGATTTTGTACTGCATCATCATTCTAATCTCTATTTCACTTTCGGTACATTATGTCTTCATACATTATTAATAGTGATTGTTCTTTTACTATGAGTAGCTAGATATTTTATCATTTAACTAGATGAAGTGACATGACTATGTGACGGTTGTGTTTATTATAGTGACTGCAGCTAGTGTTTTGTCGCTTATTGAATTCTTATTAATTATTATTGTCTTGTTGATTGTATCATTATGCTTTTAATGGTATTAGATGCATGATAATATGATCTTGATTGTTTGGTAAACGATTGTTTGATTCATGGTATGATAGAGTACAAGATAATATTAATAGGAATCCACGTGTTAATAGTTTGGTAAACTAGTAGACAGAATTACTGCTGTATTAATCTATGCAACCGAAACATGTTATGAATCTGATTCAAAGTAGATGACACTCTCAATTTTATTGTTTTGAATTAAAATCTTTTCGTTGTTTCTTCCGAAACAGCCTGCACCGGTAATACCAGATTCTCTGTCTTTTATTATTATTAGTTTAAGCAACGTGACAACTCGGTCACAAAACCCCCAACAAACCTTAGTATTACTTAATCTTACTTAGTTCTTAAACATAGTCTCTGCGAACGAACCTGGTCTTACCTAATAGCTATATTACAAACGAACGGATCCACTGTCCGTGTGTCCGTGAGTGAGTGTTTAGTTTGATATTTCCTTGACTTGTAAATTTAAAACTTGACCGCTTTTCTTTATACACAAACGACACATCAAGTTTTTGGCGACGCTGCCGGGGACTATTTCACTAGGAATTTAGTGAGATTTTGTGATTCAACCCTTTTTCGTGTTCACTCACGAGAAAGTTACTTTTCTGTCTTTTATTTTCCGTCTAGCATAGTTAGTTTAGATTTTGTTTTCATTATTCTAAAAAACCCAAAAAAAAATTGTAAAATTTTAAAAATCCAAAAATATTCTTCTTTTATTTGCTTAGATTAGATTTAATTTTAGTCTTTTTTTTTCGTCTATTCGTTTTTATCAATAAACTGTTGCTTTTCACGGGTTGCTTTTATTGTTTGTTTTACAGAGATTAGCATCAACATGACAGTTCAGAAGGATTTCTATAACATCCCAAACTTTTCAAGTTTGACTATTTGACTATTCCGTTAGTTGACGTCAATTCGTTAAGTTTATGTGCCATAAATTGGGATTATGTGATTAAATGCTTATGCTTTTAATATAATATGATTAAGGTATGTCGAGAGAAAGTAATTAAAGTAAAGTCATGAAAGATAAGTGCTCGTTAAATCGTTAAGTGTAGTGGTGAGAAAGTTAAGCTAAGAAAGTAATGTTTAAAAGTTGAGGGACGTAAGTGTAACTTTGGGAGTTGATGGCCAGGGATTAAAGGTGAAATTAGGTATCCCTAATTGTCACAAAACCTGATCATATGTTTATTGTTATTGCTACATGTTTAGTTGTCATTTTTAAATTTTCTGTTTGAATATTTGACATACATTTGGATTTAAAATATTGTTTGTGTAAAAAACGTATTCCGCAGCAACACGCATGTAAAAAAATAATTCTATTTTTAAGATGGGATCCTCTAAAGTTACTTACTAGAAAAGTTTAACAATGATTAGCCATTAAGTTAAATCAAAGGCTAGGATTAAACCATAAATATTTTTTTAGTTAATTGATTTAACTCTAAAATTGAGATTTGCTCTTTTGAGTTTATGTACATATTAGATGGGAACTTGCGCGATGCGGCGGATAACAATACATAGCATTCGAAGCCATAGCGACTTTTTTCATATCACATGCACGAAATTTGCATTTAACCCTATTAACGTCATTTTGACCAACCATCAACTTATAGATCGCCTTATCGGTATTTATGAACTTGAGACTTTAAAATATCCCGTTTAAATATGAGTGTGAGCAAGACATTTCTCGGGTTGATAACGCGAGTTTTTCTTGATATTACAGGATTTCCTTTAGAATTGAAAACGGTCATATATGAAAGGACAACATCGCAACCCAAGTTTGCCGTTATCATAAAAAAAAATCGTTAGATGAAGTAGACACAAAATTCACACCGATATATATAGGCATGTAGCATTATTCTGTTAATTGAAAACAAATCACATTTTACGGTGATCAAACAATATTCATAAGTGAAGAATGACATTTCATACTTGATTGATTGAACAACGATCGAACAGGATTTTAACATCTAGAAATTTATGGATATAAACACCAGAAGATGACAACATCAGACTACTTCAAACAAAACCAAATCCATTTCCCTTGGACCAGAGAACTCTGATCCTCATTTGGGTCAGACTCGAAATCAAATACTACTCTCTGAAGATAGAAAAACAAAATGTCAAAACAATAGTTCCAACAGTAACGACATACATCGATATAAATCTGAATCAACGGCTAAATTGAAACACACTAAAACGTGATCTTATTCCGGCCATTTCCATGAACATCGAGAGAAGAGCAATATGGTAGAACAAAAATAGTCGATGCTACGGACATTCATGATCTTACTGGCTTTTGCCATTTTGCTGGGAAGCAGCATAATTACGAATGACCTCCATTGCCAGTTGGTGAGCACTCTTATTCTCAATCCTTGCAAGTGCATCCACAGCTTCATATGTTTCCTTGTCTGTAAAAAGTTTCAAGTAGTATCTTGATGACGATTTTGGTACTCCTTACCACTTATCAACTACTTCTTGAAGTTTCTCAAATCCCTGTGGGAAAAACACATCAACCCATGTTATTCCAAAAAATGACCCGCAAAGATAGATTTCCTCATTATTGAGAAGGCAATTTTGACCCGTTACTTGCTTATGTCTTATATCTAACGGGTTAAAAAGGTAAAATAAATGATTTGCTAAATAGGGAACGGGTCAAATGTCGTCTCTTTAATACATAAAGCCTCTAAAATAATACAGTATCATATTACAAAAGATATACATTGTAACTGAGAATATATAGTTTCTCTCATCATGTTTGACACACTAAATACTACTATAAAGCTTCAAAAAACATTTTCGGATTAACCAACCTGAACCATATTTACCTGCTCATATACTGAACCACTAAGACCCCTTGTCCAACCTGCCTGACCCACCCATTTTTCCACCTCTACTTGAAAATACATTTGGATATGTGTCTCACCATGCGATTTGTGAAGTCGCCGAATGATTCCTTAGATTTCCTCTTCAATCTCCAGCTGTAGAACAATGGTTCGAACACCTTCTCAAGGTCGTGAATCTTAACCTTGTTCATGAAAGTTCTGGCTAGTGAAGTTTGAGCTGGTGTCCCCCCAAACCAGATCTATAAAGATGCATCATTTGCAGTTACATTAAAAAATTAGCAATAGCATGAAAACTCTTTGGACCAAGTCAAAAATGGAACAACCGACAATATACCTGATAGCTGTTAGGACCATCACCAACTAATCCGAGTTCAGCCATGTAAGGCCGGGCACAACCATTAGGGCAACCGGTAACTCTTACTACTATGGATTCGTTATACGAGAGACCCACCTGAAATAGCATCATGCACACTTGTTAATAAAGATTATAAACAGACTTAAAGAACACAATGAGCAGTTGCATCTTTTATATTAAATTCCAATTAGAGTAATACCTTCTCAAATACAGCCCGAACCCGCTTAAGGAGGTCAGGAATCCCTCGCTCAGCTTCATTTATGGCAAGAGGGCACAGAGGCAGAGCAGGGCATGCCATTGCAGTTATGTTTAGGGGATCCACATAAGTAGGGGGCTGCCAAAAAACAGTATTTAATATAAGTAACACCTCCCACAGAAAAATATATCAAGCCCTAATGAAAATTAGCTAGTAACTTGGCAAGCTTGTCACTAACAGATGAAACGGATACTAAATTATGAATCATCATTTTCTCTATATAAGCATCAAAGCTGCATATCAATGCAACCCATATCACAAACATATTTAGCTCATTGGTGCTTGATGACATACCATCCCAAGGACCTTCGGGTCAAACTCCCCAAGGACCTTCGGGCCAGACTTTTCAAGGACCTTTGGGCCAAACCTCTCAAGGACCCTTAGGTCAAACTTCCCAAAGGACCTTCGGGCCAGACTTTTCAAGGACCTTTGGGCCAAACCTCTCAAGGACCCTTAGGTCAAACTTCCCAAGGACCTTCGGGCCAGACTTTTCAAGGACCTTTGGGCCAAACCTCTCAAGGACCCTTAGGTCAAACTTCCCAAGGACCTTCGGGCCAGACTTTTCAAGGACCTTTGGGCCAAACCTCTCAAGGACCCTTAGGTCAAACTTCCCAAGGACCTTCGGGCCAGACTTTTCAAGGACCTTTGGGCCAAACCTCTCAAGGACCCTTAGGTCAAACTTCCCAAGGACCTTCGGGCCAGACTTTTCAAGGACCTTTGGGCCAAACCTCTCAAGGACCCTTAGATCAAACTTCCCAAAGACCTTCGGGCCAGACTTTTCAAGGACCTTTGGGCCAAACCTCTCAAGGACCCTTAGGTCAAACTTCCCAAGGACCTTCGGGCCAGACTTTTCAAGGACCTTTGGGCCAAACCCCTCAAGGACCCTTAGGTCAAACTTCCCAAGGACCTTCGGGCCAGACTTTTCAAGGACCTTTGGGCCAAACCTCTCAAGGACCCTTAGGTCAAACTTCCCAAGGACCTTCGGGCCAGACTTTTCAAGGACCTTTGGGCCAAACCTCTCAAGGACCCTTAGGTCAAACTTCCCAAGGACCTTCGGGCCAGACTTTTCAAGGACCTTTGGGCCAAACCTCTCAAGGACCCTTAGATCAAACTTCCCAAAGACCTTCGGGCCAGACTTTTCAAGGACCTTTGGGCCAAACCTCTCAAGGACCCTTAGGTCAAACTTCCCAAGGACCTTCGGGCCAGACTTTTCAAGGACCTTTGGGCCAAACCTCTCAAGGACCCTTAGGTCAAACTTCCCAAGGACCTTCGGGCCAGACTTTTCAAGGACCTTTGGGCCAAACCTCTCAAGGACCCTTAGGTCAAACTTCCCAAGGACCTTCGGGCCAGACTTTTCAAGGACCTTTGGGCCAAACCCCTCAAGGACCCTTAGGTCAAACTTTCCAAGGACCTTCGGGCCAGACTTTTCAAGGACCTTTGGGCCAAACCCCTCAAGGACCCTTAGGTCAAACTTTCCAAGGACCTTCGGGCCAGACTTTTCAAGGACCTTTGGGCCAAACCCCTCAAGGACCCTTAGGTCAAACTTCCCAAGGACCTTCGGGCCAGACTTTTCAAGGACCTTTGGGCCAAACCCCTCAAGGACCCTTAGGTCAAACTTTCCAAGGACCTTCGGGCCAGACTTTTCAAGGACCTTTGGGCCAAACCCCTCAAGGACCCTTAGGTCAAACTTCCCAAGGACCTTCGGGCCAGACTTTTCAAGGACCTTTGGGCCAAACCCCTCAAGGACCCTTAGGTCAAACTTTCCAAGGACCTTCGGGCCAGACTTTTCAAGGACCTTTGGGCCAAACCCCTCAAGGACCCTTAGGTCAAACTTTCCAAGGACCTTCAGGCCAGAGTTTTCAAGGACCTTTGGGCCAAACTTCCCAAGGACCTTCGGGCCAGACTTTTCAAGGACCTTTGGGCCAAACCTCTCAAGGACCCTTAGGTCAAACTTCCCAAAGACCTTCGGGCCAGACTTTTCAAGGACCTTTGGGCCAAACCCCTCAAGGACCCTTAGGTCAAACTTCCCAAGGACCTTCGGGCCAGACTTTTCAAGGACCTTTGGGCCAAACCCCTCAAGGACCCTTAGGTCAAACTTTCCAAGGACCTTCAGCCCAAACATTTCAAGGACCTTTGGGCCAAACTTCCCAAGGACCTTCGGGCCAGACTTTTCAAGGACCTTTGGGCCAAACCCCTCAAGGACCCTTAGGTCAAACTTCCCAAGGACCTTCGGGCCAGACTTTTCAAGGACCTTTGGGCCAAACCCCTCAAGGACCCTTAGGTCAAACTTTCCAAGGACCTTCAGCCCAAACATTTCAAGGACCTTTGGGCCAAACTTCCCAAGGACCTTCGGGCCAGACATTTCAAGGACCTTTGGGCCAAACCCCTCAAGGACCCTTAGGTCAGACTTCCAAGGATTCGGGCCAAACCTTTTATGAACCTGTAGGCCAGATGCCTCAAGGGCCTATGGGGCAGAGCTATCAGATATTCCCAAACCAAGGCTATGGAAATATGAGTGGATCCGGAGGACAGCAATACTCCTCACAACAATATGGTACTCACCCTTCAGGAGGAATGTATGGCAGTCAATCGACAGGGCAGGCGCATCCTCATCAGTATTATGCACCGCAGTACACCGTGCTGACCCAGGGGGTCCAACAAGGTATCGGAGCACAACAGTACACTGTGTCAGCCCCCGTCGCAGGACCTTATGGCCCACAGGGCTGGGGGGCTCCAGTATATCAAAACGCGCTGGAATTACAGATGGTTGGAGGAAGCGTCGAAAACTCACCATTTGTCGCCTGGATACAAAACTATCCCCTTCCGAAAGATTTGAAATATCCTTCCCATCTAGGAACATACAAAGGAAAAAGCGACCCGGATGATTTCCTAGAAGCATTCGAAGGGGCAGCAGAAATGAAAGTTTGGAACGTACCAATTGCATGCAGGATGTTCAGGTATGCACTCGAAGGGGATGCTAGAGAATGGCTGAAGAACGTCACGAAAGGATCCATCGTTAGTTTTGACGACCTTAAAGAGAAATTCAGGGCCCGTTTCAGTCAACAAAAGAAACACAAGAAAATCCATGTGGCTGCCCATGGCATAAAACAAAAAGAAACTGAAGGTTGCAGAGCATTCATGGATCGATTCACCACTGAAACGGAGGAAATCGTAGATCTCCCTGAGTCACAAAGGATCTCCGGATTGCTGCATGGTCTCCGGAGCAGAGGACTAATTGAGTTCCTATATAGGGACCTCCCGAAAACATACGAAGCGGTGCAGAAAAGAGCTCACACGTATCTAGATGCTAGAGACACCGCCTCGAAGGGAGATATCATCCCAACGCAAGAAAAGGAAACTCCGACAAACAGAAAAGGAAAATGGATCAGCGAAAGAGAAAAGCCAAGGTATAGCCCATACCACAAGGATGACAAAGGATACCTTAGGGTCAATCTTCCGGAATTGCACAAAACTCCAAAAGAGATATTGCTCACCGAAAGTGTTGCAAAGAGTTTCCCCACCCCGCCAAGATTAAGTGGTAAAAATAGGAAGGATCCGGAAAAATATTGCGAGTTCCACAGAGACCATGGCCACGACACAAACGCGTGCTGGCAACTCCGGAAAGCTATAGAAGAAGCGATCAATGAAGGAAAGCTCTCGCACTTAGTGAAAAGTGTAAGACAGCAGGGCACGAAGAAAGAAGACGATGAGAATGAAAAGAAAAAAGGCCCTGTGAAAACTATTTATACAATAATAAAAAGCAAACCTGGGGCAGAACATTCGCTACCAAAGACCTACAGGGGAGATATGAGGAGCATCACGTTCCCTTCGACCTATAATGGCAAAGTCTTCAGAAACCCCCTGGTAATTTCTGCACTTCTAGAAATATCTAAGGTAAAAGACATTATTGTGGATACAGGAAGCGAATGCAATATCCTATATGAAAAAGCATTCTGGAAGTTACATCCCGTGTCACGAATGAACTTCAGAAGGATAGGAGCTTCGGTACAAGGGTATTCCGGGACCACAGACAAACCACTGGGAAAACTATCGGTGCAAACAACAATAGGAGAAGGACGCTGGAAGCGAAAAGAGAAGATCACATTCTTGGTGGTAAGCGGAACATCACCCTTCCAGGCAATCCTAGGGAGACCCGGAATCCAAAAATTTGAAATGATCCCGTCCGTAACACATGGTATGATCAAGTATGACTCAAACGGAGGAGTAGGGACCTTGGTGACGAAGGAAAAAAGGCTATCTGAAGGAGGCCAAGACGGCCCTCATTGGCTCTCATGGAGCGAAGGACCCTACTATGGGCAATTGGACGGATAATGATACATCCAAAGGCAAGCCCCATCCACAAGGATAATTAGTCTTTCTTTTTTTTATTTTATAAAGCCTAGAGGATATGGTATGTAACCTCACTTATATTAGTAAATAAAGGCTTTTTATTTCTCAAAAACAAAGACGCATATATGTGCATAAAAATATACGCATAAAAATAAATGTGTATGAAAATGGGGACGCCCATATACATATTGGAATTCCAAAAATTAAAAGGACCTATAGTCCAAATAAACACCTACGGATATATCCATAAAATAAGCATGCAAATGGGTGATAACTACCTCAAAGACAGTTCTTAAACTGCCACCAAAGTCGCATAAAAACCTACAAAGCAGCATATAAGACTGCACCAATTAGACAGCTCTCAAGCTGCAACATTGCGACAACTTCGAAACTGCAGAAAGGTTTCATAATATTAAGCAGCCTATAAGACTGCAACCGTTAGTTATTAAACCACAGTTCATAAACTGTGGGCAAAAGCTAAATATCCACAAGCAACTACAAGCATAAAAGTAAGTTGTCCAAAACAGCATAACAGAGCTGTTGTCAAAAGAAATATTGTTTAAGCTGGCACACACGCCATATCCAAAGGCACGCAGGCCTTAACCAACTACTGAGGGTCCACATCGGCTTCAGGTTGAATCACGTCAGGCACAATTTTTAGCAGGTCTTCAACAGCAGCATTGGGGTCAGCCACAACTTTGCCCAGGTAAGGAAAGACTGCTTCTCTCCACTTCTGGTCAGCGACTTCAAGGTCATGAGAGGCATTCGCAATGTAATCTGCCCGGCATTGTAAATCACACTTGCCCTCTGCAGAAAACTCCTCCACAATAGACCTCTCTTCCGCCCTTTCAGCTGTGGTCACATCCCCCAAAAGCTGTCCAACCTCATCACTAAATAACAATGACCTGCTCACATGGGGAACTACCTCTGTGACTAACCTGACTCGATCCTGCTTCAAACTTTCAATCTGTTCACGTAACAGCCTGCTGCACTCACGCTCATCAGCATATTCCTGTTGCAACTTCAAGACAGCCTCATCATGAACCACTGCATCCGCCTTTAGCATATTCACCTGCTGCTTCAGATCCTGGACAATGTCAGATGACTCAACAGTGGTCACAAACCTGGCCTCCTTAGCCCTCAAGTCATCAACTGTGGCCAACAGAGACTGCACCTCCAAAATTTTGGACCTGAGATCAATCGACATCCTAGAAAAGCGCCTGGCAGCAGCCGCATCAAGATAGGTGTGAAATTGGCGATCCTTTTTGAACACACGAAGGAATGTCTCATTGTCCATGTCGTCTATCTTTTTGACATCTTGGGCATTCATGTCTCCACCTTCCAACCAGGAAAGAATTTCCTGATCATGAGCATCTGTAATAACCAAAAATTTAGTACGGCAAGAAGGAGAAAAATATATCAAAATTACACAAAATAAGAGAAGCAGAAAAAAGTCAAACCTGTCTTAGGATCCAAAGGCCTGCGGGATTCAGTAGCCTTGACATCTTCTCCAACCTTTCTTCTCTTTACAACACGACCTGCAACAGATTGAGGGATGGCAGAGCCAGGGACATCTTTCTTCTTCTTTCTTTTACCAACAGCAGAGACTCCAAGAACTTCAACTTCAGACATGTCTACACTTAAAATGGGGGGATCAACAGCACTTGACACCTCCGGGTTATCATTCTGAACACCAGACGAACCAGCATCGGCAACAAGACTCCCCTGCCTCTCAATACGAGGTACTTCAGTTACCTCCTTCACACCCTTTCTAACAAATTTTCTAAAAGTCATGTCTGCAGTAGACAACAATGACAGTACGATGATCAGAAAAACAAGACAAATAGATTCCAAAAAACAAAGAATATCAAATCCTTACCATCTATATCTACACCACCGGGCAATGTACTTATCAACCTGGCCTTATACAACACAACATCAGGGTACAACACGACTTGGATAGGGTTTGACCGAATTTCACGACACAAGTCATCAACAACATAATCAGGAAAAGGATTCTCATATTTTTCATGGATACGAAGTAACTCCCTATTGGTTACAGACTCATAACCACTAGGGAACAAAGAGGCTTTCATAAAGATAAAATCACTTTTCCATCACGCTCATCAGCATATTCCTGTTGCAACTTCAAGACAGCCTCATCATGAACCACTGCATCCGCCTTTAGCATATTCACCTGCTGCTTCAAACTTTCAATCTGTTCACGTAACAGCCTGCTGCACTCACGCTCATCAGCATATTCCTGTTGCAACTTCAAGACAGCCTCATCATGAACCACTGCATCCGCCTTTAGCATATTCACCTGCTGCTTCAAACTTTCAACCTGTTCACGTAACAGCCTGCTGCACTCACGCTCATCAGCATATTCCTGTTGCAACTTCAAGACAGCCTCATCATGAACCACTGCATCCGCCTTTAGCATATTCACCTGCTGCTTCAAACTTTCAACCTGTTCACGTAACAGCCTGCTGCACTCACGCTCATCAGCATATTCCTGTTGCAACTTCAAGACAGCCTCATCATGAACCACTGCATCCGCCTTTAGCATATTCACCTGCTGCTTCAAACTTTCAATCTGTTCACGTAACAGCCTGCTGCACTCACGCTCATCAGCATATTCCTGTTGCAACTTCAAGACAGCCTCATCATGAACCACTGCATCCGCCTTTAGCATATTCACCTGCTGCTTCAAACTTTCAACCTGTTCACGTAACAGCCTGCTGCACTCACGCTCATCAGCATATTCCTGTTGCAACTTCAAGACAGCCTCATCATGAACCACTGCATCCGCCTTTAGCATATTCACCTGCTGCTTCAAACTTTCAACCTGCTCACGTAACAGCCTGCTGCACTCACGCTCATCAGCATATTCCTGTTGCAACTTCAAGACAGCCTCATCATGAACCACTGCATCCGCCTTTAGCATATTCACCTGCTGCTTCAAACTTTCAACCTGTTCACGTAACAGCCTGCTGCACTCACGCTCATCAGCATATTCCTGTTGCAACTTCAAGACAGCCTCATCATGAACCACTGCATCCGCCTTTAGCATATTCACCTGCTGCTTCAAACTTCTCAACCTGTTCACGTAACAGCCTGCTGCACTCACGCTCATCAGCATATTCCTGTTGCAACTTCAAGACAGCCTCATCATGAACCACTGCATCCGCCTTTAGCATATTCACCTGCTGCTTCAGATCCTGGACAATGTCAGACGACTCAACAGTGGTCACAAACCTGGCCTCCTTAGCCCTCAAGTCATCAACTGTGGCCAACAGAGACTGCACCTCCAAAATTTTGGACCTGAGATCAATCGACATCCTAGAAAAGCGCCTGGCAGCAGCCGCATCAAGATAGGTGTGAAATTGGCGATCCTTTTTGAACACACGAAGGAATGTCTCATTGTCCATGTCGTCTATCTTTTTGACATCTTGGGCATTCATGTCTCCACCTTCCAACCAGGAAAGAATTTCCTGATCATGAGCATCTGTAATAACCAAATATTCAGTACGGCAAGAAGGAGAAAAATATATCAAAATTACACAAAATACCCCTGAACATTATGAAGACAGCAGTAATAGTCCAACGTCATGCTTGTTTAGCAAAAAGCATCACCTCGGACTGGGGGGCTTGATGACATACCATCCCAGCAGGACCTGCCACACGAAGAAACAGTAACACGTTACGACACGAAGGATGTCCGTAACGAAGGCTTCCGCTATAAGATAACAAGATAAGAATTGTTCCCCTATAATTTCGGGATTTAATCATATCTCTTAGTCCTTTAAAGAAGGAAACAATCCTTCTGGACTTTGACCTCCTAAAACTTAGGAAACCCTAAGTCAAATGCTTATTTTCTAAGCTAAATCCTCCTATAAAAGGAGGATCGTAAGACCTACTAAAAAAAAAAAAAAAAAAAAAAAAAAAAAAAAAAAAAAAAAAAAAAAAAAAAAAAAAAAAAAAAAAAAAAAAAAAAAAAAAAAAAAAAAAAAAAAAAAAAAAAAAAAAAAAAAAAAAAAAAAAAAAAAAAAAAAAAAAAAAAAAAAAAAAAAAAAAAAAAAAAAAAAAAAAAAAAAAAAAAAAAAAAAAAAAAAAAAAAAAAAAAAAAAAAAAAAAAAAAAAAAAAAAAAAAAAAAAAAAAAAAAAAAAAAAAAAAAAAAAAAAAAAAAAAAAAAAAAAAAAAAAAAAAAAAAAAAAAAAAAAAAAAAAAAAAAAAAAAAAAAAAAAAAAAAAAAAAAAAAAAAAAAAAAAAAAAAAAAAAAAAAAAAAAAAAAAAAAAAAAAAAAAAAAAAAAAAAAAAAAAAAAAAAAAAAAAAAAAAAAAAAAAAAAAAAAAAAAAAAAAAAAAAAAAAAAAAAAAAAAAAAAAAAAAAAAAAAAAAAAAAAAAAAAAAAAAAAAAAAAAAAAAAAAAAAAAAAAAAAAAAAAAAAAAAAAAAAAAAAAAAAAAAAAAAAAAAAAAAAAAAAAAAAAAAAAAAAAAAAAAAAAAAAAAAAAAAAAAAAAAAAAAAAAAAAAAAAAAAAAAAAAAAAAAAAAAAAAAAAAAAAAAAAAAAAAAAAAAAAAAAAAAAAAAAAAAAAAAAAAAAAAAAAAAAAAAAAAAAAAAAAAAGAAAAAACAAAAGAGGACAAAAAGGAGCTTAAATACTCGGCTGCATGAAGATCACAACCGTATAAAAGTCGCCTAGAGATACGCGCCCATCTACCACCTTTAATTACCTTTCAACTCAAATTAATTAAGGCGGTTTATGGAAACTTACACAAAATACCCCTGAACATTATGAAGACAGCAGTAATAGTCCAACGTCATGCTTGTTTAGCAAAAAGCATCACCTCGGACTGGGGGGCTTGATGACATACCCCTCCAGCGGTACGTAGGCCCTGACGTAGCGCTGTTGCGATACGAAGGTCCGTTCGTTACGAAGGCTTTCACAGATAGATAAAAAGGATAAGGATTGCTCCTCTAAAAGATCGGGATTCTCCCTTATCATTTCCAAAACTGATAAATATGGAGAGGAGACCCCTGAAATTCCGCCGTTTGGTATTCAGCCTAAAACTTAGGAAACCCTAAGTCGTATGCTTATTCTCCAAGATAAATCCTCCTATAAAAGGAGGATCGTAAGACCTACTAAAGGCATTCAATTCAACATTCACGGTCGCACTCAGATCATGTAAAGTAACTCAATTGGCGTAAAGAGATTCACTCTACCTTCGGGGAATCGCCAATAAACAACCAAAAACATCCACCATCTCCCATTATTTTAACCTCGGTTCGGTGCACAAACAGTGCTTCACCTCAAGTACTAGATTCCAAGTTTGAGATTCATACTAACTACATCAAGTGTTGGTTGTCAAAAGAAAAACCCAGAGATAAGCGAACTCTAAATGTAAATCGACATGACACAATTACTCTTCACCATTTTTGAAGGTTAAGAATGAAACAAGTCATCTCTGTCTAGTAAATTTTAAAGAAGACATTGAAATGTATCAAATGTTACACATATGAACTTTCAAAAAAAAATTATGTCTCCAACTCCTATTATGATATATGCAGACCCACAACATACATTGCACAGTAAACCTATTCAAAACTGTAACATCCGTGAATTTTGACCCGTTGACTTTACGTGTAATTTGACTAACCATTTGAGTTAATGAAGTATTTGGGTTCCGTGAACCTCGTTTATACACTCGATAAGGCTGGTAATCATTTCGGTCGATAATTATGGGTTTGATCTCGCTGTTTAAAGACTGCTCAAAATCATAACAGTCCTCGATTCTGTAACATCCTTTGGCCCCTCATTCGATCGTGTACTTGTAAATGGAAACGGGTCGACCCACACCCGCGACCCATCAGCCCATATGACCCATCTTCCCCCTTATCCCCTCATTTCACCACACACTAAGTCTTTCTTCTCTTTTCTCTTTATCAAAGCAAGAACTCTTTTGGGTCAAATTAGGGTTTTATTTAGGGTTTGAATGATTTGGTGGTGATTTTGATGTTTTGGTCGAATTTGTGGATTGGGTTATGTGTAGTTATGGTTAATTGGTACTTAGTTAAGCTTCAAAATGAGTCCTTTAACCTTGCAATTCGATTTAGGGTCTTGAGTTCTTGAAATGGGGTTTTGGTTCTTGTTTTTCTGCATAATTGGTTGCTGATCGTTTTGCTGCCCAGTAAAGGGCGTAACCTACAACCCTTAGGGCCGTAGGTTACGCCAGTTGAAAATTTCTTGGGCTTACCTTACGCCCATTGTGGGCGTACCTTACGGTGCTCTCCATTTTCATTACGCCAAATTGCTTCTGTTTACGCCCCTTTTCACTAGACTTTGTAAGGGCGTAACCTACGCCCCTTAGGGCCGTAGGTTACGCCAGTTGTATTTCATTTTGTTTGACCTAATTTGACTTTCTGGACCTTTTTACGCGTCGAGTCTTGATCTAATTCACTTCTTATCTTATGTAACATTGAATAAGAGTCTTAGAAGTCGTTTAACGTCGAGAAACACTTTGGAAACCTAATTAGGGTTTTGCCGAATACTTGATAACTACGTATATGTGACTATGCATGTTGATGTGAATGTATATGATCGATATTTAGGTTTTGGACGCGAAGTGAACATCGAACGACTGTAACTCAACTTTGTACCCAACTTAACTTCTTTGCGATCAGGTGAGTTTCGTAGCTCCCTACTCAATAGAGATTCGGGCTGAAAAGTGTAAACATACGTGCTTTATTGTTTAAATGATTGGTTGATTATGCGGTAGACTTTGGTTATATATTGTGATTTAAGATAGAATATGTCGTGCAGTTGAGTACATTTGAGAATATGACGTGCATTTGAGTACATTTGGGAACAAGACGTGCATTGTAAAGTCGTATGATTTGTATGTGCATTGTAGTCTTATATGATTTGTTGTACGATAGACTTGTGATTGAGATTGATTATGTTTTTGTACTTATTGATTGATTGGTTTAGTTGGTGGATTGATGAGACGGTTTATTACGATTGATTTACTTAGTTAAGTTGTGAAGTATTTTATTATTATTAGGATAGACGTATAGACATGGAAGTCGGTTATGCCTTCATTGAGTTTTTAGATGTGGTGGGAAGGCTGCGGATGACCCTATATATAAGCATCTGGGATTCGAAGAATGGATAACCCTCTTAAGTGTATGTACGTATAGTTTGTTTAAATTGTGATTACTGGTTTATGATTGACGAATATTGATTGTTGGTTCATGTTCATCGTATATTGATTGTTGGTTCATGATTGATGCATTTACGATTGATTGTAAGCATTGCATACATTGTTCATAATCCCTCGGTTGAGGAAGCAAACATCCTAGTGTATAGATGTATACACTTATCCTGTGAGATGTTGGAGACATGCCATCCGAGTATATAGACATATATATCTCGATGTTTTTGAGATGCAGCCTGTGTCATTGCTATGACATGCGGGTATCGTTGCATAGGTGACCTGATTTCACGCATAAGATAGGCATGTTGGCTTAATTATGCATTCGGTACTTGTATTGATATTTGCATCATTTCTGCATTCATATTACACACTTATTTGCTTTGGGTACTCTTGTTGTTGGACGTTGTTGTGATTCATAGAGGCTCACTGTAAGTCATGTCTAGCCTCTACTTGTATCTTGTGCTTATTGACGATGGTTCTTTATGGACTATTACTACGAACTCACCAACCTTGTGTTGACTATGCTTAGTACACTTTTCAGGTAACCAAGATATTCCAAGGCATGAAGTATGATCGATTTGTTAGCTTGCTTTTGAACCCGTACTTGGACTTATATGGATCAAGGATCCATTTTCCTTCTTTTGCATAGTACTTAGAACTGTTAGCCATCTTTTGATGTTCCGTTGTAATCCTTGATGATGACTTGTTCTTTATGTATTTTGATACTTGTTTATC
>CM067169.1:114415150-114498790 GCA_034093135.1 Erigeron breviscapus | reverse complement strand
CCTCGTATTTGACCCTGCAAATACGGGGTCGCATTCCCATAGTATTGCCTCGTAATTGACCCTGCAATTACGAGGTCGCATTTCATACTTAGCAGATTATTACACATTCAATACTTAAACTTAATCTAGTATTCTATGCATAATACTAAGTTCATTAATCACAATCACAATACAAAGACACATTACATTATAAGCCCAAACAATCTAGATTGCTATTGACATAGACGTGCACTTACAATTTTTCTTCACCACTTCTTTTTCAAGAACCACATTAACTGCTAAATTCATTTTCTAAATCCCTAGATGAATTTTTGATCCAAACTGTTGTTTCAAAAGTGAACCAGCTAATATATGTTTCTTTAAGCATGGATCACCTTTAATGATTGAATTTAAGAGATATAGCGCAATAAGACGAACATTATAAAGGAAAAATTTAATTTCATTATTGGTACAACACACGAACGAAAACTCGTTACATTATCAACAATTACAAACCATACAAGTTAACCCAAGTTGCTGTAAACAAAAGAGGTAAACCGATAAAAATAAACACGAGCAGGAGCAGGAAAGCTACATCCGGTGGAAGTTGTAATACACCATATAACCAGGGTAAGATACCTAAGTAAACCAAGATTATAAGAGGGTTCAACATTTTCTAGTAGTTTTAGATTTATGAAGTATGTGATAAGGAAAGAAGTAAGAGTTATTAAGTATGAAGAAAGTAGTAAGAATTGTGTGCTGTAGATTTGTTTATATAGAAAAACAGACAGGTTCAAACAGTCGAAAATAGAAAGAGGGAAAAAGGTAGAATTCAAATTTTGAAAAATTTAACCTATAATTTAGGTGAGTTAAATGAGATATCTTTTTAAACATCGATTTATTATCATTGGGATAACATGTAAATCAAAATAAGGAAAATTTTGTTTTACTTGATACACTTTAAATTTCGGGACGAAATTTCATTTAAGGGGTAGATAATGTGACAATCGTCAATTTTCGGATAAACAAAATTTTTAAATCCTTTCTTAATTAAGATTTAATCTAAAAATATTAAGAAATATTAAGTATTAAGCTTTATATTAAATAGAAATTGGTCTATTTAATATAATACTTTACGGACAACTAGAATAGTTGGAATAATAAAGATATTAAATTTAAAGTAAAGGATACCAAATCTTAAGGTATTATGTCTAAAGCCTTAATAAGATTACATTTAAATTTTGGCGATTTAACGACAACTATTTAGATTAAATCACGGACTAAACATCTGACGATTGATGATTTAATTACTATATATATAATATAGCACAATAACATGCATGTCGACTTCTTTCTTCTTTGTTTCTTCACCACCTGCGCCACCTTCTCCCCCCACCTCACCATTTTGTTTTCTTTCCTTTTGTTTCTATGAACTAACTAGCCGCCCCCTCTTGTATTATATTACGAATATATATAGATAATAGATAGCATCAAAAAGGCATTTGAACTCTTCTTTTTCTTTTGTTTATTCCAGCCGCCCCCTCCCCCTTACACTATATATATAGATATAGATATTTAGATATAGAGAAGAAAGAACCTTACCCTTCTCCTTTCTCCCTCTCGTGCATTAAACCCACGAACCACACCCCTTCATCATCTCCTACGGCTACAAACCATCACCTCCTTCAACCTTAAATTTCCCCACGGCCTCCTTCACTTTCAAACACCACCACGAACTGCTACATGCTGCCATCAAGTTGTTGCTACTAATCGACAACCCACCACCATAACCGGCCATCTCCATCTTCTTCTACCTCACGCACACACAAACATACATAAACATACCCAACATATATAAATATATATATATATATATAGGGGTGGGTTATTTGTAGTACAAGGGGAAAAAAAGTACAAAAAGTACATGTGTAAGTTAACTTACACACTTCTTCTTCCTTCTTCCTTCCATCTCCGACCACCACCATGATCCTCCGGCGACGGCGACCATCTCCGGCGAGACTTACACATGTGTAAGTTAACTTACACATGTGTAAGTTAACTTTCCGGCGAGAATCAGGTTCGTTTTCGGGTGGATACGGTACGGGCCAGAGGCCCTTATCCATTCTAAACTGACCGTCAAGGGACGCATATGGTAATCGTATGGATTTGACGGGCGGCGATCCAAGAGATGGTGACGGTTTGCTACGGTATGATCGAAGCCCTTGCTGCCGGCACCGTGGTTGGGGTGGTCGGAGATGATGGTGGCTGGTGGTGGTTGTCTCGCGAAGGAAAAAACCTAGAAATTTTAAACCCTAAAATGCTAAAAAAGTTGTACTTACACATGTGTAAGTCTCGCCGGAGATGGTCGCCGTCGCCGGAGGATCATGGTGGTGGTCGGAGATGATCATGGTGGTGGTGGTGGTGGTCGGAGATGGAAGGAAGAAGGAAGAAGAAGTGTGTAAGTTAACTTACACATGTACTATAAAAAGTACATGTACTACAAATAACTTTCCTATATATATATATATATATATATATATATATAGATATGTTGATGTCATCACAACATCACCATCCCTCTCGGCTATCACCTTCCACGACCACCTTTCTCGTTGACTCTCTATCTCTCGGCACACACACATATAAACCATATATATGTATATGTGTGTGTAGTGTGTCTGCGTGGTTATATATATATATATATATATATATATATAAGGGTGAGATAATTTGAGTCCAACTTAATTTTGAGTCCAAAAAGGTCCAGTGTATTTTGTAACTTACACACCACCATCGATCATCTACTACGATATACAAGACTTTTTTGTAAAAACACTAAGACTTTCCGGCGACGGGCCCACCGGAAATTCAATTTTAAGTTAACTTACACATGTGTAAGTACTTACACATGTGTAAGTTACTTACACATGTGTAAGTTAACTTACACATGATTTTCCGGCGACGCGGTGGCCGGAAAGTCTTAGTGTTTTTACAAAAAAGTCTTGTATATCATAGTAGATGATCATGATGGTGTGTAAGTTACAAAATACACTGGACCTTTTTGGACTCAAAATTAAGTTGGACTCATCACCTTTTAAACATCACCATTACCATCACCTTTTAAACATCACCATTACCATCGAGCTGCTATAGATGCTGCTTCTCGTTACATGCTCTTGCCATGACCACCACCTTCTTATATATATAGACGAGATACAGATATAGATATACACATGTATAACGGCCACCTTTCAGCACCACCTTTCCCACGAACCACTGCCACCATGCACGACCACCACCGAGCTACTGCTGCTGCTACGATGCATGTTTCTTCAAATATACGTGAGTGTGTACGTGTGATTATATAACTATGTATATGTATATATATATATATACGTAATATATATATATATGTACAATATATATATATATAATATATATATATAAATATATACTTAACTATTATTAACGATTATTATTAGAACTGTTACAAAACAAGTCCATTTTCTGACGACCATTAAAAACCGTTAGATTTTCTAACAGTTTTGGTCCTAAACCGTTAGATTTTCTGACAGTTTCAGTCCAAAACCGTTAAACTGTTGACAGTTTTAGTCACTTGACCGTCAGTATATTTAATAACTACTAAATGGATTATTTATAACAATAAAACTAAATTAAACTTGAAATATAGTTATAAAAGTGTTAAAAACTAAAATTATAAAGATTTTCTATATATTTTATTTAATTATAAAATAATGATTTTTGTTTATTTAAAAATGTTAATAACTTAAATTATTTGATAATAAAAAGAAATACATTTTTAAATGTATTTACAAAGTATGGATTAATTTATAAGATTTTCTAAATTATTTTATTTAATTATTTAAATAAAATAAGCTGTTTTAAATTAAATACGTTAATTAAATAAAAGAACTTGTTTAATTAAAATACAAATAAAACGTCTTATAATTATTATCCGAATAAAATATATCATGATAATAATTGATGGATAATAAATTACTAAATAAAACCTTAGTATAAATTATGTGTTAATTATACTTTATTTGCTTTAGGTTAACATATCACGAGGATTATCTTTGCATTTAATTGCCACTACATGCTATTATTAATTGCCACTACAACTAAGGTGAGTTTATGGATCCCTATTTACTATTTTTCTTTGGGACTAAGAATACACAAACTGTTTTATATTTTTATGGACACAATTGTTTAAAATAAATCACGTGATATTGGTTTGTACCACATGATAACAATATTGGTTTGTACCACATGATAACAATATTGGTTTGTACCACGTTATCTTGATATTCGTAATGCATGCGATATCTTATATAAATCACGTGATATTGGTTTGTACCACATGATAACAATATTGGTTTGTACCACATGATAATGATATTGGTTTGTACCACATGATAACGATAATGGTTTGTACCACATGATAACGATATTGGTTTGTACCACATGATAACGATATTGGTTTGTACCACATGATAACGATATTGGTTTGTACCACATGATAACGATATTGGTTTGTACCACATGATAACGATATTGGTTTGTACCACATGATAACGATATTGGTTTGTACCACATGATAACAATATTGGTTTGTACCACATGATAACAATATTGGTTTGTGCCACGTTATCTTGATATTCGTAATGCATGCGATATCTTATATAAACTTGTGATCCAAAGGTAAACTCTTTTTATCAAAACTATGAACTCACCAACTTTATGTTGACGAAATTTAAACGTGTATTCTCAGGTACTTGAGTTATGTGATGCATATATGTGAATATGATGCATATACGTGACGCATATTTTGGAGTCACTACACACTATGGAATAAAAGCATTTTGAGATGTCTTCAGTTATTATATTTCCGCATTTAAAAGAATCTCAATCTAAATAAATTTGTATTTGTATTTTCTTTTGTAACAACAATGGTTATTATGTATAAAAGCTTTCCAAAACGTCTCATTTAGAGGTCGTTTATTGTAATTTGTGTGTTGTGATTTCCTTTAATGTTCACACCTTCGATTCCGCATTTTGGGGGTGTGACAGTGTAACTAGCATAGATAAATCAACTTTGCATATTCATCATAGGATAGCAACCATTATATGAGTAATCATGCTATCACACATGATTTATTAGCAAGCATACGATAAAGCAGCACTTTATATATATACTCGTTTTTCCCAAATACGTTCCTTTATAAACAAATTATAAATAACGTACATAGGACTTGCACAATGATTTAAAAAGAAGAAAATACCATATAAGTACGATAACCCACTATGTTATCTAAAGTAAATGTGCCTAGGACTCAGTCACCGATCACCGAAAATACATGGTCCTCCTTAACTGTGTCCTCCGCACGAATAAAGGGAAATTAGTTTTCTTCGTCAAGAACCCAGACCTTCTTTGTCCGGATTCTTCCCAAATCATCCCGATATGAAAATTCTCCCCATCCTCCTTTTCCCCAAATCTTGTTCAATTGATTTGAATCATCTGGATGTTGTTTCTTACGAAAAGCATTAGATGACTCTCTGTTTGATCAAATAACCGCACAATGGCTCAACCAGAGGTATGAGCTGGGTTGGAGGTGTTTTGTTGGCGATTCCCTTCCGGTCAGAGGGTCGAAGACCGCTTTATGCCTGCTGTGTGTTGTTCTCAGCCGTCTAGCGAGGCTGAGAGAGTTTATGAAGGTCGTGAGTACTGATTGTTTGATGATCCTAAGCCAATTTATTCAACTTAGGGTATATGGGATAGTCTAGGGTTTATTGTATCGTGTAAACGATAGATGATTAAAGGGTTTTTGTGAGTTGCATATATGATATATGTCAAATGGCTTCCTCCTCTATTTATATAGAGCGTAAATAACTTGGAGAGGAGGGTAAGAGAATTAGGGTAAATCTCTTCCTCCTTTGTGAATATCTTCTTTCCTTCATAAGGAGATTTGTGTTGATCTTGTTACCAAACCGTGTCCGAGATGTTCGGACTTTCATTATGTTATTGGGATCGGATAATCATAGAAAGTATTTATATCCGATCCTCTAGACGAGCCATAACTTGGAGCTGGGTTTTCATTACCTCGGGAGATCTGAGATATCTGTTTTGAGCGGAGGTCAAGCTCCGTTTCTAGGTATAAGTGCTTTTACGAAGGTACCTCTGCATCTGCTTCGGATAGAGAGCTACAACTCCATATAGGGTATATCATCAAGCCCCCCAGTCTGATGGGAGGTTCTATCTGTAGAATATCGCATTAGACTTAAACAACAATCACTTCCTTAGGCCACCTTTACGGAGGTCCCTAAAAAGCAACGTGCTTGTTTTGGTCCGAAAATTCTGAGGTGTGTGTTGATCCAACGGTTTAAGATTTAGGTAGTGGCTTCTGCCGAAATATTCCCGATATATATAGCGTATTATTACTTAAAAAATAAATGTTTTACCTTTCGCCAGCGACCGCGTCTCCAACAATTCATCCATCGTCTTCCTGAGATCTCGATCGTATTTGTTCAAAAGAGGTATGTATTTCTGGCCAGATCCTTTCTTCTGTATTGTGGATGCATCTTGATTTATCCTTTTCGAAAACCCTAATCGTGGTTGCTGGCTGATTTGGCGGTTCGGATTTTTCTTAGTATGTAGTCAACCTTGCCCCTTGTTCTGTTTATAATTTCCTGGGTTTCAAACGTATATCTTGCTATGAATCCCTTAAGCGTTTCTTCTTTTTTAAGCTTTATGTCGTGTGCTACTACATGTGTCTTCTTGCATTTCCTTTGTGTGTTGAAGTGTGACATGAAATTTCCGTTCAGGGTTTCAAAGTCGTTTATCGACTCTGTATCTAAGTTATCGATCCATTCTTTTGCTTTTTCGATTAAGGAGTAGGAGAAAACGCGGCAAGCAGTTCGCGAATCCCATCTCGGAATTGTTGCTATCTTGATGAATTCTTTTAGAAAATCGCTCGGGTCTCCCTCGCCATTATAGTATGTGTCTTCATGTTGATTATTCTCTACGTTTACTAGGTATCTCTGTTTATTATTATCATGTGGACTACCAGTATCAGTGGGACAGGGTAGAGGTAGATTCCTCCAACTGTCATTACCTGTCGGCTCTGTCTTAATTTTTGATTTGGGTTTTTCTCTGGTTTGGTTCTTGTGAGTTTTGAGTCCACCACTCGGATGTCCTGTCCGCTTGTCAACTGTTTTTGTCGGGCTTGGTTCCCGCGTGGTGGTCTTGTGGCGGTTTTCTTGTTTTATTTAGGTACCTTGCCTCGGGGAGGTACCCCGTGCTGTTTCGTTCTGTGTTTCATCTTTGTATGGGGGTACAGGCTCCGGTTCATATACCTGACCAGTTTCTCTCAAGCGCCTTATTATCGTACATAGCATATCATAATTTGCTTGTACGTAGGCATCGGTGATTCCCTTATCTATTAGTGCGGATATCATTTCCCTCGACCTGTCGCTTTCTTTTGACGCGTCCGTCGGGGGAATAGTTACGTGGGATTCCTCCACGTTACAAAGGATGCGCCTCAGCTCGTATTTGTCTAGCTTTTGGGATTTTACGGGCGCCGGGTTTCCGTCTTGACAAGAATCAAAGATACAGAGATCCGAGTCTTGTAATATTGCCCCCGTGTCACCCTGGCTTATCGGCTCCGCACTAATTAAGCATGGAGTCTGGATTGACGGTTCCTTATGAAGTCTGTCCGGGTCGACGCCTGGAATGCTCAATTCGGGTCCTCTCCGTTTTTGACCTTGTAGTCCTGACGCAGACCGATTCCGATAGGGATCCCATAGCTCTGGCGTGGTCCTATCTTGGTAGGGTGATCACATTGCGACCTTTCCCGGGTCCCGACTAGATACTCGCAATGGGGAATCTCCTTGGCTTCTGCCCTGTGAGCCTGACTCGGGCTCGCTTCTGCCTTTACCTGATGTCCTTGGTATAGACCTATCTTGGTCTTGGCTTAGCGGTCCTGTCATGAACTCGCTCCGGCTTTCGTATGTCGGCCTGGACCCGGAGCTAACCTAGGCTTGAGTCAGTGTATGGTTACCCCAATTTTGTCCTGGCGGTATTCGCGCGGGTCTTTCTCGGTCTTGACCTCGCGACCCTTCCATGGACTTGCTCCGGATTTTACCTGATGATCCGGGCCCAGAGTCATTCTAGGTTCGACCTGTTGACATATTTTGCATTATCCCCGGGTCACTCGTATTTGTGGAGACTCCTTTATATGTTTCATCTTTTAAGGAAACATCGCGGGGATCTCGTGAGGTTCGACAACCAGTGTGCGTTGAATCAGATCTTTGAGGCGAGGGACATAAAGCGAGGGCTATTCGTCCACGCGAATCTCGGTCTTTTGATACGGGCGTATGATGTTTCCGAGACCTTCCTCGCGCGTCCAAGGTTCTTCCTGCATCATCATTACGCTATTGTGGGCGGCTATTGGCAGGTCTAGTCCTGGCGCACGCGGGTTGTTCTGATATCGCTTCTCGGCGCTCGGTACCTCCAAGGGTTTATGCGGTTTCTCCCTATTTTGAAAATCTGACGGGTTATCCATTCCTGGTTCAGCCATCGTCGCTGATTATTCTGACCGTAGGTGGGTTCGGAGGGAAACAATGTTGTTGGTCCCACGGATGGCGCCAATTTGTTTGATCAAATAATCGCACTATGGCTCAACCGGAGGTATGAGCTGGGTTGGAGGTATTTTGTTGGCGATTCCCTTCCGGTCAGAGGGTCGAAGACCGCTTTACGCCTGCTGTGTGTTGTTCTCAGCCGTCTAGCGAGGTTGAGAGAGTTTATGAAGGTCGAGAGTACTGATTGTTTGATGATCCTAAACCAATTTATTCGACTTAGGGTATATGGGATAGTCTAGGGTTTAGTGTAAACGATAGATGATTATAGGGTTTTTGTCAGTTGCATATATGATATATGTCGTATGGCTTCCTCCTCTATTTATATAGAGGGTAAATAACTTGGAGAGGAGGGTAAGAGAATTAGGGTAAATCTCTTCCTCCTTTGTGAATATCTTGTTTCCTTCATAAGGAGATTTGTGTTGATCTTGTTACCAAACGTGTCCGAGATGTTCGGACTTTCATTATGTTATTGAGATCGGATAATCATAGAAAGTATTTATATCCTATCCTCTAGACGAGCCTTAGCTTGGAGCTGGGTTTTCATTACCTCGGGAGATCTGAGATATCTGTTTTGAGCGGAGGTCAAGCTCCGTTTCTAGGTATAAGTGATTTTACGGAGGTACCTCTGCTTCTGCTTCGGATACGGAGCTACAGCTCCGTATAGGGTATATCATCACTCGCTAACATTGTAATTCTGAGATGTTGATCTGAAATCATCACCACTTCTTCCAGCAAATCAATCGTAATAAGTACTGTGATATTCAGTAGGCTTTGGGAATGATTTCACTTCATATGAATATGAAGGATACGTATTGCCAGAATTCTTTGATCTCCCTTTATGAGAAGAGTGATTTGAAGGAGCTGTATGATTAGATGCTTGTTTGAAATGACATTCTCCAACTGTTTGTTTCACAGCATCTCTTGATCTTTGAGTGGATAAAGCATGCATGGGAAGTCTTTGAGAAGAACCAACAAGATTTCCTACTGATTTCTTGTATTGTTCTTCCATCATATCATTTCCCTTTACTTTCTGAAAATTATTTCTCAGATTTCTCTCATTAATCCTGGATAAGTTGTCTGATGAGTTACCATTACTGCTTGAGCATATCCCGGTATCTGAAGGTCTTGACCTTGGATGAGTCGAATCTCTATTCATTCCTTTACTGGGACACTTTCTAGCAGCATGACCCTTTGTATGACATATAAAGCAGGAAATCCTCTTGACATTTTTCTTCTTAATGAATCTCCTGAGATTTTCTTCCGTAATAGGAATTCCATACTCAGTCATCTCTTCAATGCACGAAAGTCTTTCCAAAGTTTCATCCATTGTTTTCACAGGAATTAATGGAGTTGACTTTGAGTGCCTCAAATGTAATGTCTCATTTTCTTCCAGAATAACTCCTCTCCTTGTTGATGTCTCATCAACCTTGGAGGCTTCGGGAACCAGACGTAGAACATTTTTATGATCCTTGTCCCACTCATGACAAACATCATGCATTTGATTGACACTCAAAGGATTTTGACTAAGATGTTCAATATGATACACCTTGTCAAGATGAAGATTAATGACGTTCACATTGAAATGACCAGTTGCGATCCCCTGTACAGGTCCGACAAAGTTCACCTGAACATCAGAAATCTTAACAAAGTTTGACAGAACACTACTATCTCCAGTGGCATGAATAGAACATCCAGTATCGATATTCCACATGTTGTCATTTTTTTCTACTAACACTGGACACTTGGTGATAGTCAAGTTCGTCATGAAGTTCACCAGACCCGACATTGTCTTTTGATCTTTGACTTTGTTTGGACTGCTCACAAGTATTGATTTTTCAGGGTTTTTGAATGATCTAGTGTCATCACTTTCCGAAATCTCTGATTCTGAATCTGATGACACATCTGAACTAATCTCATCCATATAAGCATTGTTGGCTTCGTCAACAATTGTGACCCAGTCATATGAACCTTCCTGTTGTTGAACCACCAAAGCTCTTGACCCACTTTGGTTATTAGAGTTTGGACTTTCAACCTTGGAACCTTGATAACTGTTTTGTTGAGAAGAGCTATTAGCACTCGTACTTGTCCCTTGAAAATATCTTCGTTGTGAAGCACCTGAAGAAGTTGCTGATCCACCTTGGTTAAAGTTTTGACGAGTCACAATAGATCTATCATCCTTTTTAGGTCTCTGGCATTCCCTAGCAAAGTGTCCAAAGCCCTCGCAATTGTAACACTTTATCTTTGACTTATCAAAGCCAGGCTTGGAACCCACGACCTTTCGCCCTGTTCTTGATAGAAACTGTTTAGCTTGAAGAGTTAGCATAGCCATTTGCCATTGCAAATCCATCTCTTCTAAGTCCAAAGGATCAATCTGCTCGTAGTTGTCATCTATAAGACTAGGATCCTGAACCTTTCCTTGGATAAACTGTTCATATGATGTCACAAATGACGCAAGAACGGATAAGTGACTTTCCGCACATTTGACACTTATAGGCACGGTGTAACTAGCACTGGAGGTAGGATATCCACGATTGCCTACATTGTCGCTCTGACTTGAAACAATACATATGTTCCCCTCAGAGTCAAACGAGATCTTTTGTAAGTCAACATCTTCACTCAGGAATGCTCTTGTGCTTCCATCAGGGGAACCTGGACTTACATTGATCGTAGGCCTACCGTAATAAAGCTCGGGAATCTGAGCATTATTATATCCTGCTTCCCTCCTTTTTAGTTTCATTTCTTGTCCCCTAAACTTAGAAACTATCTGAGTCAAAGACATATCTGAGAAATCTGCTTTTTCCTGCAAAGTGGTAATGAAATTACTCCACTTTTCCGGCAAGGAACTCAAAAATTTCTCGACTTTTTCCTCTTCAGAGTAGGTTACATCAAATGCTTGCAATTCTTCTAACAAGTGATAATACCTTGTAATTAGTTGATCTAAGTTTTCACTCCTTAACCCATTAAATACATTATACTGATGCTTTAGAAGGTCTCTACGATTCTTTTTAAGTGTTTCATCCCCTTCACAATGATTTTTAATGCTAACCAAAGTTCTTTTGATGTATTGAATCCATTAAATAAATGTCGAGGTGCGGAATTCCTCGAGATAACCCACAGTTTCTATATCTACCTTTTATGATATATATATATATATATATCACTATATATATATATATATATTTTATATATATATATATATATATATATATATATATATATATATCTTTTTGCGTGAATATAAACACCCGTATTTGGTTACTATAGTGAAACGGCTCTCCGGACAAACCTTACCAACCAACGTGGTAACCTAAGTCTACAAGCCGTCCAAACCGGGTGTGTGTTTGCGGTTCGTGCGTGATTCGAGTACCCACAAGAAACCGTGCGTGTTCTTAGGTTTCTCTCTCTAGGTTTTGCTCGTTTCTCTCACTACACTCTTGTTCGAACACGCATGACACACACCCATATATATAGGCGTGGCCAGGAACACGCAAAACCCTATGGGTTTGCGTGTTTCTTTGGCCCAGGCCCATTAGGGTTTGGCCATGTTTGAGAGTTCTTGTGTACAAGCATGCTTTTGCTTGTTTCCACAGAAACTCTCAAACCATTTGAGAGTTCTTATGAACAAGCAAACTTTCGCTTGTTCCTCATAAACTCTCAAATGACCATTTGAGTGTTCTTTACATAAGCAAACTTTTGCTCGTTCCCAAGAACCCTCAAATGACCTTTTGAGTGTTCTCTCCACAAGCAACTAATTGCTCGTTCCCGAGAACACTTAAATAACACTTAGGAATATTTGAGTTAATGTTTCAACTGCTGTCAAGACGCAGAACCAACATTAACTCAGCCAATGTTTAAACTGCTGTAAATATACGCAAAACCAATCATTAGCTAACGATAATGTTTCTACTGCTGTGAATACGCAGAAACAACATTGTCTATATTACCTATTGGAAGTATAATTAAGTTACTGTTTCTCCTGCTGTAAATACGCAGAAACACAGTTAACTTAACTTCCCTTTGGAAGTACATTAAGTTAATATTTCAACAGCTGGTAAACGCAAAAACAATATTAACTTAATGACTCTTTAAATGTTATGTTTAGAACCTGCAAAGTACAAACAATAAACAAACATATAAACATAAATGGATCCCAATATGATCAACAATATATGCCAAGGTAATATTATTGACAAACGGTAATTACAAGATAAATTACAAGACTTGAATATATACAAATATATGTAACACATCTAGAATGCTTTTGTCACCGAGAAACATGCACCAACATACGATAAACAGTAAAACACACTCCAACATATTCTAAGCAAACACAGTAAAACAATATACGTCTACATGATCACATCGATCCAAACAAGTATTCAGCCTACTAGCCTAGCATTATTAAGGAAATAACAAAGTCTGAAAAGATGAAAGACATTGTTCAAGTAAATAAAGATAAATAGAAAAGCTAGATCTAGACCGTGGATGAAGATCGGAAGGCGTCAGAATCTCCAAAACCTTCTGGGAAACCGCAAAGTCGACCTAGGGTTGTTGCTGGGCGGCTAGGGCTGCTGAATCGGCTCTCTCTTAGGGTTTTGAGGGTTAGTTCGACTTAAATAGGTGTTTAAGTCGGTTGCTGAATCTGGGTCGCCCAGCGGCGCTGGCTGGGCTTGCCAGCGGCGCTGGGACTGGGCTTCACTGGGCCAGCGGTGCTGGTCTTCAGCGAGCGGCGCTGGAGCTTGCCAGCGGCACTGGCTTTGATTGCCAGCGGCGCTGGTGGCTGCTGATCTTTCTTGTGCGTCTTCGTTTGGCTCCCGAATCACTTCCTTGTGTCTTGTAACTTCATAGGCTTCCTTCTTGAGTCACTTGATGTCATTTACCCTCTCTCGCATCTTCCATGAACCTGCATAATCATACGATTCATTAAGTACCAATAGTTCCAGAATAATAACTCATTTAGGCATAGAAATGAAGCCTTTCAATAGGGGTTTTTATCACAAAATGGACGCTCGTCAATATTCACAAAGATGATGATGTACTTAAAAGCAAATTTTTAGATTCATTACCTTTAAAATGGAATAACTATGTTGCTAGTGTCAAGTTGAGTCATGTGTACAAAGAACTTGACTTACCAGGTCTCTATGGGTTGCTTCACAACCATGAGTGTACTGAAGCTGAAAAGCTGATTGCCATGGGTGATGCTATGGGAAGCTCTAGCTCTGCACTTGTTGCTTTTTCAACTGAGCATCCCTGCCCTCTCTGTGATGAGCCTGTTCCAAGTCAGTTTGTGAGTGATATTGTTGAAACTGAAAAACCTTGTGGATCTGAGACTGAATACTATTCTAGTGATGAAACTGAGAGTTTGGCCAATGAGGTTGCTATGTTAGCTGATAGATTGAAAAAGAAAATTTTTTCAAGGTTTAAAGGAAAAAGTATTTCTAAAAGTGAGAAACCAAGAAAACCTTTAGACATGTCCAAAATTACTTGTTATAAGTGTGGTAAAACTGGTCATATGGCAAATGATTGTAGATCAAAACCCACTCAACAAGCTGATACTTCTAAACCTAAAAATAGTGGAAAAGATGAGAATTACTCCAAACTCAGATTAAAATATAAGAAACTTAAAGCACATGTTGCTAAGCTGAGTGAAAAAAGTCTTGTAGCAAAAGATTGGGCTGAAAGTGCAACTTCATCTGATGATGAAGACTAAGACAATGCTCAATGTTTCATTGCCAAAGAACAACTGTCCAGATGTCAAGAAATCAAAGAAAAATGCTTGATGGCAAAAGATGCTACTGAAAAGCTTCTTGATAACATGACCAAGCTGAGACAAGAAAGCAATCAGCCTGATCAGTCAGCTTACTCAGCCTCTACTGTTCAAGAGGGCATTCACAATGCGTTTATCTGGTACTTGGATAGTGGATGTTCCAAGCATATGACTGGATGTAAGTCCCTGCTGTGTGACTTTAGGAACAGACTTGGTCCTAACGTCACTTTTGGATATGATTCTCAAGAAACTACAGAAGGATATGGTTCTCTTGCAAATGGTCCTCTCACATTCAGAAGAGTCTCTTATGTTAGTGGGTTGAAGCACAATCTAATTTGTGTAAGCCAACTGTGTGATGCTGGCTATGAAGTAAGATTTCGAGCTTATAGAGGGATTGTTTGTGATTTGGAAGGAAATGTTGTTTTGATTACTAAAAGAGATGAATCTCTTTACACCTTTGATATGAGCAAGCCAACAATATTAAAAGAAGTGTGTTTCTTGTCTAAAACTCAAGATGAGTTAAATTGGCTATGGCACAAAATGTTGTCTTATATGAATTTCAGAGATATAAATAAGTTGAGCAAAAATGAGTTAGTCTCTAGTCTTCCTGCTATTAAGTATGAGAAAGACAAGTTGTGCAGTGCATGTGAGAACGGAAAGCAACACAAAGCTTCTTTTAAGTCTAGAACATGTTCATCTATTGAATCATGTTTAGACTTACTTCCTATGGATCTGTTTGGACCAGTTAGTAATCCTTCCTTAAATGGAAAAAGGTACTCATTGGTCATTGTAGATGAATATTCAAGGTTTACATGGGTTTTCTTTCTTAAAGCTAAAAGTGAAGCTGCTAAAGTGATCATTAATTTCATCAAAAATGCTGAGATCCTTTACAAGAAGCCTGTTAGGCATCTTAGAAGTGATAATGGAAATGAGTTCAGAAATCAAACTCTGCACTCCTTTTGTATTGATAAAGGTATCTCTCAATGTTACTCAGCTGCAAGAACTCCACAACAAAATGGACTTGCTGAGAGAAGGAATAGAACTTTGATTGAAGCTGATAGATCCATGCTAGCTTAAAATGGTGCAAAAGTTCATTTATGGGCTGAAGCAATTCACACAGCCTGCTTCACCCAAAACAGATCGTTAATTGTTGAAAGACATCAAAAGATAGCATATGAAGTTTTGAAAGGCAGAAGACCTGAAATAGGGTTCTTAAGAATGTTTGGAAGTCCTTGTTTCATTCTAAATCAAAGAGACCATCTTGGCAAATTTGATGCCAAAGCTGATGAAGGAATATTTCTTGGCTATTCTACACTCATGAAAGCCTACAGAGTGTATAATAAGAGAACTAGAGTTATTGAAGACACAGTTCATGTGAAAATAGATGAATCAATCTCAATCAGCTCGGCTCAAGAAGATGGTGATTTTGACTTTGAAGAGCTTGTTGTTCCTGACTGTAATCCTCCTGCCGATCCCATTATTAAGAAAATGAAGCACAACCTGAGGGGGAGATTCCTATTTTTCATGACCTTGATGAAGAGCTCAATCAGCCTCATGTTTCAACTCAGCCTCAGAAAACAAATGTAACTGTTTTACCCATATGTTTTGGTCAAAAATTATCCAAGTAGAATTATGATAAAGACTTAGATTAATAATGTAACCAAACTTTCGTTCGTGAGGTTAAGGGCTTAGAAAATAAGTTTAAGATTCGAAGATGCGTTTTAATGAAACAGATTTAAAGAACGATTATGTCGACTAAACGATGTATAATGAAGATCAGTGTTACCAATATCAAAATAGAAATAATAATGATAAATAATGCAAATTTAAACAAAGAATTTATAAGCAATGCGATTAAAGTAAAGAGTAGAGAACAAGAACACCGAGATTTGTTGACGAGGAAAAGCCCTTAATCCTTTGAGGATCGCCGGCATAAAAACCCCAGGAGGAAACAATCCTTCCTACCTTTCTTTTATTAATGATTGTTAAATGTTTACAAAGGATTGAATTCGGTTGATCGATATTTCTAAGTGAGTGGAGTGTGTGTGAATACAAGTGTATAACGATGAGCAGTATGTAAAGTGAAAATGAGTGCAAGTATGAATATGATGCCTAAATCGATCAGCCTTATTCGTTATTTATAGACCTAAGATCTAACTAACTATCCGAAATTGTTGGGATCTTCCGGGTCTTCATTAGTCGAACGTTGGAACATATATTGACTGGTCTTCCGAACGTTGAAGTCATTTTCCTCTTGCAGCATTTGACTTGAGCTCCGAATATCTTGGCAGACCAAGTCTTCTTTACGTGTTGATGAATTATATCCATGTGTGAATTCTCCTTTTTACCGTTAGTGGTACTTTCCTCAGCTTTATATTGAATATTCCAGAACCTGCATGCTTATCTCAAGTGGAAATAACAATAATACTTAAAGTATATCGTTAGTAAATAAGTAACAAGTATTCAGAATATTCCGCTACGTCAAGATCCTGGGACGTCAAGATCTTGGAGCTTCAGGATATTGAAACCTGAAATTTCACCCATAACAATTGTCCCCAAAGTTATTTAAATAAAATCCATTTTGTTAAAATAACTTTGAATCTTCTAGAGAAAGCTTTGACTGTAGTAAATTTTGAAAACCCTCTTAAAGATAAAACGCCTGTAACCAAGAGTTTTGATGTGATAGGTAACTACTAGAAAACTGATTATAACAAATAATATATACACCCCTTACCACTCAATGGTTCTGTGGAACAATTAAAACTTCTAGATCCAGGCCTTATCAAATGTTAACTACTTATTTATTTAAATTTTTACCTACTTTCTGGAACACTCTAAAAACAAATGGTTAGTTACGTATTAAATACATTTGCTGCAGCTTATATCTTTAGTTTAAAGTTTATTTTTCTCTTTCTTAATCATTCACTTTCACCGTTTTCATCGCCTCATATTTTCTCTCAAGGTAACTTCTCCCTTTTCTTATTTTCTTTTAACAATGTCTATCGATTCCTCCTCTGCATTAGTAATTAGTGATTTTATTGAAACGAATGTTATGGATAGCGATATTTTTAGTGACATTAAGGAATCAGATCTTGAGCATATTAAACAGTATTTCCCCAATGGTGCAATTTTTAGGGCTCCAGATCCTAAGTTAAAAATCGATTTAGCTTCAGATGTTTGGATAGGGTTTCCCGAGTACCCTTTTAGGTATTTAAAATTAAGTTTCCCTTTTCCGAACTTTATTACCCAGTTTTTCAAATCAACAATGATTTCTTATGGTCAAGTTAGCCCTATGCTTTGGAGGATTTTATTTGTGTTGAACGAGTTGATAACTAGTAAAAAGTTAGAACTTAAGGTTCCAGACTTAAGCATAATTTATACTTTAACGACCTTTGGTTCGGGATTTTACATTCTCAAAGTAAAAGATAAGAACAAGCGTTTGATTGGTGAAGTCACTCAGAATGATGATCATTGGAAAACCAGATTCTTTTTTGTTAAAAGAGAATCACTCCCTGTAAGCAGTTATCTTCCTCCTTCTTGGGTGGCTGGAGGTAAGATTATTGGGTATTTCTGCCTAAGTTATTCTATTTGTATTTTAGTTTTGTGAGTTTAAAATATTTTTCTTTTTCCTGCAGCAAAACTAAAGGCTTCGAAGGACAAAGCTGCGCACAAAAGAATTGAAAAATTCTTTGAATTGGACAGCAAGGAAAGGAACTTTGGACGATACGCTCCCAAGCCAATCTCTTCA
Organism: Erigeron breviscapus; assembly: GCA_034093135.1. Classification (NCBI taxonomy): domain Eukaryota; kingdom Viridiplantae; phylum Streptophyta; class Magnoliopsida; order Asterales; family Asteraceae; genus Erigeron; species Erigeron breviscapus. The sequence goes on along the minus strand of CM067169.1, from coordinate 114,480,638 downwards.
AACAGAACCAGTGACGATACTATGGAAGACAACACCGCACAATCTGCTCCAAAGAAGAGTTTTCTAACAGATGATCTCTGTGATGAAGGACTTTTTGATATGAGTGAGACTCCGAAGCGTCGCTCAACTATGTCTGATACTCATGTCAGCAAAAAACTCAAGACCGAGGTAGGTTCAAGGACTGGAGCAAAGATTAAAACGGACTCTGCAGCAAAATCTGATGGGAAGGTAATTGATTTGACTGGGAAGAAGACTACTTCTATGCTCAAGATTCAAGGCCCTATGGATTTGGAAACGGTTCAGGCGCAGTTTAAGGAGGTATATTCATAACTTCTTCTTTTTATCATTAGTGCTCATGTTTTTCTGATTAAAATTTTCGTTCGTTCATTGTCAGGCTCTTAAATTGGCTACTATCAGCAGCGAATGTGTTTGGAAATTCATGGGGGTCAAAGCAAATGAATGCGCCACTTTAAAACAACAACTTTAAAATCGAGACAAAGTGATCAAGGGCTTGGAACAAGATTTTGCCAAGATTAAAAGTGAATTTGCCAAGACAAATAAGAAACTTGAAAATCAGGCAAGTGAATTCAAAAAGCAGACAACTGAACTAGAAGCAAAGATGAAAACAAAGTCGGAAGCAATCACAAAGAATGCCATGAAGAGCACACAAAAGTCAATCGCAGGAGTAAGAGTTCAGATGGCTCTCGAGGCTCAATCCACTGGTATGATTCTTCCCGATGAATGGGATTTGAAGAAATGGGATGATGAGTATGTGAGTTTAGAAGGTGAGTCAAAGTTGATAAAGCAGGCGGAGGAACCAATTGATGAGACAACAGTGGACGACACATTAGATGCTATAATCAAAACAGGTCAGGCAGCGGCTGAAGAGGTGCAGGCAGAAGATGAAATGCAGGAGAAGGATGAAATGCAAGTTAACGACGAAGCAGCTTAATGATTTTACTTGATTCTATGGGCTGTAATTATATTAGTACTGCTTTATTATGTTATTTGGATTGCGGTCTGTAATTTTAAACAATTTATCCGGGGCGTGGTTGATCTGGAATGATCAATCGTGGTGGTGTAGTAATACTTTAGACTTATTTTAGGATTATGCTTGCTAGGGTAGTTGTCCCAGTGCTTTCGAGCACAATTTTTAAATTTCAAAAAGCAAGTATTTCGGATTTTTATTATGTTGATTTATAGGTAGATTGGTATTTCTCTTTTTTTGCAGGTGAAGCAGATCTTCCATTTTTGAGATATATTTTCATATATTTATATTTTTATCCTATTTAAAGTTTTTGTAGATTATACTATAGCCATTGCATATAAATATGATAGAAAACTTTACTTACCAGCCAATAAATGATCTAATTATGAAAACAGTAAAAACAATAGATATAGAGTTGAATACATGCACCTTATGAGCGCATTTATAGTTCCATCCGTAGGCTATGACTAGCCTTCAGTGATGTTATTGATCGTCAGCCTTCAATCGTTTGTCAAAGCATTTTGATAATAATTATTTTTCTTCTTCGTTCCTGAAAAAAAGAAACAAATATTTTTGTGTAGGAATGAGTTTTAGGCATGGGGATCCTAAAACCCATTGATGTTTGAGGTTGAAGATATTGATCTCCAAATTCTCAACGGAATATTGGGCTCTTAAGATCTAGGGGGTGTCCCCAGTCTCTCGAGTATATTGAGCGGCTTGGTTAGCCAATTGGAATAAACTTTTGGGTGGCGTGGTTAGCCAATTTCAGGAGAAGGCGTGGTTAGCCAATTTCGGGAGATCGATGGTAACATCGATAACCAACAGAATTAATTTCGACGACCTTGGAATTTAACCCTTCAACCGTGAAATTAATTAACGTGCGACACGGGCGAATTTAAGAGAAGGTAAAAACCTTCAACCAAAAGTTGGCGTGAAAGCCAAAAGGTGAAGACCTTGTTCCACGTTGGAATGCATATGTTTGATGCGTAATAGCTGATGCACTTTTACCTGCTTAGACCAATCTCAATACTAAAATTGTTTCAAGAGGTTAATTTGAGGAAATTAGAATTCATATATTTGCATTTCCATATTCCAAACCTTTAGATCAGTATTTCTTGGTACATCCATACCGTTTCTCGGCAATGTACCTGTAATTGCGACTTCGTTAGAATCAAAAGAATTTCTACCTCGATGTTGTGCTTCCTTTAAGCCAGAAATTCCTCTTATAACCTCTGGTTCATGGCCTATCTTTTGCTGTTTTAGGTCTTCTATTCCCAAGCTTTCTATAGCATGAGGATCCAAATCTCTAGATTTCTCTATAATAGCCTGAAGTTTAAGAACATCTAAAAACCTCAGCTGTAATATCTTTAGATCTCTCAAGATTTCAGAACTTCTTTTTTCCAAATCTGTTTCGATCCGTTTGATGATAGAAAACAAATTCTGATTAGCATATAAGAAAGGGTAAGAGTGTTTAATCTTCTTTTTCGCACTAATTGTCCCTGCGTTTTTACTTTTGAAACATTTTTTCCCTCGTCTATCCGACATAATCTAAAGCAGTCAAATTTTGATTTAAAAGGAATTGAAAGATCTGTTATTGATCAAAAGCACCTTTTGCCCCACGGTGGGCGCCAAATTGTTTTGGTCAAAAATTATCCAAGTAGAATTATGATAAAGACTTAGATTAATAATGTAACCAAACTTTCGTTCGTGAGGTTAAGGGCTTAGAAAATAAGTTTAAGATTCGAAGATGCGTTTTAATGAAACAGATTTAAAGACCGATTATGTCGACTAAACGATGTATAATGAAGATCAGTGTTACCAATATCAAAATAGAAATAATAATGATAAATAATGCAAATTTAAACAAAGAATTTATAAGCAATGCGATTAAAGTAAAGAGTAGAGAACAAGAACACCGAGATTTGTTAACGAGGAAAAGCCCTTAATCCTTTGAGGATTGCCGACATAAAAACCCCGGGAGGAAACAATCGTTCCTACCTTTCTTTTATTAATGATTGTTAAATGTTTACAAAGGATTGAATTCGGTTGATCGATATTTCTAAGTGAGTGGAGTGTGTGTGAATACAAGTGTATAACGATGAGCAGTATGTAAAGTGAAAATGAGTGCAAGTATGAATATGATGCCTAAATCGATCAGCCTTATTCGTTATTTATAGACCTAAGATCTAACTAACTATCCGAAATTGTTCGGATCTTCCGGGTCTTCATTAGTCGAACGTTGGAACATATCTTGACTGGTCTTCCGAACGTTGAAGTCATTTTCCTCGTGCAGCATTTGACTTGAGCTCCGAATATCTTGGCAGACCAAGTCTTCTTTACGTGTTGATGAATTATATCATGTGTGAATTCTCCTTTTTACCGTTAGTGGTACTTTCCTCAGCTTTATATTGAATATTCCAGAACCTGCATGCTTATCTCAAGTGGAAATAACAATAATACTTAAAGTATGTCGTTAGTAAATAAGTAACAAGTATTCAGAATATTCCGCTACGTCAAGATCCTGGGACGTCAAGATCTTGGAGCTTCAGGATATTGAAACCTGAAATTTCACCCATAACACCATATGTGAGAATACTCAAGTTGAGAACTCTATCAACTCAGCCAACTCAGTTGTTCAAGACCTCAATAGTAGTCAAGTTGAGTCTATGCCTCAAGCTGACTTTCAGACTGTTGAAACTGAAAATAACCTAGAATTACAAAATGCTTCAGTGCATACTACCAAGTGGACAAGAAGTCATCTAATTGATCAAATCATTGGAGACCCTTCTTCAAGAATCCAAACAAGAAGAAATGCAACTGGAAGTTTCTGCATGTTTGTCAACTTTGTCAGCAAAACTGAACCTACTGAAGTTGAAGAAGCTTTAAGTGATCCATCTTGGGTGAGTGCAATGCAAGAAGAACTCACTCAGTTTGAAAGGAACAAGGTGTGGAAACGGATTCCTAAACCAACTGATAAGACCATTATTGGCACAAGGTGGGTCTTTAGAAACAAGATGGATGAAAGAGGTATTGTGACAAGAAACAAGGAAAGATTGGTGGCTCAAGGGTACAATCAACAAGATGGAATAGATTATGATGAGACTTTTGCTCCTGTTGCTAGGCTGGAAGCAATCAGAATGTTTCTTGCATACTCAGCCTACAAAGGATTCAAAGTATATCAGATGGATGTTAAAAGTGCCTTTCTGAATGGCAAACTTGATGAAGAAGTTTTTGTACATCAACCTCCTGGCTTTGAGTGTTCCAAGTATCCACATCATATCTACAAGTTGGACAAAGCTCTCTATGGATTAAAGCAAGCTCCAAGAGCATGGTATGATACTCTCTCCAAATTCTTGTTAAAAAATAAGTTTGCTAGAGGTAATGTTGATAAAATTTTGTTTGTGAGAAAGTTAGGAAAAGATATCTTGTTGGTACAGATTTATGTGGATGACATTATTTTTGGTTCTACAAATGAAGCTTTATGCAAAAAGTTTTCTAAGCTGATGTCCAAAAATTATGAAATGAGTATGATGGGTAGGGCTTTAAATGAACTGAACAGTTCACGAACAGTTCATGAACCGTTCGGCGGGAAGTTCGTTCGTGTTCGTTCGTTTAGTTAAATGAACGAACATGAACAAAGCTCTCATTCGTTCATTTACGTTCATGAACATTCGTTAATTTCGTTCATTTATGTTCATGAACCGTCGTTCGTGAACAATAGTTTGTTTATGTTCGTGAACATTTGTTCGTTATGTTCGTTTACATACATATATATACATAATCAACTATACTAAAAAAATAGTCTAAATATAAATATTTGTTTTATATAATATATATATTATTAATACCTAATTATTTAAGAAAAAGTTTAAATAAAAATACTTAATTTATAAATATTTCGTTCGTTTGTGTTCGTTCATTAGTGTTCGTTCGTTTGTGTTCGTGAACATTCGTTCGTGAACACAAACGAACGAACATGAACAAGTCATTATGTTCGTTTATCCGTTCGTGAACCGTTCATTAAGTTAAACGAACGAACATGAACAAGGTCTCGTTCGTGTTCGTTCGGTTCGTTTACAGCCCTAATGATGGGTGATGATATACCCTATACGGAGCTCTACCTCCGTAACCAAAGCCACCTTCGTACAGGTAAAATTACTTGTATCTATATCTAAGACGGAGCTCGATCTCCTCTTAATATAACCATTCTGGAGCTCTTAAGGTAACTAATACCCAGCTCCGAGAAAATATACAACAAAGATCGGATATAGATCTTTTCCATGATTATCCGATTAAACATATATTAAGCTCCGATTAACTCGGACGCGGCTTGTTAAATATCGACATAAGATCTCCTCAAGAAGGAAATAATATATTATCAAAGGAGGAAGAGATTTACCCTAATTCTCTTACCCTACTCTCCAAGTCTTCTATCCTCTATATAAATAGAGGAAGAGCCATACGGCACATCATCATATACACGGTATACACACAATACGTAATATTCATAAAACCCTCAATCATAATCGTCTGTTCGACCTCCGGATAGACCTTTGATAAAACCCCAGATAACCTTTAAACCCTAAGTCGAAGGAAACGACTTAGGACCAACAAACAATAGACGTAAAGCTGTCTCCGACCCTCTGACCGGAAGGGAATCGCCGATAAAACACCACCAACTCCATACTCACACCTCCGGTTGAGCCATAGTATGATTATTTGATCAAAAAAATTGGCGCCATCCGTGGGACAGTTCAAACTGATTCTCCCGACACCCACCTACAGTCATAATAATCAGTTGCGATGGCCAAACTAGGAGTAAATCGCTCATCGGATGCTCGAGGCACGAAGGGACCACAGGCGCCTCAAAAGGAGTCAAACGCGGAGAGACGACGTCAAGACGACTCGCATATGTCAGGTTTGGGTCCTCAAGCAGCCGCTTACGATGATGTAATAGTGAAAGTGGAAAAAACATTGGACGCGCAAGGACGGTCCAACGAGGATCACGTGCTAGCGCTGAGGAACCGAGGTCCGGACGGGCAAATAGCTTCTGCTTTGTACTCCCGGACCCGAAAACCCGGTTCAACGCATGCTGGCCGCCTCACCTCACAAGGCCCCCAGGATGTTCCGCTAAAAGATAGAATACGCAAAGGAGTCCCTGCAGACATGAACGACCCAGGAAAGACGCAAAAATACCGATAGCCCAAGTACAAGACAAACTCATACCGGGGCCCCCAGGTAAACACCAAAGCAATTTCGTGATAGGACCGCGAGGTCAAGACCAGGACATGTCCGTAATAGGGCCATCAGGTAAAGACCAAAGCGAGTTCGCGATTGGACCGCGAGGTCAAGACCATGACAGGTCCGTACCAGGGCCACCGGGTAAAGACCAAAGCGAGTTCGCGATAGGACCGCGAGGTCAAGACCAGGACATGTCCGTACCAGGGCCACCGGGTAAAAATCAAAGCGAGTTCGCGATTGGACCGCGAGGTCAAGACCAGGACAGGTCCGTACTAGGGCCACCGGGTAAAGACCAAAGCGAGTTCGCAATAGGACCGCGAGGTCAAGACCAGGACATGTCCGTACCAGGGCCACCGGGTAAAAATCAAAGCGAGTTCGCGATTGGACCGCGAGGTCAAGACCAGGACAGGTCCGTACTAGGGCCACCGGGTAAAGACCAAAGCGAGTTCGCGATTGGACCGCGAGGTCAAGACCAGGACAGGTCCGTACTAGGGCCACCGGGTAAAGACCAAAGCGAGTTCGCAATAGGACCGCGAGGTCAAGACCAGGACAGGTTCGTACCAGGGCCACCGGGTAAAGACCAAAGCGAGTTCGCGATTGGACCGCGAGGTCAAGACCAGGACATGTCCGTAATAGGGCCATCAGGTAAAGACCAAAGCGAGTTCGCGATTGGACCGCGAGGTCAAGACCATGACAGGTCCGTACCAGGGCCACCGGGTAAAGACCAAAGCGAGTTCGCGATAGGACCGCGAGGTCAAGACCAGGACATGTCCGTAATAGGGCCATCAGGTAAAGACCAAAGCGAGTTCGCGATTGGACCGCGAGGTCAAGACCAGGACATGTCCGTAATAGGGCCATCAGGTAAAGACCAAAGCGAGTTCGCGATTGGACCGCGAGGTCAAGACCAGGACATGTCCGTAATAGGGCCATCAGGTAAAGACCAAAGCGAGTTCGCGATTGGACCGCGAGGTCAAGACCATGACATGGACAAAGGCACACCCTCGGTAACATGGAAGGATTTCACATGGCCAGTTCTTTGGCCGATGTGTTGCCCACATAAATAATTGACAAACTTGGGGAGAAGATATCTACACTAATAGATAAAGGGATCACCGACGCTAACGTACAAGCCAACTATGATGTATTATGCGCGATAATAAGATGCTTGAGAGAAACTGATCAACTATACGAACCAGAGCCTGTGGCCCTATACAAAGGAGAGGCACAGAACGAAGCGACATGGGATGCCTTCATGAGACAAAATCCTCAGATTATACAAGAAAGCTACCATAAAATCGATGCACAGGAATTGAACCCGACAAAGACAATTGAAAAACAGTCAGACCACCCGAGCAATAACCGAATCCAAGGAGGGTCCGAACCAAAAACAGACGTAAAACCAAAGGGTGTTCAAAGAGAAAAGACTACCTTACCCAAGCCCGTGCCCACAACATATCAAGCGGAGGTGGGTAATTTATCTAATGAGAACATACGGAGCTGCTTAGTAAAAACGGAAAAGAAACAGCATGAGAACATATGTTATGATGGTGAAGGAGAGCACCGATTTCTTGAATAAATTCATCCAGATTGCAATGACTCGGAAATGGGACTCGCGAACAGCTTGCCGAATTTTCTCCTATTCCTTAACCAAAAAAGCAAAAGAATGGATCGACAACTTAAACAGAGAATTCGCAGATGACTTTGAAGATCTCAAAGCAAGATTCGTATTACAATTCAACACACAGAAAAAGCGTAAGAAGACGCACATAGTGGCACATGACATAAAGCGCCAGAACGAAGAAACACTTAAAGGATTCGTAGCAAGATATACATCTGAAACCAAGGAAATAAGTGGGTTGCCTGAAAGTCAGAAAATATCGGGACTCATCCATGGCCTTCGAGCACTCGAATTAGTCGAATACCTAACGACGAACTTACCGGAAACGTACGATGAGCTTATATCCAAGGCTCATACCTGGATTGATGAAAAAGGGACAAATTACCCGGGGAAATGAAAGAAAGGGCAAATGGGGCAGGAAAATGAGGATACCATCAATAATGCAGAAAAGGGAAGGCAAAAGGATAATATTGCTAAGATTAACAAAATCACCAAAGCACATCCTTGCAACGGAAAAGGTAGCACAAACATTTTCGCCCCCACCCAGGTTGGTAACCAAGAAGAAAGATCAGAGAAAATACTGCGACTTCCACAAAGACCACGGACACCACACGGACTCATGTCGGAACCTCCAACAGGCCATCGAAGACGCAATAACCACTAGAAAGCTAAAGCACCTGGAGAGGAGCATATACAGCAAAGATGTGAAACCTGTGGGAGATCACCATGACGGCGTAAATCCCAGAACTGAATAAAAAACTATGAAAGCCCCTCCAAAAGGGGACAGAAGGAAAACAAAACCTAAAGTAACAGCTAGGTTGACCTTCATGCGGAATGGAGCAGCACCGAAAAATTGGGTACTCACATCCAAACCCCGATACCAGGCCTCCATCCGAGAATAAAAAACGGAGACAAGAGTGGCGGTGCCCAGTCATTAGAAACCTCCATAAGCAGGATAAGGAAAATTCCAGATCGCCGAAAAATAGCCAGTGAAAGCCAAGCAGTATGGGACCTTACTATGTAAAGGCCTTCTCCCTCTTATTTTTTCGAAAATAAATTTGCTTTCAAGATATCGATCAGAGTACGATGCGCAAAATATACATGTATATAAAGACTTTATGAGAAGCTCAGGGGACGCCCGATAACGCTTCCATAAAGCAATTACGTCATAAGACGACTGCCATAAAACAATTATGTTACAAGGCGACTGTCATAAGACAATATACGAGCTCTAAACACAATTGTGGAAGCTCAGTTCAATTCACGGACAAAGCCTTAGCGACAAAAAGATCAACAAGGCAAGTCCGAGTGATGAAATTAGGCCTTAAGGAATAAGTCTTGAAAAGGTAAAAGCCAGTAGATAGCCTGATCAGCATTTTGAAAAGGCACATACCATTAGATAATCCAAAGCAAAAGGCTAAATTAATAAAAGTCATTAAGGAAGAACAATCCACAAAAAAAGGTATCCAGAAAACAAGGCGAAAAATTGGATATAATGTTGATGGTGGTTTTTATTTCGGTCTTTAAATTTATAAAATGTTGTACAAGTAACTATCTTAAAACACAACCACACTAACGGGCAGAGAACCCGGTCAATGTAATATAGTCTAGTGATAAGCTACAGGATCGTTCGCAGGGACGCGTTGCACTACCTAATCTAATAATGTGTGTAATTCTAGCGGTTGGGGGGTTGTCACGATTTCCTATTATACTAATGCAATAAAAAGTAAATAAAAGCCGCAACCGCTTATTCAGCGAGAGGCTCAGTCTGAAAATAGTTTGAGAAAAGCAAATAACAGTAATAAAATTAAAATACTTGTTTGGACATCTCAGATATCATGGTACGACCAAATACTATTCTACTGGTTTGTTAGACTGTTGGAAACTTAATCACGGCTCAGATTCTCGTTAGATTCACTTTGCCTAAGTAACTAGTGATGTCCCTAGACTCACACTACTCTATAAAAATATTCTCGTTAGATTCATTGTTTAAGCATTAATGACCTAAAGTTTGTGTTACTAGTTCATCTTTTAATTACCCGGCTCTTAAGCCATGACCAGATATAATTCTCTCCGGTGACCACAGTGCTCGTTTCCAAGTCAAAGGATCGCGTCTGACATTGTTAAGCATCATATTCAGTTCATCCTAGTTATTATGGTTCTGGATCCCTCGGTTACAAGTGAATCACTTTTTACTCCTAGTTATAGACCGACTAGTTGTTTTCTGTCCTAGCATATTAGTCCTAGTGTATGATCATAGACAACCATCAGAATTATACTAATATGTTCAGATATAAAACCAATAGCAACATGAATTACTAATAAATATGGATCTACGATAAACAGTAAAACACACTCCAACAGTATCTAACAAACACAATAAAACAATAAACGTCTACATGATCACATCGATTCCAAACAAGTATTCAGCCTACTAGCCTAGCATTATTAAAGGAATAACAAAGTCTGAAAAGATAAAAGACATTGTTCAAATAAAAGAAAGTAAATAGAAAAGCTAGATCTAGACCGAGGATGAAGATCGGAAGGCGTTAGAAGCTCCAAAACCTCCTTGGAATCTGCAAAGTCGACCTAGGGTTGTTGCTGGGCGGCTAGGGCTGCTGAATCGGCTCTCGCTTGGGGTTTTGAGGGTTAGTTCGGCTTAAATAGTAATTTAAGTCAGTTTCAGATCTGGGCCGACCAGTGGCGCTAGTGAGCCCACCAGCGGCGCTGGTCATGGGTTTGACTGGGCCACCAGCGCTGGCATGGATGCCAGCGGCGCTGGTGGCTGCTGTTCGTGCTCGTACTTCTTCGTTCGGCTCCTGAATTACTTCCTTGTGTCTTGTAACTTCATAGGCTTCCTTCTTGAGTCACTTGATGTCATTTACCCTCTCTCGCATCTTCCGTGAACCTGCATAAACATACGATTCCATTAAGTACCGATAGTTCCGGAATATTAACTCATTTAAGTATTGAAATGAAGCCTTTCGATAGGGGTTTTTATCACAAAATGGACGCTCATCATATACCCCCATACTTAAGTCCAAGAAAGATAAAACAATTGATGAGTGGACATCTTAAGTGTTAAAGTGTTCTACTTTATTAAAATCATTTAAAAGATTAGTCATGCAAAATGTTTTGAGAAAGCTTTAGACAAAATCAGTAAGCTATAGCTAGAGGTGAGATAATTAGTCAATCAGAACTAAAAAGCTAACTTTTTATTTGTGTTAATACCTCTAAAACAGTTCTATACTTCCACATGTCTTACTGCTCAATTTTACTACCTTTTGCTGACTAGTTAAACAGTTATATAAGGTTTGTATAGCAATCAGAACTACTAGCTACTAGTAAGGCATTTTATATTTCAAGGTGTGTGTACTTGTGAGTCACTACTTAGATATACTCCTACACTACAGTCATGCTTGCTAGTTAGATACTAAAGCAGTCATGCGATATTATCATCTTTAATAGTTGAGCCAGCGGTGACAGGTCGGTGATTCCTCACGCGCAAAGCGACATAACTCAACTAAAAGTTCACATCAAGACAGTGGTGACAGGTCGGTGGTTCCCCACGCGCAGAGCGACATAACTTGATGCGTTTTTAGATTTTACTCGTTATAGTTCTTTGAACTTTGTTTAATCTACTGATTGCCTTTCTTAAGATACTACATTATTCATGCAATAGACATTTATCAGAGACCCCAGATGACTCATAATCCTACTCCGCATGCAACTAGTTCACATTAAATAGTGCAAGCATTAAGGCGAACCATATATCTAAACTAGTTCTACACAAGCACGTATAATTAAGTCCAATTAATATACCTACTAATGACTAGAAAGCTCTAATTGCTAGGCATATTAAAGTCCGGTTAAGTGTGCTATGGCAAACATAATCGCATACAGTTTCAGTATAAGCTCTAATCCAGTTGGAAGCATGAACAGCCACAAATCTATAGTTAAGCTAACAATTCTAACTAACCGTTCATCCTACCAAAGCTAATGTTGCTTAGTTATCATCATCTTTTGTCTACTTGCAAAGCTTATATTCTCAAAAATAGTTTTCAGACACTTAAAAACTTTAAATTTGCATGAAATAAGTAGTAGAAAACTTGAGTTAAATCAAACAATTAGACCAAGGGTTTTTCCTATTCTATCCCCCCACACTTAAGTTGTACAACGCCCTCGTTGTACTAGACATATAACTAAGGGTAATAGGAAAAACAAGTAAAAATTTAAAAGAAAAAGGATTAACGAAACTTTCCGGGTCTAAAATTGCATGATAGTTGTTGAAGATGGCATTTGCGGGGCGACTTGAATGATGTAGAGTCTTCAAAGACTTGAGTCGTATTCGTTTGATGGCGATCCATTGATGCGTCTCCATCTTCTTTTCTTTTTGGTATTTTCTGATTTTTGTTTTTTGGGGTTTTTCTGATTTTTTTTGGATTTTTGGTGATCTGGTGTGCAGAATTCGAGCTGGGAGCGGCGCTGGTGAGGTGTGTAGCGGCGCTGGTTAGTAGCCAGCGGCACTGGTGATGTGGGTAGCGGCGCTAGACTGCACAGATGTAGGTCCAGCGGCGCTGGAGGTGGTAGTAGCGGCGCTGGTATGCCCAGATGCTGTCCAGCGGCGCTGGAGATCCTCCAGCGGCGCTGGTGGCTCCTGTACGTGTTCCGAAATCTGATTTCTTCAGCGATTTGATGCTCGAACTCCCCCACACTTAGCTTTTGGCCAAGTGCATGGTTTCCTTCAGATTACAAAGCAAAATACCCCTGCACACTTCAATCAAAATATAAAAATGGAAAATAACAAGCTAAAACATAAGAATGAAAAACAAAAATGATTGCAATAAGTTACTTGTTTCTTTGATCCATTGAAAGCTTGCATCTGTGATACTCAAAACATACTTCATAAAATATCACAATGATAAAATTTAAAAACAATCACTTAATTGCAATTAGTCACATAGTCCTAAAAATGAAAAATAAAATAAAAATAAAAATAAAAATACGGCTTAGGTTGCCTCCCAAGAAGCGCTAAGTTTAACGAGTCTTCAGCCAGACTCGACCTAGGAACTAGGTGAGGAGTACGGGTTAGGCCTAGGGCCGGTACCCGTCGGGTAACGTTCGAAGTGACTTATGGCTTCTTTGACGTTGGTTCCTTTCTTCTCCTCTGAGTTTTCTGAGTTCCTTCGTGTTCCAGTAGCTTCAACCATTTCCACGTCGATCGGTGTTTGACTTTCAGGGCTGTTTCGGGTGGTAACGGATTTGATTTCGCGAAAATCGGGGCTGCAAGGGGTACCAGCGGCGCTGGGCTTCATCTTGAAGGGTTCCAGCGGTGTTGGAGACTCCCATCAGCGCTGGTTGGCTTCAGGTGGTGTGCCAGCGGCGCTGTTCTGTGTACCCAGCGGCGCTGGCTGCTCCGTTGCAGTTCCAGATTTCGCGTAAGTGCACGATTCGGCTTCTTTCGTCTCTTGGGCAGCTTTCACTTTATTTCTCTGATCAATATGGAATTCCCTCAGCTGTTCCAAGTATTCTTTCTTTCTCGTCTTCTCGTCTCTCTTGTCCTTCTCCATTTTTTCTTCTATTTCTCCATAAACCTCATTATCGAGAAACTTATAAGCCATATAGATTCCAATTTCCATCAGCTCTTTTCCTAAGATTCTTCTAATCATCTCCGAGCTTTCATACCTCAATCCATCAATGAATTTCTTCAACAAAGTAGCACGGTCAAATTCATGGATTTCACACTTTTCATAGAGGGCTTTTATTCTTTTCCAAGCTTCTTTAACCGTTTCTCCCTTTCTTTGTTTGAAGTTCCTTAAAGTTGTTTGATTTCGCATCTTTAGACAAAATGGTGCCCTATCTCCTTTATCGAGTTCTTCTATTAGGTTTTGCGTTATCTCCCATTCCTTGTTTTCATCTTCCTTTTCATCTTCGGATTCTTCAAACTCGGCTTCATAAATGCATCCTCCAAGATCTTTATTCTAAACTCGGCTGGTTGTTTGTGGAAGCATCCATTTGTGGACTTATCAATAGCACGGCGGGCATAATCCTCCATACCATAGTAGAAGAAATCCGTATAATCTAAGTCATGGCAATATGTTTTCTTCCTAATTCTCATCACAATTTGCTTCATATGCCTCCATGCTTCATCTACTTCTTCAACCTCCTCTTGTTTGAAGTTTTGCATATCTAAAACTGGGTCGGTGGTTTCAAAGTCAAAGAATGATTCTTATTCCATATAATCATCCTTGATACTTCCATCCTCTTCCTTGACCTCAATGCATTTCACTTCAAACTCCTGGGTTGCCTGAAAGTCTCCATTAAACCCTCTTCTTGAGCTTATAGGTACGCTCCCGTGGTTAGCGTTCTTGGAATCCCACACGAAAGGCTGCTGTCTGGATCCTTCCGGAGCCCCCAGCGGCGCTGGGATGTACCCCAAGCGGCGCTGGTGTGCCATGTTGGCCTCTGATTCCTTCTTTTCTTCACCTTTTAGTCCCTTCTCGGCCATCTTCTGCTCGGCGTACTTCCAATCATACCTTTTTGTGTCAGGTTTCTCTCCTAAGATGCTTTCCGGCTGCCTTCGAACACTCCTTCCAATTTGAGCTTGCTTATGAAACTGTGATCTTCCTTGTATTCTTGCTCTTCCCGATGCACCTTTCTCTCGAGAAATTCAAAGGCTTCCTTAGTTTTGTTCAGAAACAGATTACTTGCGCCATCATAGCAAAGCTTTGCCCTTTCTTCATCTCTTAATCCATGATAAAACAAAGGAACATAAATTGTCGGTCCTAAATCTTCCTCCCCGAGCAAGTTGACGGTCTCCTTCATTCTAAGCCATGCCTTTTCCCAATTCTCAAACCACAACTGCTCAAAATTTTCCAAATTACGTCTGAGTATAGCTTTGCAACTGTTATCAAAGGGTCCACAAGTTGTCGAGGCAAGAAACGGAAATCCGGATGGCCGAACAGTACTCCCCAGCGGCGCTGGATGAGTGCCAGCGGCGCTGGACTTCACCCCCAGCGGCGCTGGTAGATGTCCAGCGGCGCTGGATCGTCAAGAGTAGATTCGGAAATTGCCTTTTGTCATTTTAACGTCTCTTTCCATTCCCGAATCAGATTCTCCAGATCTTTTCGAGTGCATCGTACCTATCTTAACTGAAACAAACTAAACGAAAACTAAAGAAAAAGAAAAAGAAAAACAAGAACAAAACAAACACGAAAACACAAAAACGATTAGTAACTTCAAGAACAACTAAATTAACCTAAATGCAATCAATCTAAACTTAATAACTAAAAACGATAAAATGAAAATATTTTTGGATTTTTGATTTTTAAGAAAAAATAAAATACTAGCTAAATTAACTAAAACCTTAATTTTGACTTAATGACCTAATTTACTTAACCTAAGTACTGAAAAGTAACTACTTCGTGCCGAAACACAAAATAGGATCGAATTACACTACTAAACTAAGAATGCGTCGCGTCCCCGGCAGCGGCGCCAAAAGACTTGATGGTGGTTTTTATTTCGGTCTTTAAATTTATAAAATGTTGTACAAGTAACTATCTTAAAACACAACCACACTAACGGGCAGAGAACCCGGTCAATGTAATATAGTCTAGTGATAAGCTACAGGATCGTTCGCAGGGACGCGTTGCACTACCTAATCTAATAATGTGTGTAATTCTAGCGGTTGGGGGGTTGTCACGATTTCCTATTATACTAATGCAATAAAAAGTAAATAAAAGCCGCAACCGCTTATTCAGCGAGAGGCTCAGTCTGAAAATAGTTTGAGAAAAGCAAATAACAGTAATAAAATTAAAATACTTGTTTGGACATCTCAGATCTCATGGTACGACCAAATACTATTCTACCGGTTTGTTAGACTGTTGGAAACTTAATCACGGCTCAGATTCTCGTTAGATTCACTTTGCCTAAGTAACTAGTGCTGTCCCTAGACTCACACTACTCTATAAACAAATTCTCGTTAGATTCATTGTTTAAGCATTAATGACCTAAAGTTTGTGTTACTAGTTCATCTTTTAATTACCCGGCTCTTAAGCCATGGCCAGATATAATTCTCTCCGGTGACCACAGTGCTCGTTTCCAAGTCAAAGGATCGCGTCTGACATTGTTAAGCATCATATTCAGTTCATCCTAGTTACTATGGTTCTGGATCCCTCGGTTACAAGTGAATCACTTTTTACTCCTAGTTATAGACCGACTAGTTGTTTTCTGTCCTAGCATATTAGTCCTAGTGTATGATCATAGACAACCATCAGAATTATACTAATATGTTCAGATATAAAACCAATAGCAACATGAATTATTAATAAATATGGATCTACGATAAACAGTAAAACACACTCCAACAGTATCTAACAAACACAATAAAACAATAAACGTCTACATGATCACATCGATTCCAAACAAGTATTCAGCCTACTAGCCTAGCATTATTAAAGGAATAACAAAGTCTGAAAAGATAAAAGACATTGTTCAAATAAAAGAAAGTAAATAGAAAAGCTAGATCTAGACCGAGGATGAAGATCGGAAGGCGTTAGAAGCTCCAAAACCTCCTTGGAATCTGCAAAGTCGACCTAGGGTTGTTGCTGGGCGGCTAGGGCTGCTGAATCGGCTCTCTCTTAGGGTTTTGAGGGTTAGTTCGGCTTAAATAGTGATTTAAGTCGGTTTCAGATCTGGGCCGACCAGCGGCGCTGGTGAGCCCACCAGCGGCGCTGGTCGTGGGTTTGACTGGGCCAGCGGCACTGGTCCTTCGGGAGCGGCGCTGGGTCTTTGCCAGCGGCTCTAGTGGCTGCTATTCGTGCTCGTACTTCTTCGTTCGGCTCATGAATTACTTCCTTGTGTCTTGTAACTTCATAGGCTTCCTTCTTGAGTCACTTGATGTCATTTACCCTCTCTCGCATCTTCCGTGAACCTGCATAAACATACAATTCCATTAAGTACCGATAGTTTCGGAATATTAACTCATTTAAGTATTGAAATGAAGCCTTTCGATAGGTGTTTTTATCACAAAATGGACGCTTGTCAAATGTTCAAACAGTTCACACGTTGGGAACTTGCATCAACTGAGAAGGGGAGGCATCAGGATCTGCGGACAAGGCGCATAAGTACCGAGAGTGGTTATCTTCCAGATCACCCATCGCTTTGTTCAAGGGAATTACAGTATCCCTCATAAGCTCGGAACCACCAAGAGATATGCGCCCTTCTGCAGAAAGAACACGGATGAGCTCCAACTCGGTATCCATCCTGTTTGCATTGCAAAAATTCGAGATCTTCGCACCAACCTTGGGGCCATTCAGAAATGACTTGCAAACATATGGGATTACTTCATTAATGAGTTGCCTATACTTCCCTCTCAGATCCACAAGGGCGGAATGATCATTCTCAAGAATAGCATCCTTGGTAGACAAGTCCTCCCTTAGCAAAGTAATCTCCTCCTTCTTTGAACGAACGCTCCCACGAAAAGTCTCAAGATCTGCAGTCAACCCACTAATCTCACCTCTAAATCAGATACCTTAAACTCCAAGGATAGTTTCTCTGCCTTCAGCTTCTCAACCTGCTCAGATGTCAGACATGTATCCTCAGAAAGTTTGCGCAACCTTGAGCCCAATACATTACTAATTATGGATGAGCAAAAAGTTGACTGATTGAACAACTCGGAAAGCTTTGACGAATTCAGACTCGCTAGCTTCGAATTCCACTCGGGGGGAGTTACAGAACTAATGTTGTGGTGACAAGATACTCCGTCAGGAGCCTGGAACAGAGGATTAAACCCTGCAAAATTTATAAAAGCAAAATTCACTAACACGAAATTCCAACAGCATAGTAACATCTTTAGAAGAACAAAACAGCATACCAGAATTCTCCTCTGCCTCCCGAGCTCTCTTCGTCCTCTTTCTGGATGAAGAAACATTGGACCTTCTTACGGAAGTCTTCTTTCTGCTCTTAAGACGACCGGCAACAGTGCCCTGTTCATCCTCAGGTTGGTCACAATTCTCCCCACTGGTAGGGCAGTCTGAAACTTCAACAACAGGAGGACCAGCCGAGGCAGCCTCATGGGAAATGGCTTCACCCGCTTCTCATATAGCATCCAGACCCGCCCGATCGTCAGCTTGTGGATCATTACCTCCACCCGAGGTCCCTGACCCTGAAGCAGCAGCAGAGGGCGCAACCTTCATAACTAGCTGAGCCAGAAATGATCGTATGTTAATCATTTGTTTAAAGGCCATCCTGCAAAAATACGATATAAGGGCGTGACAACCCACGATAATGGGGGATAACCTAACCCTAAACAGAGTCCATCGCGGCAAAAGGGGGGGTCAGCAAACAGGCACTACCTAGTAAAGATAACCCCCAAACATTTCAGATAAAGACGGGGGAAAAAGGATACAGGCAGGGAAACAAGAGATCTAAAAGTAGGACACTAACAGAACATGTGGCAAAGCGGATCTGTAAACCTACATCTTATCGGTCAACAACCGTGATTAGGGTTTCCAGGAGGATGGATTAAAATACATTCGCGGTACAAGAGAAAGAATCTAGTCAGAGTTACATACCTTATTCGATAAAGCGATAGTAGTATCAGGAATACGATGGATGAATCGTTGAAATCGCAGTCGCCGGAAGAAGGTATTATATCTTTTATCTATATATTTATTTTTCGTGACAATATATATATATCGATAGTGAGAATATTTCGGCAGAAGCCACTACTCAAATCCTCACCGTCGGATACGTACGCGATACGTATCTCAGGATTCTCGGTCCAATATACGCACGTTGTTTTTAAGGGACCTCTGTAGCGAGTGACCTAACGAACAAGTCTGTGATTGAGTCTAATGCGACATCCTACAGATAGAATCTCCCATCAGACTGGGGGGCTTGATGATATACCCTATACGGTGCTCTACCTCCGTAACCGAAGCCACCTTCGTACAGGTAAAATTACTTGTATCTATATCAAAGATGGAGCATGATCTCCGCTCAATATAACCATTCCGGAGCTCTTAAGGTAACTAATACCCAGCTCCGAGAAAATATACAACAAAGATCGGATATAGATCTTTTCCATGATTATCCGATTAAACATATATTAAGCTCTGATTAACTCGAACGCGGCTTGTTAAATATCGACATAAGATCTCCTCAAGAAGGAAATAATATATTATCAAAGGAGGAAGAGATTTACCCTAATTCTCTTACCCTCCTCTCCAAGTCTTCTACCCTCTATATAAATAGAGGAAGAGCCATACGGTACATCATCATATACACGGTATACACACAATACATAATATTCATAAAACCCTCATTCATAATCGTCTATTCGACCTCCGGATAGACCTTCGATAAAACCCCAGATAAACCTTTAAACCCTAAGTCGAACGAAACAACTTGGGACCGACAAACAATAGGCATAAAGCGGTCTCCGACCCTCTGACCGGAAGGGAATCGCCGATAAAACACCACCAACTCCATACTCACACCTCCGGTTGAGCCATAGTGCGATTATTTGATCAAACAATGGGTGAATTAACTTATTTTCTTGGTCTTCAAATTAAACAATCCAATTCTTGAATTTTTATTAATCAAGGAAAATATGTTAAAGATTTACTCAATAAATTTGGTTTTGACAACTGCTCTGCAATGAAAACACCTATGGGTGCTGCCACTAAGCTGAGTGAAGATATCAGTGGGAAACCAGTTGATGTCACAGCTTATAGGGGCATGATAGGTTCATTATTGTACTTAACTGCTAGTAGACCAAACATCATGTTTGCCACATGTCTCTGTGCTAGATATCAAGCTTGTCCAAAAGAATCTCATCTTCAAGCAGTGAAACGAATTTTTAGATACCTGAAAGGTACACCCAAGCTGGGTCTTTGGTATCCTAAAGACTCAGGATTTGATCTAATTGGGTATTCAGATTCAGACTTTGCAGGTTGTAAGATTGACAGGAAAAGCACAACAGGAAGTTGTCAATTACTTAGCAATAGATTAGTCAGCTGGGCTAGCAAGAAGCAACATTCAGTCTCAACTTCTATAGCTGAAGCTGAATATGTTGCTGCTGGGAGTTGTTGTTCACAAATCCTATGAATGCAACATCAGCTTGTTGACTATGACATTATTGTGTCCAAAAATCCCATTTTCTGTGACAATACAAGTGCCATTGCAATTACCAACAATCCTGTGAATCATTCTAGGACAAAGCATATTGATGTAAGATATCATTTCATCAGAGACTATGTCATGAAAGAAGATGTAGAACTCCATTTTATTTCAACATACAATCAGCATGCAGACTTGTTTACCAAGCTTCTTGATGAGACAAGGTTTAATACCTTGTTGGGCAAGCTGGGAATGCTAAATATGGAATAATCTATTAAGAAAATCCTAAGCTGATTGACCTTAGATTTGACCTAAGGATGACCAAGCTGAGTCAGCTCAGCTTGGAGTCAGCTTGGAATTTACTTAATAAGTTAGTTCATATTTTTTGTTTCATGTCATTGTAAATAAAATATTGTTTTACTCTTTTTGTCTTTCTCTTCTCTGTACAAACCTCAACCGTTACTCCCTCCATGGTAAAAAGTAACAGTTAGGGTAAGTGTACTTTCTCTCTCCAATCACAAAATGACACATTTTTTTGTGGGAAGGTCATATAAAAGCCAACCCGTTTGATCAAAGTTACTATTCCATCGCCTTCTCATCTCTCTAATCTCACTCTTTCTTTGTTTTTCTTTCAAAAGCCCTAATACTCTGTTTTCGATTCTCTAAATTTTTAATTGTTTTAAAGTATTTTATAAATCAGCTTTATAATCAATGGTTTCACCTTCTGATGTTTATGTTCCTGAACCTAAACAAGTCGATAAAATTGGTGCTTATTTGAAGGGAGATAATGTTCCTGAGATACAGGGTACCAACTGGGTCTCTACTCAGATTAAGGTACGGCCTCCACAATATGCAAATCTCCATCCACCTTCAAACAAGTCCGATTATTCTGATATGGCAAGGTATATCTTTTATCATCCTATGGGTAAGATTCTGCACTTTTCTCCTGGTTTTATTAATTATAATCAGCTTTGTGAGTTTTGGCTCACAAGCAGGGTAACAACCACCAAAAAAGGTGAGCAATGCATTTTTGGTACTTTAGATAATGCATCTCGTAGACTTGTACTTACTTGTTTGATCAAATAATCGTACTATGGCTCAACCGGAGGTGTGAGCTGGGTTGGAGGTGTTTTGTTGGCGATTCCCTTCCGGTCAGAGTGTAACACCCGTTTCGTAAAAATATGGATTTCCAAAATTTTTCGCCTAACGGCGTTAATAAAGCGGAAACAGTTTATTAAAACCTCAACTAAAGAAAAACAGTTGAGAAACATTGGTGGTGTTACTAATAGCATCAAATCAGTAATAAAAGAAATCCATAAGATTGCCCAACATAAAGCAATCATAACATTGTCATTACATAAGTTCCATAAAAGGAAATCATTGACATTAAGTCTATGCGAAGCTATTGGGTAAACTAAAGCCAACTTGATCATCTACCCATCTCTCGCCAAAGCTTCACACGTCATCTCACTGCTTAACCTGAGGGGTGTCAACACATTAAAAGAAACAAGTGTTAGCTATAAAGCTAAGTAAGATAACACCAGGTTTCAGCAAAACATTTAATCCATTTAAAAGGTCACTTTAAAACATCACGTCATTTAATTAGGCCATCATATCAACATATAAACATATCCACATCACATATAAGCATAGAGTTCTTGACCCTAAGCGTGCCTAATCATTTTCATCATTTCATCTCATCTCGTTAAGTTGTGACTAGGTCACCGTTAAGTTGTAACCGACACCTATCGTTCAATAATATATGAAATATGAGTCATTTGGGACCTTAAATGGACTTGAAAACGAACTTAGGTTTGTTCTTACGAACTTAATACTTCAAACGAAATTAGCCTTTACTCATACGAATTTAGAAACACCAAACGAACTTAGGGGCAGCCAACGAAGTTAATCTTCGTTGGTAGAACGAATTTAGGTTCATATCAAACGAACTTGACTCATTAGAAACGAATTTAGCTTACTTTGGTGCCAAACGAATTTAAGTTCTCATAAAACGAATTTAGGCTTAACAAGGCAAACGAATTTAAAAACGAAAAAAAAAAAAAAAAAAAAAAAAAAAAAAAAAAAAAAAAAAAAAAAAAAAAAAAAAAAAAAAAATTTAGGCTTAACAAGGCAAACGAATTTAGCTCCTTCAAAACGAAATTGTGCTTCAAACGAAGTTAGATGTCCATTAACGAACTTAAAACATCCAAAACGAACTTAAAGTTCGTTCGGAACAAACCAGAAACGAATTTAACTCTAAATTCGACCAGAAATCATAAAACGACTTGTTCTTCGATTTTTCCAGAAACGAACGACTTGGGCTTCACCCAAAACATGCTTTTGACATATATAAACATATTTTGATCATCTAGATCGATTACAAACTCGTTTGACATCGTTTAGAACATTAATTAATCAAAACATATTATAAACCCTAACTTATTCAAAACCCTTTTATAAAATCAGATTTGAATCATATAAAAACATCTTTGAATCTGAAATATACGTAGTAGATCATTGATTACCTGAACAACAAGTGGCCGATCTGATTCAATACCAAAAACACACGATTGCTTGACCAAAACTTGAAGATTTGCTTAAGAAAGCAAGAGAGAATTGAAGGAACTTTTGTATTTGTTTTAATTATGATTAGTGGCTGGAAAATTAACCTAGATTAGGCTAATCCCATGCCAAACCCGTTTTTAACTTTTCAACTTTGGCAAAATTGGTCCCTGAACTTCATATCGACTTTATTTCGCTTAAAAACACCTATTGTATAACACACTAAAGCACTTTCGCACACTACGTAGGGCTTTTACACATCTTTAAGTCCATTTTATTGTCACTCATTACGGATAATTAAATCTCACATACAGGGCACATAAACACATAAACATGTAATTTCCACATAAACATATCACGGACTTAGAATTTGACCTAACGACGTTAGTCAACATAAACGATTAAGTTTTGGGATGTTACAATTACCTCCCCCTTAAGAGGATTCCGTCCCCGGAATCACTTCAGCATCAAAAAGATGGGGATAGGTCTCCCGCATTACGGACTCGGTCTCCCACGTCATACTTTCGCCGTGATTGTGTTTCCACTTAATGAGAACGAGATCAATAGTCTTTCGTCGTAACTTCTTTTGTTTCCTTCCCATTATAGCAACAGGTTCATCAACAATCTGCCTGTTGGGATTTATACTTACGTCCTCGAGTGGAATAACATCTGCTTCTTTGCATAGTATTTACGTAGATAACACACATGAAATGTGTTGTGAATCGCGTGTAGTTCTGGAGGTAATTCCAGTTGGAATGCCTGTTCATTAACCTTCTTGATGATCTTAAAAGGTCCAATGAATCTAGGGCTTAACTTTCCACGTTTGCCAAATCGTAACACACCTTTCCAAGGCGACACCTTGAGTAAAACCATTTCACCTTCTTTAAAATCAAACGGCCTCCTTTTCTTATCAGCATATGACTTTTGCCTTTCGCGAGCAACACGCAAGGCTTCCTTTGCAACATTAACTTTATCGGCCGTAATTTGTACTATTTCGGGTCCAGCAAATTGCTTTTCCCCCGGGCTCCAACCAACAACTAGGAGTCCGACACTTTCTACCATATAACATCTCATAAGGTGGCATTCCGATGCTCGCATGATAACTATTGTTATACGCAAACTCAATAAGAGGTAGGTGTTTATCCCACGAACCACCATAATCCATCACACAAGCTCTGAGCATATCTTCGAGCGTTTGAATAGTCCTTTCACTTTGCCCATCGGTCTGCGGATGATAGGCTGTGCTCAAACGAACTTGAGTACCAAATTCCCGTTGAAAACTCTTCCAAAATTTGGAAACAAAGTGAGCATCACGATCGGACACAATCGATAACGGAACACCATGTTTAGTAACCACTTCATCAATATACATCGTAGCGAAGTTTTCCATAGGGGCAGTCTCACGAACTGGGAGGAAGTGAGCACTCTTCGTTAATCGATCGACAATAACCCATATCATATCGTGACCACGAGGCGTCCTCGGAAGTTTGGTCACAAAATCCATCGTAATGTGATCCCATTTCCACTCAGGGATCTCAAGTTGCTGAAATTTCCCGTAAGGCTTTTGATGTTCAGCTTTCACTTTAGCACACGTCAAACATTTCTGCACATACGTCATCACATCGTTCTTAATACTGGGCCACCAATAAATCGGCTTCAAATCCGCATGCATCTTTGTGGCACCAGGGTGTACAGAATACTTAGTCTTGTGAGCTTCATCCATTACTAACTCACGGTTGCCTCCATATAGAGGAACCCATATTCTACCTTTATAGGTTCGAAGGCCACGACTATTTTCTTCCATTTGGAGTCTATTCTTCTTCTTTTTCCCAATAGACTCAGCTTTCACATTGTCATCCTTTAACGCTTCAATTTGAGCTAATCGAATAGGTTCCAGTAAATTCGACTCCACTTTCGTAATCAATGCACATAACCTACTCTTTGCGTATCCCTTGCGACTTAAGGCATCAGCAACCACATTAGCTTTGCCTGGGTGATATTTAATCTCACAATCGTAATCCTTTAATAACTCCATCCACCGTCGTTGTCTAACATTCATGTCCTTCTGAGTAAACACGTACTGTAAGCTCTTATGATTCGTATAAAGGGTGCACTTTGTACCATACAGATAATGTCGCCATAACTTCAAAGCAAAAACAACAGCAGCCAGCTCAAGGTCATGAGTAGGATAGTTCCGCTCATGAGGCTTCAGCTGTCGAGAGGCGTACGCGATAACTTTGTCTCGCTGCATCAATACACAACCTAACCCCGTGATGGATGCGTCACTATAGACAACTAAATCATCGGTTCCTTCGGGTAAAGCTAAGACTGGAGCTTCACACAACTTCTTTTTCAACGTCGTGAAGGCTTTCTCTTGGGCATCGGTCCACACAAACTTCACACCTTTCTTCGTTAATTCCGTCATTGGCTTGGCAATGCGCGAGAAGTCCTGAATAAAACGTCGATAATAGCCAGCCAAACCGAGAAAACTTTTAATTTCAGTAGGAGTCTTAGGCTGCTCCCACTTCGACACCGCTTCTATCTTCGAAGGATCTACTTTTATACCATCAGAGGAGACGACATGGCCGAGGAAATGAACTTCCTTTAGCCAGAACTCGCACTTGGAGAACTTAGCATATAGCTTTTTCTCTCTGAGTACTTGAAGGACAGCCCTCAAATGCTCTCGATGTTCCTCTTCCGACTTTGAGTACACAAGAATGTCGTCGATGAAAACAATAACGAAATGATCCAAGAATGGTCGACAGACACGGTTCATCAAATCCATAAACTTCGCTGGAGCATTTGTCAAACCGAATGGCATGACAAGGAACTCATAATGACCATAACGAGTTCGGAATGCTGTTTTGGCTACACTTTCCTCTTCAACCTTCAGTTGATGATAGCCAGACCGTAAATCAATCTTTGAAAAATAAGAAGCACCTTGAAGTTGATCGAATAAATCATCAATGCGAGGAAGTGGATACTTATTCTTCACCGTTCTTTTATTCAGCTGTCGATAATCGATACACATACGCATAGATCCATCTTTCTTCTTTACGAAAAGGATTGGAGCACCCCATGGCGAGGAGCTCGGACGAATAAAACCTTTATCTAACAGTTCCTTAATTTGAGTCATCAACTCCTTCATCTCTGTCGGAGCTAATCGATAGGGAGCTTTGGCTACAGGAGTAGCACCAGGAATGAGGTCAATAGAAAATTCAACCTCACGATCAGGAGGAAGACCTGGAAGATCTTCGGGGAAGACATCTGGAAATTCAGAAACGACTTCGACATCAGAAACTGTAGGCTTCGCGATACGAGTATCAATAACATAGGCTAGGAAATGCGACTTAGTTTGCCGTATACAACGTAGAGCTTTCATCATAGAGATCACCTTAACATTTCCCGGCTTCTTGTCACCATACACACAAACACCTTTACCATCGGGAGTAGCGATACGGACTATCTTTTTCGAACATAGGATGACAGCATCATTCTTAGACATCCAGTCCATACCGAGAACAACATCGAAACTAGGAATGGTAGCGGGTAACAGGTTAGCAGTAAACGAACGACCCTCTATCTCTAACGGACAGTCAGAATAACCTTCCCGAGTAATAGACGTTGCACCATTAGCCACTTCTACTTCTATAGGGCACCGTAAAGAACTAGTAGTCATGTCTAACTTAGGAGCAAACAGAGTAGACACAAAAGATTTGTTCGCACCAGAATCAAATAACACATTAGCAGGTTTTGAGTTAACAATAAGAGTAGCAGTAACTACCTGGTCGTCTTCTTTGGCCACTTCAGTCGTCATCTGATAAACTCGGGCTTTGGCCTTGGGAACTTCCGCTTTCTTTCCATCATCCTTCTTCATTTGCGGACAGTCGGCAATACGGTGTTTGGTGTCTCCACATTTGTAACACCTCGCTTTGTCAGTACATTCATCAAAAGTATGACCCTGTGCTCCACACCTATTACACCTGCGGGTCTTAGCAGAACACTGACCAGAATGAAAAGCCTTGCAGTTAGAACACCATTTTCCATCCTTGTCTGTATTTCCCTTGTCAGAGGACGAAGATCCCTTGAACTTCTTACCAAAACGATTTGATCCACCAAACCTCCTCTTATTGCCAGACTTCTTCTCATCATCTTTCTTTTCCACTTTCTTATCCGCAGCAAAATCATCATCAAGACTCTTTGATTGCTTCTGTTAGAGTCTTGTGTTGCCTACAAATACCTCGATAACTCGGAGGTAAACCATCGACATAACAGGCAACCTGGTCTGCATCAGTTCTGAATAGATGACCCACAAATTTCATCTTTTCCATAAAGGAACGAGCATACTCATTAACTTTTCCCATTTCAGCCGTCAATGCGCGAAACTCCTTTTCCATCTTACGCTGTTCATGAACCCCAATATACTCCTCAATAAATTTCTGCTTAAAGTTAGCCCACGTGGTAGCAGATATCATAGCTGGAGTCATTGAAATGGTAATGCTCTTCCACCAATCTCGAGCACCTTCTTTCAACATTCTACTCGCACACAACACCTTTTTATCCTCTGGACAGTCACAAGCTTCAAAGACCATCTCAGTATCATCAAGCCATTCCATACAGCCTACTGCGTTAAGTGTTCCATTGAACTTCTGAGCTCCACACTTCTGGAAACTTTCGAACTTAAATCGAGGAGCTTGAACTACATTAGGAGGAGCCACATCAACATTAACAGGGGGGACGACAACATTATCAACTGGTGGCTCAGTGTGGTGAGATGGCACTGAGTAGTTGCCATCAGTTCCTTCAACATTCTCAGCAAGAGCGTTGTTCAGTTGCTCTTGTGTCTGTGCTAACTGGGCTTGGAGAGTCAGCACAAGATTGTACAGTTCAGCTGCATTAGGGATTTGCTCCACCACTGCTTCGTTAACTACTGGCGGATTGCCAGGAGGTGGAGGCATAGGGCCTAAAGGACCTTGCTGAATGCCTTGCGGGGGATTTCCTCGATTTCTATTCGCATCAGCTGCAGCAGCAGCAGCATTGGAAGCATTGCTAGCACCGGCACCTGGATGGACAGGTGGGGTAATGCTTGCAGTAACTCCATCGCATCGTGAGTTGCCTTGACGAGTGTTAACCATCTTTCCTTCACTGGAAGATAGAGTCGATAAGCGCAAACATACTTCATATCGTAAACATCTCATCAGCCCTATCACACTCGCACTCGTCCCAACCCATCCTATATCATCTTAAGTTAAAGCTAAGGCATCCTACAAATACCTAGCATGCACATCTTAAGTTTAAGTCCAAATCCTATGGTCAATAGGCCTTGGTTCACTTAAACTACTTCTCTGATACCAAATTGTAACACCCGTTTCATAAAAATATGGATTTCCAAAATTTTTCGCCTAACGGCGTTAATAAAGTGGAAACAGTTTATTAAAACCTCACTAAAGAAAAACAGTTGAGAAACATTGGTGGTGTTACTAATAGCATCAAATCAGTAATAAAAGAAATCCATAAGATTGCCCAACATAAAGCAATCATAACATTGTCATTACATAAGTTCCATAAAAGGAAATCATTGACATTAAGTCTATGCGAAGCTATTGGGTAAACTAAAGCCAACTTGATCATCTACCCATCTCTCGCCAAAGCTTCACACGTCATCTCACTGCTTAACCTGAGGGGTGTCAACACATTAAAAGAAACAAGTGTTAGCTATAAAGCTAAGTAAGATAACACCAGGTTTCAGCAAAACATTTAATCCATTTAAAACGTCACTTTAAAACATCACGTCATTTAATTAGGCCATCATATCAACATATAAACATATCCACATCACATATAAGCATAGAGTTCTTGACCCTAAGCGTGCCTAATCATTTTCATCATTTCATCTCATCTCGTTAAGTTGTGACTAGGTCACCGTTAAGTTGTAACCGACACCTATCGTTCAATAATATATGAAATATGAGTCATTTGGGACCTTAAATGGACTTGAAAACGAACTTAGGTTTGTTCTTACGAACTTAATACTTCAAACGAAATTAGCCTTTACTCATACGAATTTAGAAACACCAAACGAACTTAGGGGCAGCCAACGAAGTTAATCTTCGTTGGTAGAACGAATTTAGGTTCATATCAAACGAACTTGACTCATTAGAAACGAATTTAGCTTACTTTGGTGCCAAACGAATTTAAGTTCTCATAAAACGAATTTAGGCTTAACAAGGCAAACGAATTTAGCTCCTTCAAAACGAAATTGTGCTTCAAACGAAGTTAGATGTCCATTAACGAACTTAAAACATCCAAAACGAACTTAAAGTTCGTTCGGAACAAACCAGAAACGAATTTAGGCTTAACAAGGCAAACGAATTTAGCTCCTTCAAAACGAAATTGTGCTTCAAACGAAGTTAGATGTCCATTAACGAACTTAAAACATCCAAAACGAACTTAAAGTTCGTTCGGAACAAACCAGAAACGAATTTAAGTTCATATCAAACGAACTTGACTCATTAGAAACGAATTTAGCTCCTTCAAAACGAAATTGTGCTTCAAACGAAGTTAGATGTCCATTAACGAACTTAAAACATCCAAAACGAACTTAAAGTTCGTTCGGACAACCAGAAACGAATTTAGCTCCTTCAAAACGAAATTGTGCTTCAAACGAAGTTAGATGTCCATAAACGAACTTAAAACATCCAAACGAACTTTAAGTTCTCATAAAACGAATTTAGCTCCTTCAAAACGAAATTGTGCTTCAAACGAAGTTAGATGTCCATTAACGAACTTAAAACATCCAAAACGAACTTAAAGTTCGTTCGGAACAAACCAGAAACGAATTTAACTATCAAACGAACTTG
The DNA here is from genome assembly GCA_034093135.1 of Erigeron breviscapus. NCBI lineage: Eukaryota > Viridiplantae > Streptophyta > Magnoliopsida > Asterales > Asteraceae > Erigeron > Erigeron breviscapus. The sequence goes on along the minus strand of CM067169.1, from coordinate 114,451,246 downwards.
ACTCATTAGAAACGAATTTAGCTTACTTTGGTGCCAAACGAATTTAAGTTCTCATAAAACGAATTTAGGCTTAACAAGGCAAACGAATTTAGCTCCTTCAAAACGAAATTGTGCTTCAAACGAAGTTAGATGTCCATTAACGAACTTAAAACATCCAAAACGAACTTAAAGTTCGTTCGGAACAAACCAGAAACGAATTTAACTTACTTTGGTGCCAAACGAATTTAAGTTCTCATAAAAAGAATTTAGCTTACTTTGGTGCCAAACGAATTTAAGTTCTCATAAAACGAATTTAGCTCCTTCAAAACGAAATTGTGCTTCAAACGAAGTTAGATGTCCATTAACGAACTTAAAACATCCAAAACGAACTTAAAGTTCGTTCGGAACAAACCAGAAACGAATTTAGCTCCTTCAAAACGAAATTGTGCTTCAAACGAAGTTAGATGTCCATTAACGAACTTAAAACATCCAAAACGAACTTAAAGTTCGTTCGGAACAAACCAGAAACGAATTTAACTCTTTGGTGCCAAACGAATTTAAGTTCTCATAAAACGAATTTAGCTTGACATGGCAAACGAATTTAGCTTACTTTGGTGCCAAACGAATTTAAGTTCTCATAAAACGAATTTAGCTTAACAAGCAAACGAACTTGACTCATTAGAAACGAATTTAGCTTACTTTGGCAAACGAATTTAGCTCCTTCAAAACGAAATTGTGCTTCAAACGAAGTTAGATGTCCATTAACGATCTTAAAAGGTCCAATGAATCTGGGGCTTAACTTTCCACGTTTGCCAAATCGTAACACACCTTTCCAAGGCGACACCTTGAGTAAAACCATTTCACCTTCTTTAAAATCAAACGGCCTCCTTTTCTTATCAGCATATGACTTTTGCCTTTCGCGAGCAACACGCAAGGCTTCCTTTGCAACATTAACTTTATCGGCCGTAATTTGTACTATTTCGGGTCCAGCAAATTGCTTTTCCCCCGGGCTCCAACCAACAACTAGGAGTCCGACACTTTCTACCATATAACATCTCATAAGGTGGCATTCCGATGCTCGCATGATAACTATTGTTATACGCAAACTCAATAAGAGGTAGGTGTTTATCCCACGAACCACCATAATCCATCACACAAGCTCTGAGCATATCTTCGAGCGTTTGAATAGTCCTTTCACTTTGCCCATCGGTCTGCGGATGATAGGCTGTGCTCAAACGAACTTGAGTACCAAATTCCCGTTGAAAACTCTTCCAAAATTTGGAAACAAAGTGAGCATCACGATCGGACACAATCGATAACGGAACACCATGTTTAGTAACCACTTCATCAATATACATCGTAGCGAAGTTTTCCATAGGGGCAGTCTCACGAACTGGGAGGAAGTGAGCACTCTTCGTTAATCGATCGACAATAACCCATATCATATCGTGACCACGAGGCGTCCTCGGAAGTTTGGTCACAAAATCCATCGTAATGTGATCCCATTTCCACTCAGGGATCTCAAGTTGCTGAAATTTCCCGTAAGGCTTTTGATGTTCAGCTTTCACTTTAGCACACGTCAAACATTTCTGCACATACGTCATCACATCGTTCTTAATACTGGGCCACCAATAAATCGGCTTCAAATCCGCATGCATCTTTGTGGCACCAGGGTGTACAGAATACTTAGTCTTGTGAGCTTCATCCATTACTAACTCACGGTTGCCTCCATATAGAGGAACCCATATTCTACCTTTATAGGTTCGAAGGCCACGACTATTTTCTTCCATTTGGAGTCTATTCTTCTTCTTTTTCCCAATAGACTCAGCTTTCACATTGTCATCCTTTAACGCTTCAATTTGAGCTAATCGAATAGGTTCCAGTAAATTCGACTCCACTTTCGTAATCAATGCACATAACCTACTCTTTGCGTATCCCTTGCGACTTAAGGCATCAGCAACCACATTAGCTTTGCCTGGGTGATATTTAATCTCACAATCGTAATCCTTTAATAACTCCATCCACCGTCGTTGTCTAACATTCATGTCCTTCTGAGTAAACACGTACTGTAAGCTCTTATGATTCGTATAAAGGGTGCACTTTGTACCATACAGATAATGTCGCCATAACTTCAAAGCAAAAACAACAGCAGCCAGCTCAAGGTCATGAGTAGGATAGTTCCGCTCATGAGGCTTCAGCTGTCGAGAGGCGTACGCGATAACTTTGTCTCGCTGCATCAATACACAACCTAACCCCGTGATGGATGCGTCACTATAGACAACTAAATCATCGGTTCCTTCGGGTAAAGCTAAGACTGGAGCTTCACACAACTTCTTTTTCAACGTCGTGAAGGCTTTCTCTTGGGCATCGGTCCACACAAACTTCACACCTTTCTTCGTTAATTCCGTCATTGGCTTGGCAATGCGCGAGAAGTCCTGAATAAAACGTCGATAATAGCCAGCCAAACCGAGAAAACTTTTAATTTCAGTAGGAGTCTTAGGCTGCTCCCACTTCGACACCGCTTCTATCTTCGAAGGATCTACTTTTATACCATCAGAGGAGACGACATGGCCGAGGAAATGAACTTCCTTTAGCCAGAACTCGCACTTGGAGAACTTAGCATATAGCTTTTTCTCTCTGAGTACTTGAAGGACAGCCCTCAAATGCTCTCGATGTTCCTCTTCCGACTTTGAGTACACAAGAATGTCGTCGATGAAAACAATAACGAAATGATCCAAGAATGGTCGACAGACACGGTTCATCAAATCCATAAACTTCGCTGGAGCATTTGTCAAACCGAATGGCATGACAAGGAACTCATAATGACCATAACGAGTTCGGAATGCTGTTTTGGCTACACTTTCCTCTTCAACCTTCAGTTGATGATAGCCAGACCGTAAATCAATCTTTGAAAAATAAGAAGCACCTTGAAGTTGATCGAATAAATCATCAATGCGAGGAAGTGGATACTTATTCTTCACCGTTCTTTTATTCAGCTGTCGATAATCGATACACATACGCATAGATCCATCTTTCTTCTTTACGAAAAGGATTGGAGCACCCCATGGCGAGGAGCTCGGACGAATAAAACCTTTATCTAACAGTTCCTTAATTTGAGTCATCAACTCCTTCATCTCTGTCGGAGCTAATCGATAGGGAGCTTTGGCTACAGGAGTAGCACCAGGAATGAGGTCAATAGAAAATTCAACCTCACGATCAGGAGGAAGACCTGGAAGATCTTCGGGGAAGACATCTGGAAATTCAGAAACGACTTCGACATCAGAAACTGTAGGCTTCGCGATACGAGTATCAATAACATAGGCTAGGAAATGCGACTTAGTTTGCCGTATACAACGTAGAGCTTTCATCATAGAGATCACCTTAACATTTCCCGGCTTCTTGTCACCATACACACAAACACCTTTACCATCGGGAGTAGCGATACGGACTATCTTTTTCGAACATAGGATGACAGCATCATTCTTAGACATCCAGTCCATACCGAGAACAACATCGAAACTAGGAATGGTAGCGGGTAACAGGTTAGCAGTAAACGAACGACCCTCTATCTCTAACGGACAGTCAGAATAACCTTCCCGAGTAATAGACGTTGCACCATTAGCCACTTCTACTTCTATAGGGCACCGTAAAGAACTAGTAGTCATGTCTAACTTAGGAGCAAACAGAGTAGACACAAAAGATTTGTTCGCACCAGAATCAAATAACACATTAGCAGGTTTTGAGTTAACAATAAGAGTAGCAGTAACTACCTGGTCGTCTTCTTTGGCCACTTCAGTCGTCATCTGATAAACTCGGGCTTTGGCCTTGGGAACTTCCGCTTTCTTTCCATCATCCTTCTTCATTTGCGGACAGTCGGCAATACGGTGTTTGGTGTCTCCACATTTGTAACACCTCGCTTTGTCAGTACATTCATCAAAAGTATGACCCTGTGCTCCACACCTATTACACCTGCGGGTCTTAGCAGAACACTGACCAGAATGAAAAGCCTTGCAGTTAGAACACCATTTTCCATCCTTGTCTGTATTTCCCTTGTCAGAGGACGAAGATCCCTTGAACTTCTTACCAAAACGATTTGATCCACCAAACCTCCTCTTATTGCCAGACTTCTTCTCATCATCTTTCTTTTCCACTTTCTTATCCGCAGCAAAATCATCATCAAGCTTTTTAGACTCTTTGATTGCTTCTGTTAGAGTCTTGTGTTGCCTACAAATACCTCGATAACTCGGAGGTAAACCATCGACATAACAGGCAACCTGGTCTGCATCAGTTCTGAATAGATGACCCACAAATTTCATCTTTTCCATAAAGGAACGAGCATACTCATTAACTTTTCCCATTTCAGCCGTCAATGCGCGAAACTCCTTTTCCATCTTACGCTGTTCATGAACCCCAATATACTCCTCAATAAATTTCTGCTTAAAGTTAGCCCACGTGGTAGCAGATATCATAGCTGGAGTCATTGAAATGGTAATGCTCTTCCACCAATCTCGAGCACCTTCTTTCAACATTCTACTCGCACACAACACCTTTTTATCCTCTGGACAGTCACAAGCTTCAAAGACCATCTCAGTATCATCAAGCCATTCCATACAGCCTACTGCGTTAAGTGTTCCATTGAACTTCTGAGCTCCACACTTCTGGAAACTTTCGAACTTAAATCGAGGAGCTTGAACTACATTAGGAGGAGCCACATCAACATTAACAGGGGGGACGACAACATTATCAACTGGTGGCTCAGTGTGGTGAGATGGCACTGAGTAGTTGCCATCAGTTCCTTCAACATTCTCAGCAAGAGCGTTGTTCAGTTGCTCTTGTGTCTGTGCTAACTGGGCTTGGAGAGTCAGCACAAGATTGTACAGTTCAGCTGCATTAGGGATTTGCTCCACCACTGCTTCGTTAACTACTGGCGGATTGCCAGGAGGTGGAGGCATAGGGCCTAAAGGACCTTGCTGAATGCCTTGCGGGGGATTTCCTCGATTTCTATTCGCATCAGCTGCAGCAGCAGCAGCATTGGAAGCATTGCTAGCACCGGCACCTGGATGGACAGGTGGGGTAATGCTTGCAGTAACTCCATCGCATCGTGAGTTGCCTTGACGAGTGTTAACCATCTTTCCTTCACTGGAAGATAGAGTCGATAAGCGCAAACATACTTCATATCGTAAACATCTCATCAGCCCTATCACACTCGCACTCGTCCCAACCCATCCTATATCATCTTAAGTTAAAGCTAAGGCATCCTACAAATACCTAGCATGCACATCTTAAGTTTAAGTCCAAATCCTATGGTCAATAGGCCTTGGTTCACTTAAACTACTTCTCTGATACCAAATTGTAACACCCGTTTCATAAAAATATGGATTTCCAAAATTTTTCGCCTAACGGCGTTAATAAAGTGGAAACAGTTTATTAAAACCTCACTAAAGAAAAACAGTTGAGAAACATTGGTGGTGTTACTAATAGCATCAAATCAGTAATAAAAGAAATCCATAAGATTGCCCAACATAAAGCAATCATAACATTGTCATTACATAAGTTCCATAAAAGGAAATCATTGACATTAAGTCTATGCGAAGCTATTGGGTAAACTAAAGCCAACTTGATCATCTACCCATCTCTCGCCAAAGCTTCACACGTCATCTCACTGCTTAACCTAAGGGGTGTCAACACATTAAAAGAAACAAGTGTTAGCTATAAAGCTAAGTAAGATAACACCAGGTTTCAGCAAAACATTTAATCCATTTAAAACGTCACTTTAAAACATCACGTCATTTAATTAGGCCATCATATCAACATATAAACATATCCACATCACATATAAGCATAGAGTTCTTGACCCTAAGCGTGCCTAATCATTTTCATCATTTCATCTCATCTCGTTAAGTTGTGACTAGGTCACCGTTAAGTTGTAACCGAAGTTACCGTTAAGGAAAGACGATGTCGATCCATGAGTAGCACGTTATGTTCATGACATTAGGTAGGTCATCAAGCCACCCGAAACTACTCGCCACATATGACTTGTTGCAAGGAGCCACCCAAGCAACCATTTAATGTACCCTCCCACATACGGGTACTACGTACTCTCCCACATACGAGCACGACGTACTCTCCCACATACGAGCACGATTTATACGTACCTATTACCACAGTCAGGCACGGGTTATGCATAACACTTAACATCTAATTAGCTCGAGCATTTACTACGTTTAGTTTAGGTTTCCACATTAATCCTAAACTAGCCCACATCTATCATCATTTCACGTTAGGGCCCTTAAAACGTGCACGTGTCATGGCAACCTAAAAAGGTCTAGTGTTCTAGATGAACAGGCCACATATACATGCACTTATCAACATTACATCATATCATATCACATCATATCATATCGTTAAGCATATCATCATCATTGCATATCATATCATAACCATGTGTACGGGGAAGCATTTTAGGCATAAATATCGTCATCATTAATCCCCGAGTACCTCCCATATCAACCCAACCACATATGAGTTATACATTACCGTTTTGGAGGTTATAGTTTACAAACCATTTTCGTTGCACCCTCAGCGTGACAAAAGTAGTGTATCTTACCTGATAGTAGTGTGCGCGCGTAAACAAAGCTAACAGTGCTTATTAGTAATCCCCGACACCTATCGTTCAATAATATATGAAATATGAGTCATTTGGGACCTTAAATGGACTTGAAAACGAACTTAGGTTTGTTCTTACGAACTTAATACTTCAAACGAAATTAGCCTTTACTCATACGAATTTAGAAACACCAAACGAACTTAGGGGCAGCCAACGAAGTTAATCTTCGTTGGTAGAACGAATTTAGGTTCATATCAAACGAACTTGACTCATTAGAAACGAATTTAGCTTACTTTGGTGCCAAACGAATTTAAGTTCTCATAAAACGAATTTAGGCTTAACAAGGCAAACGAATTTAGCTCCTTCAAAACGAAATTGTGCTTCAAACGAAGTTAGATGTCCATTAACGAACTTAAAACATCCAAAACGAACTTAAAGTTCGTTCGGAACAAACCAGAAACGAATTTAACTCTAAATTCGACCAGAAATCATAAAACGACTTGTTCTTCGATTTTTCCAGAAACGAACGACTTGGGCTTCACCCAAAACATGCTTTTGACATATATAAACATATTTTGATCATCTAGATCGATTACAAACTCGTTTGACATCGTTTAGAACATTAATTAATCAAAACATATTATAAACCCTAACTTATTCAAAACCCTTTTATAAAATCAGATTTGAATCATATAAAAACATCTTTGAATCTGAAATATACGTAGTAGATCATTGATTACCTGAACAACAAGTGGCCGATCTGATTCAATACCAAAAACACACGATTGCTTGACCAAAACTTGAAGATTTGCTTAAGAAAGCAAGAGAGAATTGAAGGAACTTTTGTATTTGTTTTAATTATGATTAGTGGCTGGAAAATTAACCTAGATTAGGCTAATCCCATGCCAAACCCGTTTTTAACTTTTCAACTTTGGCAAAATTGGTCCCTGAACTTCATATCGACTTTATTTCGCTTAAAAACACCTATTGGGGATACCTATAACACACTAAAGCACTTTCGCACACTACGTAGGGCTTTTACACATCTTTAAGTCCATTTTATTGTCACTCATTACGGATAATTAAATCTCACATACAGGGCACATAAACACATAAACATGTAATTTCCACATAAACATATCACGGACTTAGAATTTGACCTAACGACGTTAGTCAACATAAACGATTAAGTTTTGGGATGTTACACATAGGGTCGAAGACCGCTTTACGCCTGATATTGTTTACTCTCAGCCGTCTAGCGAGGCTGAGGGTTTATTTGTGAAGGCCGAGTGTGTTAGTTGTTTGTTGGTCCCTAAGTCGTTTCGTACGACTAAGGGTTTATTGGGCAGTTCGGAGTTTATCCGAAGGTTGAACGACTGACGATTTAGGGTTTTATGTATCGTATGTATATTGAATGGTGGTGAATTATCATGCCTCTGCCGTATGGTTCTTTCTCTATTTATATAGAGGGTAGATAACTTGGAGAGGAGGGTAAGAGATCTAGGGTAAATCTCTCCCTCTTCGTGATATATTCTATTTCCTTCTTTGAGGAGATTTGTGGTAATCTTGTTACAAGCCGCGTCCGAGATGTTTGGTCTTTGATATTTTATTGAGATCGGATAATCATAGAAAGTATCTATACCCGATCTTCTTGATATAATCTATCTTGGAGCTAGGTATTTGCTACCGCTGGGACTCCGAGATGATTGTGCTGGACGGAGATAGAGCTCCGTTCTGGGTATATAAATAAGGGACTTTAACTGTACGAAGGTACTTCTGCTTCTGCTTCAGGTACGGAGCTACAGCTCCGTATAGGGTATATCATCAAGCCCCCCAGTCTAATGGGAGGTTCTATCTGTAGAATATCGCGTTAGACTTCTAAAAATGAAAAATAGAAAATCGTACCTGCGTAACCTGGGCTTCGAGGAAGCTATGGTTCTGCATGCTCCGTTTCCTCTCCGGAGCTCTTAATCGGGGGTAAAATTGTAATTTTAGTATGTCGCATTTTTATCCCATCAAGGGATTAATTCATGCGCGCTTATCCCGGGGAAAACCAATCGACGGTTTTGGTGGATTATGCGCCGTTTTTTCAAACCATCTTGTCCCCTATTCATTCTTTGGCGGCTCCGAAGATTTTCTTTTCCGCTTCTTTTTCCATATTGTTCCCCCTATCCTTTTACTCTCCCCTTTCATCATCAATCATCATTTTCTTTGTTCGATCACCATTGTCATTATAGATCGCAACTATTTTCGCATCATCCTTTCTACCTACTCAGAGATAACGGAGAGTGATGCCGTGTGGTTTCGCCAGTGTTTCTGCCGCCCTGATGATCCTGAGATTAGGGTTCCGGGTCGGGCAGAATCGATCCTTGATGCGCCGCCTGGCTTCGTAGGTATGTACACCGCTCCCTTTTCTGGTGGTAATCTTAGGTTTCCCCATTCCCCTTGGTTGTTAGGGTTACTTGATTATCATGAACTGCATTTATCCATGGTTCACCCATTGGCGGTTACCGTGATAGTGTCTTTCATTATTGTTTGCCGGGCATTTGAGATAAGTCCTCGGATTAGGTTGTTTGGGTATTTTTTCAGATTTGTTGTACGTGATGGCTGGGTTATGGTTGAGGAGAGACCCGGTAGGTTATTTTTTAATATAGGAGATTCGGATATGTTGAACTGGAGGTCGGGATTTTTGTTTTTTAGTGAATATATTCATCCAGCGTTCAGGGGTGTGCTGGATAGAAGTAGGTTAGTACCAAGGGTGGCATTTGAGGATAATAATCTGGCTTGGCGCTCTCTTGATAATGAGTTGATTCGCCAAGTGCATATTTCTCCATTTTCGTTGATTACGTATCCCACCGTGATCCTATATCTTGCTGGGATTATTCTGTTATGGGAGGGTTCTCCTGATGAACCTGTTTTAATATGGTGTTGTGAAGGTACTACTCCTTTGTGTGTTACCATCTTCTTCTTCTTTTCTCGCCATATTTATTATCTTGATGTTTTCTTCATTGTATTTGTAGAGCTAACGCTTAGGGAGGCTGTGATCATGAATCCTCGAGGCATGGTTGTAGGCAGGAGGCCACTGTCTCCATCGGATGGGGAGGATTCCTTGTTTGCTGGTGTTGACGTTTCTGAGCCTCTCCCGAAGAGACAGAGGGTGACAGGTGGCGCTTCGGCTTCAACGGACCCTAATGCTGCAGGCCCCTCTATCATTGTTCTTGATTCTCCACCGAGGGATGAAGTTGTTGTTACTTCTGTTGTTCCAACTTCTGGTGGTGATCGAGGTATACACCTTTCCCTAGCTATATATTTTTTATGTCATCATGGGTTAAATTGGTGTTCTTTCCTTGTGCATAGCTGAGACTTCTAATCCTGGATGGAGGCTTGGGAAGGAGCTAGTTGATGAAACTGGAGCAACTACAACGGGAGCTACTACAACTGTTGTGAGGGCTCTTGCAACTGGTGCTGGGGCTTCTACGGGTGGAGTCAGAGCTTCTACATCCGGAGCCACTGCATCTGTTGTCAGAGCTTCTGCAGCCGGAGCTGGGGCTTCAGTTGGTAAGTAATATAGATATTTCAATTGCTGCGTCTCTTCCCTTAGTATTGCTTATTGCGATTGTTTGTGAATTTGCAGGTGTTCCTCTTCAGGGTGAATTACCCGATCCTCAGCTTTGCCGTATGAGTCTGGATATGATGGTTTCCGAGCATCTTAGAACCATGTTGGAAACCATGCCTTCTCAGCGGCTTGCTGAGATGACGAACCAAGCTCTTTTTGCTGCCAGCATTATTGGTTCGGCCAGTAGTGCCAGAGCACTACTTGGAGGAAAATCTGCAGAGACATAGGGCAGAATTGGCTTCCCTTAGGGCTGCTCCGTCTTCATTTGAGTCTCTGAGAAGGGAACTAGTTGAGTCCCAGGAGGCCATAGCTCTGGCTACGCAAAGTTTGGATGCTGCTCATATGCGCATTGCTTCCCTTGTTTCTGAAGGATCTGCTGCTTTGATTAACAGGTTGGAGTCAGAATTGGAGGATGAGAGGAATGCCAGACGCCAAATTATTTCTGGTGTTATTCCTCATGTCTTTCGTACGCTAATGGCGAGCCCTAAATTTGATCTAAGCCTTGATGAGTTGGTGGAGGCTAATCGGGCTGATGCACGATCCTTATTTGCTTTGCGTCTGGAGCGTGATGGGTTGATTGCTCTTGGAGAAAATAGGGGGAGATTTCTGGATAGGGGTTTGAGAATTGATGCTGCTGAAGAAGCCCTTAGGAGTATTACTTATCCTTATATTCAGCGGATAGCCTCTAATCCCGATGCCTCTGTTTCTGACTTGTATGATATTAGGCTTCAAGGGATGTAGACTTATTGTACTCCATGACTTTCCTTTTTCTGTGTTCTGTCATTGCTTCGTCTTTTCATTCGTATGGGAGAATGATATCCCTTAGTGCATTCCTTGCTTAAGGGAATGTCTTATGCACCAATGCTTATGCACTGCAATCATAAGGAGGGAGTGACTTGTGTATTGGGCTCACAGATGATCACCTCATGTTTAAAAAGCCTTATGCACCAATGCTTATGTACTGCAATCATAAGGAGGGAGTGACTTATGCATTGGGCTCATGGGTGATGTTTAATTGAAAAGTCTTATGGGCGTCCCCTTAACAATTCAAAGATTAAAATTTTATGCGCATTTATAATATTATTACGATCGTTTTATTTGGGAGCTTGTAAGTACATGGCAGGAGGATGTTTACAAAAAAAAGATTTTGTATTTTTCCTAGCTGCTACTTTTATGCTACCCGCTTTGCTCCGTTAGTTTGGCTTATCCCGTGCTCCAACCAGTCTTAATGCCTTTCGGAGTCTTTTGTCTCCTGCCTTCTGCATCCTCCGTTTCTACGGAGCTGGCTGCATTTTCCTCTTCGAAGGATCTTTCGCCTGTAGTTCCCAGCTGTCCTCTGGGCCCTTTCTGGATTATCCTTCTGTTGCGTTTGTACCATGGCACGGAGCTTTCCCCTTTTATGTCTAGATTAGCTTGGGAGATTATTGTTTGCATCCCTCCGTGAGATTTGTACTGTACGCAACCATGTATTGTGGATACTATCATGTGGAACTTCCTCATGCCTTCTCTGCCCAGTAGCATATCATAGGGCGAGTTCGCTCTTATTACGACGGCCAAGATTCTTGCGGTTCTTCGCCAGGGGAATCCTCCAATGGTGGCGTCAAGCCATATTTTCCTAAGGGATGGATCCTCTCACTGGCAAATCCTACCACTTCCATGTCCACCGGGGTAATTGTCTCTCGCAATTTCTTTGGTAGTAGGAGGAAGCTTCTTTCGTAAATTATATCTCGTCCACTTCCTGTATCCACTTGTGTGTTTTTTTAGGCATATACTGCCTATATCTACTTTTATTAGCACCAGGTCCATCGAGCCTTGATCGTCCAGACTACCAAAGTGGTAGTGTTAGGGTCCTTTCTTGATCAGGGTGTTCGACAGTATCCTTTTTTGGTGCTCACCTGGCTCTGCTTCGTCGAAGCTGGGCCTGGTTCTTTTTACCAGATGTGTGAGCCTATTATCCTTCGATGCATCATCTAGTTGCTTTAATAGCTCTCTGCAATAATCCGTGCTATGCCCATACCCGTTGTGGAAACAACAGAATTTGTCCAGATTTCTGGTCCCTCTTCCGGATAATGGCAGTGGTCTAATGAACGTCTTTGCTATCTCCTCGGATGATAAGATTTCCGAAGGGGTTTTCCGGAGGTTTGTAATTGTTCTTTTATAGCTGTTAACCCTGTGTACAGGGGATAATTCCTCTGCTATATCCTCCGTTATTTCTGTCCTTTTTCCATTCTTTTTTGTCGTAGCCTTCCACTTAGCCATGGCTCTCTCCGCTATTTCTTCTGCACTGTTCCATTCATAGAACGTATTCACTAGTTCTGCAAAGCTTTTTGGCTTGCTAAGGCATAGATGCCGTATTAGTTCCTTCGACCGGAGCCCGTGTATGGCTCCAGATATCCTTTCTTCTTCTGATATGCGTACCAGGTTCCGGGTGCTGTCTCCGTATCACTTCAGAAAATCTTTTGTTTCTTCATCCTCCTCCTGCTTTATGTCATGCGCCCGTGTGTAAAGGCCAAACTCTTCGCTTAACTTGGTTTTGAAATCGTTGATATCACGTATACTTTCTTCGGGTAGGCTTTCGAGCCATCCCCTTGTTTTCCTGTGCAGGAGGTAAAGAATGACATGGCAGGTCGTCGGGTCACTCCATCCTTCTATTCTTGCCGCTTCGTCGATATTTCAAAGGAATTTATCAACATCGGAGGTGCCATCATACCAGGGCAGCTCTTGGAGTTCCAGTATCTTCACCGGAGGTACATGTTGACGTAGGTCCCTTACAAATTGTAGGCTTTGCCTCTTTTTCTTCCACATTGCCATCATCAGCGCTGGTTGTCGGGCTTGCCTTTAAATGCTGAGGGGTCACAATACTATACGGGTAATACCACGACGTATGCATGCTTCCTGGGTAGTTTATTCCAAAGGGTGGTGCTCCCGTGTACTGGATCTGTGACCCTCCGTACGAGTAAAAATATCCTCCGTAATAATACGATGGATATATTTCTGGCGACGAGTACGTACCTAGCCCGGGTACCATCTGCATAACGCCTGCCGCTACTGTCCCGGCAGGGGTTTGACAGATCGGGTGCAGTGGGTACGTCTGCAGCGGACTTTTTGTCTTTCTAGGGTTTTCCTTCTTCTTGCCCAGATCCTGTCTAGCGGATTTTTGTTCGTTTCCGTCTGATATTATGGGGCCATCTCCGTCACCCTGAACTTGACCTCCATCTTTTTTTCTGGAGTTCTTGTATTTCCAACAACGAATTGCTTCGTATGGTGAGCACAAGGTGCGGTACGATGTCCTTCTTCGGATCCTGGGCTGGTCTTCTTTCGGTGCTACCCGCTTTCGTGCTGAATGTGTCATCTCCTACCTTGCTCGATGCCATTATCTGGCAGGCTTGTCGACCTGCTATCTGGTCATCTTGCGGGTGGCCTACGGTTTTGGTTTTTTGTTTGTCTAAGGAATTAATCCTTTCGACCAAGAGGGTTTCATCACCGTCTTTCCCGTAATTGCAGGCGGTATCTGACTCGTGTTGTTTCGGAAGGGGATTAAAGTTCGACATAATGCTTTTTATTTTGATCGTGGTTGGATTCGGCTTTTAAAAGTAGGGGTCCCACGGATGGCACCAATTTGTTTGATCAAATAATCGCACTATGGCTCAACCGGAGGTGTGAGCTGGGTTGGAGGTGTTTTGTTGGCGATTCCCTTCCGGTCAGAGGGTCGAAGACCGCTTTACGCCTGATATTGTTTACTCTCAGCCGTCTAGCGAGGCTGAGGGTTTATTTGTGAAGGCCGAGTGTGTAATGGTTGTTTGTTGGTCCCTAAGTCGTTTCGTGCGACTAAGGGTTTATTGGGCAGTTCGGAGTTTATCCAAAGGTCGAATGACTGACGATTTAGGGTTTTATGTATCGTATGTATATTGAATGGTGGTGAATTATCATGCCTCTACCGTATGGTTCTTCCTCTATTTATATATAGGGTAGATAACTTGGAGAGGAGGGTAAGAGATCCAGGGTAAATCTCTCCCTCTTCGTGATATATTCTATTTCCTTCTTTGAGGAGATTTGTGGTAATCTTGTTACAAGCCGCGTCCGAGATGTTCGGTCTTTGATATTTTATTGAGATCGGATAATCATAGAAAGTATCTATACCCGATCTTCTTGATATAATCTATCTTGGAGCTGGGTATTTGCTACCTCTGGGACTCCGAGATGATTGTGATGGACGGAGATAGAGCTCCGTTCTGGGTATATAAATAAGTGACTTTACCTGTACGAAGGTACTTCTGCTTCTGCTTCAGGTACGGAGCTACAGCTCCGTATAGGGTATATCATCATTACTCTTGAAAGATTTAAAAAGATTTTTGATTTAGAGTACAAGTCTGACCCAGTTTATGAATCAGTCCCATCCCTGGAAAAGGCTAAAACTGTTTTAAGAGAAATTGTTTACTCAGGGAGGGTTGGTGGCTCTGTTAAAATTTCTCACTTCTCTGGTTTATTTACAATTATTTGATCTCAACCATTGTGAGATGCTTGCAAACCAAAGCTGGTGGTTTTGATACACCAAATAGACTTGAAATGCAAATATTTTACTGCATGGTCCACAATAGGTTAATTGACTTTGGTGAATTGATTTTTAATGATCTTGTAACTAAGATTTCTACAAAAACTGAACATATTTACTATGGTAGAATCTTGGGTTACATTATTGAAAATTTTTTGAAAGAAGATTACCGAAGGGCAACAGGGGACTTTATAAAAATTTCACCCCTTGCCTCAAATATTTTTGGACCCATTGAGGTTCACCAGACACTAACCCCTGCAATACAGGATTATTTAGATTTTTGTATAAACATGGAAATGGAGAACCTTGAGAATAAATATGACTCTCAAGAGGAAGAACAGGCTGACCACCCTTCGACACAAGCTGATCAGCCCCAAGCTGACTCAGGCTCTGCCAATCAGGGTGGTGATCAAGGTATGACTTCTAATATCCCTGAGACTCCTTCTCCATCTCATCGTTCTTCATTTTTAGAAGGTAGGGAAGTGGACCCACAAAATCCCTTCCTAGCCGATCCCTCACAAAAATCTCCAATTTTGCAAATTGAGCCAAACACCCAAATCCCCAAAAAGAAAAGATCTCAGAAGAGAAAGAAAGCATCAGTTGAGGGGGAGCATGCTGCAAAAGCTGCTAAAGTCTCTTCATCTCAAAGGAGACTACCCCTTGAGGCTGACTCTGCAAGGGAACGTTCCCAAGCTGACTCAGCTTCACCTGTTGCTAAGCCGATTCGCCCATCTGCATCCTCCAAAAAGGGTGCAGGTAAGATAAAAGGGAAGACTATCTCTGCTGCATCCTCCCAAAAGGATGTACGCATTGAAAGACAGACCTCAGCCCAATAAGGTCAGACTGAGTCTAGAATTGTATCACCTTCATCACTCTCCAAACAGAGTGATGAAATCACTAAAGGGACACCCCTGGACTCAACCCAAATCCATAAAGAGTCGAGTCCTTCACAGTTGCAACGATTTAAGTGTAAGTACCAAAGGGAAAAGGTACTCAAGCTGATTCTTCTCTTTTACACTCTGGGTCTGCACAGGCTGCCAATGCTCCACCTAGATCACAAGGTGGAGTACAGGCCTCAACATTCTGTCCTAAAGAGGTTGTGGTGCAACAAAACACCACAGAAGAGGGACCTTCCAATATTACCCCAAACATTACACCAACTGCAGTCGTCTCTGCACTTGTGGAAACACAAGGGGTTGCTTTTGGTTCAGAGGACTTGATTTATCAAGACCTCAATGCGTCTCTTGCAGGTGAGACAGCTACTTATGGTCCTCACGACCCTAGTAGTCAAAGACTCATCACCACCACAAGGGGTGATCAGTCACTTGGTCAGTCTGGTAGTCATCCATCCTCAAGGGATGTTCTGATGACTGCCAATGCTGAAGCTGACTCATCAACTCAGCTTTTTGAAGCAGGCAATGAACAGCTTGCACTACAAGTTAATTCTCCTCAAGCTGATGCCAGACTGACACATTTTACTCCACCTCCCGAGACTCACTCTCATGAGGAAAATCGCCAAACAACTCCTTCAGCTCCACTACCTCCAAATTCACCAAATATGCCGAACATAAGGGCCACCAGTGAACCTGTTAGGTCCAGATTTACTGGACTCGCTCCAGACGAGACGACTGGAGCACACTGAAGATCTGTCCAGTAATCGACCTACTCCAGACTTGGAATCTGGAGTTCCTCTGAAGATTTGTCAAGAAATAATAGAAGATCAGTGAGCAAAATACTTGTATAGAAATCTGGAGTATTCTCCAGATTAGCTCACTGGACTTCACCCCAGTCCAGATCTACTCTACTGAAGACATTCTCACTGAAGTCAGAATAAAGAAGACTTACAAATGGCGGAGTCCACTGGAAGTCTTACCAGATCTGCACACTGGAGGATTGTCGGCATTCTAGACCTTACAAGTCTGAACACCGATATCGAGGATTTGACTTTAGCCTTCACACACTTTCCAAAGAACAATCCACTTGTTGTTTAACAAAGTATACGTGTGTTAAGGTGGTTGGATAAGAAGAATATAAGTCACTTGATGTGACTTTATCCTTGTACCTTATCCAATGCATTTAATGTTCTTGTCGGTTCATTAAATGCTTCCAACCATATTTGTACGGCACAAATTCACTGGTGAATTTGTTTGCCTATAAATACAAAGTCATTCTCCTCGTAAAATTACTTTTAGCATTAAAGGTGAACTTGCTTAAATACTCTCGATCTAAACTGTTATACTTCACAACTTTAAGTATATCGATCAAAGGAGTTTATTTAGCAAGTATAGATCATTTGTACTTCGTAGGTTGTTAGGATATTTACTTAACAGTATTATCTTGATTCCGCACAACCTTGTATTTTGTTTATCATCAATAAATCAAAATACTTCGAATAGATTACATTGTGTTCCACCTTATTTAATTGTTTAAATATTGCTTAAGTCATTTATTGCTTTATTTATATACTTGCATTTATATTAAAGCAATACTAGTCCATTCTAGTTCATATATTTAATTGTTGTATTTTTCATTGGGTTAACCATCTAGACAAGTTACGGGACTTACAATTGGTATCAGAGCAGAAGGCTAAACATTGCCTAGATCTGTTTCATGATGGCCATCCCAGAAAATTCACAACAAGAAACACCTCCTGAACCTAATCAGAATGACCCACCCATAGTTAACAACAATCCACCACCTCCTCCTACTCCTGCTTCCCCACACGTGCATGTGCATTATTCGAATAATCCTGTTCCTAAATTTAATGGGAGCAGTGATGAATTTGGTACGTGGAAAGCTAGGATTATACTTCATGTTACTGGTATTGAAAGGAATATGATGAAAATCTTAAACGAAGGACCCTATGTGCCAAGAAATCCTATCAATGCACTTCTTGACCCTACTGGATCAAGAAGTGGAAGGGAAAAGAGAGAGGAACACTGGTCCGAGGAGGAGAAACGATTAGTAAATCTTGATACTCTTCTTAAAAATATGATCCTTGGAGCTGTTCCAGAAACTCTCATTCCAACATTAGTTCTCTATCCCAGTGCTAAAAGCATGTGGGATGAACTAATCAACCAGCATGAAGGAGGTGATGATACTGTTGTTACTCGTAAAGTCTCCTTAAACAAAAAGTATGAGTCATTTTTTGCTCTCCCCAATGAGTCCTTAACTGGTACTTACACCAGATTTATGAGCATCATAAACCAGTTAAGAGGGCTAGGGGTAGATAAAGACAAGGATATACTTTTGGAGAAATTTTGTGATATTCTTCCAACTAAATGGTCTCACATGATTCTGGTCTTGAGGCAAGGCAAAACCTTGCATTCCCATACTTTGTCAACATTGTATGGAGCCTTCAGATTCACTGAAGAAAATCAAGCCCAGAGGATTGAGGCAGAAAAAGATTCTTTTAATCATGCTTCCAGTAGTTCCACAGTGGTTACTAGTCCAGTACCACCTTGTGCAGCATTAATATCTTCTGAGAATGTACTTTCTATGAAGAAGATGATGTCAGAACTAATGGATTCTGGAGTCTGTAATGATATCTCTCCAGACTGTGATGAAACTGACAGTGATGATCTAGTTGCTATGATGGCCAAAACGTTTAACCGTTTTAAGGCCAGAGCAAATAGACCCACTGGACAACATGCACCCAGTTCTTCCACTGACAAGACCAATCTGACATGCTTTAAGTGTGGCAGAAAAGGTCATTTCATGAAAGAGTGCAAGTCCAGTCAGCTTGTTTCCCAGTCTGGTCCAACTGCTTCTTATAACAAGCCTGATGATAGCTACAAGTTGAAATACAAAAAGCTTAAGGCCCAGATTGCTCTCTTGTCTAAACAGATGGAAGACAATAACAAATGCATGATTGCAAATTCTGAAGAAGCTTGGGTTCCCTCTGATGAATCATCTGTTGATGAAGAGGAAGAAAGAGACTGTTGTTTTATGGCTCTGGCAGATCAAGAGCATCTAGTGAAGGATGATGTCACATCTGGTCGATGGGTTGACATAGTCATCAAAAAGGTTAGTGAGTATGATTTTCAAACTGATCCTGAACTAAAATTGGACATTGTTGAAGCTTTAAACTCTGATTTAATTTTTGTGGAAACTGTTAGATTTGACAGTCTAAATGGTTTAGAAACAGATTCCTCCGAATTAATTGCTTTAAAATCAAAGTTAAAAGATCTTCAAGATATTGAACTGGCATTTCAAGCCCAGGTTCTGGTAACTGAACAATTGATTCAAGAAAAAGAAGATCTTGAAGTCATTTTAGAGAAAGAAAAACTGGTAATAAAATCATGGCTAGAAACTAAAAAGCCATATGATGCTGGAGTAAACCAGTTTCCATCCCAAAAACGTGCATATCTGGATGGAAATACTCATGTTGCAGCATTAATACCAGTAATCGATCGATTACCAGAGGGATTCAGGCCCACCACTGTTTATGATGAGCCTGTAACTCCCAAAGCCAATATTGCCCCAGTTCAATTCCCAGAGGTTAAGACTGGAGCATTCCAGATGACTGCTCCAGTTAAAAAGGTCAATCTGAAGAAATCTTTGCCTCAGACCAATCCCCTACCTAAGCTTTCAACTGGAAAGTCTAAGGTATCATCTGATGAAAACATTTTGTCCAGGTTAGAGAGTCAGATTAAACAACTAACTCGTCAATTTCAAAGTTTTAATGCAAGATTAAACTTTATTGAGGGTACTTCATCTGGCCCTAGACAAAATACCAAACCATTTTCCAAAAAAGACAAATTTATTTCTCCAGTTGAGAAAAAGGAAAAGGTTTCTAAATTATCAAAACCAGTGGTCTTTTCAACTAAGATCACTGTTGAAGAAAGTGAACTTGACCAGATTACCCCAGGGACCTATAAGGGAGGGTCCAGTGAACCCATCAGTCGATGGGTTCCCAAATCTAATTGATATATCTGGTGTATGTGCAGGGCGATCGAAAAAAATTTATCTGGTATCTTGACAGTGCTGCTGGCAGGACGATGACCGGATGTAAGACCCTGCTGGAGGAGTTCACCATTTCTGATGGAACCTCCATCACTTTTGGAAATGATGGTTCTGGAAAGACTGAGGGATACGGTGTACTGAACAATGGCCAAGTCAAGTTCAGACGTGTTGCATTTGTGAATGGTTTGAAATATAACCTGATCAGTGTAAGTCAACTGTGTGACGATGGCTATCAAGTTTTATTCAACATTGCTCAGGGTATCGTATTCAACAAAGACTGGAAGGTAGTGCTGATTGCTCCCAGAAAAGGGAATGTGTATGTGATGGATATGGAAAGCTCTCCTTCAGAGCAATGTTTCTATACTCAAGTTGATGAAGACACAAACTGGTTGTGGCACAAAAGGTTATCCCATTTAAATTTCAAAAATATTAATAAGTTGTCCAGAAAACAACTTGCAGATGGGATACCTTCAGTTTCCTTCAAAAAGGAAAGACCATGTCCAGGATGTGAGATGGGTAAGCAGAAACGTGCCAGTTTCAAGACCAGACAGAATTTTAGCATTACTGAACCTCTTCACATGCTTCATATGGATCTCTTTGGTCCAGTGAATGTTCAGACTCGTGCTGGTAAAAGATACACCCTGGTGATCGCAGATGAATTCTCCAGATATTGTTGGGTGGTCTTTCTGAGGTCTAAAAATGAAGCTGTTGCTGAAATCATCACTCTTATCAAGCAGATTGAACTCAAGCATAAGCGAAAGGTGTGTCAGTTAAGAAGCGATAATGGAACAGAATTCCAGAATGCAACTCTGGAAAAATTCTGTACTGACACTGGCATCTCCCAGAACTTCTCTTCAGCACGCACTCCAGAGCAGAATGGAGTGGTAGAAAGGAAAAATCGAACGCTGATAGAAGCTGCCAGGAGTATGCTAGCTGAATCTGGTCTTCCTACAAATTTCTGGGCTGAAGCAATTGCAACTGCTTGCCACACCCAGAATCGTTCAGTGTACGTGAAGCGACACAAGAAGACATCTTATGAAATATTAAGAAATAGAAAACCAAATATTGGTTATTTCCACGTTTTTGGATGTCCAGTTTACATCCTGAACGACTCCAGTCAGTTAGGCAAATTTGATGCCAAAGCTGATGAGGGATATTTCTTAGGATATTCAGCCATTCGCAAGGCCTTCAGAGTCTTTAACAAGAGACTGGAGAAGGTCCATGAGTCAATACATGTCACATTCGATGAATCAAATGCTGCAATTAACAAACAACCAGTCCTTGATAACCCCCCAGTAACTCCAATTGTCTTTTGTGAATCTGATCTTATCAACTACAATAAAGAAGATTCAGAAGACATAGTTTCCAGTCATCCTGATCTGGAACCTATTCAGAAGAAGAAACTCTCCAGTGGTACTTCATTTTATCCTTCTATTAATTTCAAACTACCTTCTGAAATTAATATTGGATCAGATGTTCGTACTACTCCCCCAGTATCAGTCTCAGTTGAAACTATTCCAGAATTAACACATGAAGTATTCAATACTGAACCAGTACTGCAGGAAATGCCTTCCAGTGAAG
The DNA here is from genome assembly GCA_034093135.1 of Erigeron breviscapus. Taxonomy (NCBI): domain Eukaryota; kingdom Viridiplantae; phylum Streptophyta; class Magnoliopsida; order Asterales; family Asteraceae; genus Erigeron; species Erigeron breviscapus. The sequence continues at coordinate 114,429,946 of CM067169.1, read as the reverse complement.
TGTTTCATGATGCAAATCATGATCTTACTGATTCAGATGAAGATGTTGAAATAGTTTATCAGGATCCTTCTCCTAAAACTCAACTGAACTTTTGCACTGATATTGTCGTTAGTAATAATCCTGGTCAATACTCCAGATGGACAAAAGCTCACCCTATCGATCAGATCATAGGTGACTCCAGTCGTGGTGTTCTGACAAGAAGAGCCTCCAGTGATCAATGTTTATATGTTAGTTTCCTATCTTTGATGGAACCTAAGAAAATTGATGAGGCTATGGAAGATCCAAACTGGGTGACTGCTATGCAAGAAGAGCTTCACCAGTTTGAAAGGAACAAGGTCTGGTATCTGGTTCCTTTCCCAGTTGGCAAGAAAGAACCGATTGGAACAAGATGGGTCTTCAGGAACAAGATAGATGAAGATGGCCACGTAATTAGAAACAAGGCCAGACTGGTAGCACAAGGCTACTGCCAATCAGATGTCGATTTTGATGAATCGTTTGCTCCAGTGGCTAGACTTGAAGCGATCAGAATTTTCTTAGCATTCGCTGCTTATCATCAGTTCAAGGTCTACCAGATGGATGTGAAGAGTGCTTTCTTGAATGGAAAGCTTGAAGAAGAAGTTTACGTCAGACAACCACCAGGTTTCGTTGATGAAAAGCATCCACATTGGGTATATCGTCTGGACAAAGCACTGTATGGACTCAGACAAGCCCCACGTGCCTGGTATGATACTCTGACTAAACACTTGTTGAAAAATGGTTTTAAACGAGGTGCAATTGACAATACCTTATTTATTCTTCATGAACGAGGTAATCTGTTAATGGTACAAATTTATGTTGATGATATTATTTTTGGCTCTACTGATGAAAACATGTGCAAGAAATTTTCGAAAATAATGTCTACTGAATATGAAATGAGTTTGATAGGTGAATTAACGTATTTTCTTGGACTCCAGATTAAACAAAATAATGATGGCATTTTTATTAATCAGGAAAAATATGTTAGAGATCTTTTGAAGAAATATGATATGAACTCTTCACCATCTAAACCCACTCCAATTTCTGCACCACTGACACTGGACTCCGATCCAGATGGAAAACCAGTGAACACCACTGTCTATAGAGGCATGGTTGATTCACTGATGTATTTAACTGCCAGTAGACCAGATATTATGTTTTCAACATGTTTATGTGCCAGATATCAGTCTAATCCAAAAGAATCTCATATGCTTGCTGTAAAGCGCATACTGAAGTACCTTAAAGGTGTCCCCAGTCTAGGTCTTTGGTACCCCAAAGGCTCAGGCATGGATTTAATGGGTTATTCAGATTCAGATCATGCTGGTTGTAAGATAGACAGGAAATCCACTACTGGTGGATGTCATTTCCTTGGTGGCAAACTGGTCAGTTGGACCAGTAAGAAGCAAACTTCAGTTTCATTGTCCACTGCTGAAGCTGAATACGTGTCTGCAGCCAGTTGTTGTGCTCAGATACTCTGGATGAAGAACCAGTTGCTTGATTATGGTATTAAATATTCAAAGACTCCAATTTTCTGTGATAATACCAGTGCCATTGCTATCTCAAACAATCCAGTCATGCACTCCAAAACCAAGCACATTGACCTCAGGTATCACTTCATTCGTGATAATATTGTGAAAGGCAACATTGAACTCCATTTTATTCCCACTGACAAACAACTCGCTGACATTTTTACTAAACCACTGGATGTCAAAACTTTTGAATATCTTGTTGGTGAGTTGGGAATGTTAAACCCTTAAATCTGGAACCTTGGTATTGAACGCCTTTGTGTACTATCAAGGATCTTTGATTTAAAGATTTATAAATCTATGACTGCTCAAATATTGAACGCCTTAGTGTACTATTTTTGCATTAATAGATTTCTGGATCAACATTCCAGGGAAAGACTTTGAAAGATATTTTTGTTAAAAATATTTAAAGTTCAGGGGGAATTTATTTTCTCACTGGACAAAATTTTCTCACTGGACTAATTGTCCAGAAAATATTACTGGTGCTTTGTAGATGTGTCCCTCTCACTGGTAAATGGACAGGTTGAAGTGCATGTTTAAGGTGATTTTTGTCGTCTTGTAAATGTGTCCCTCTCATTTGTCTGTATTAGTTGACGTGCATGTTTGAAGTTACCAGTCTTTCAAAATGGTGTTCACTGGTACTTTACTGGAGTGTCCCTCCAGTGTACCATCAGTACATGTTTCACTGGACTAATCCACCAGTGATACTGGAGTGTCTAGTCAACCTCCAGATGCACTGAAATAAGTCATAATATTATATTAAATACTTGGTTTTTGTGCGTGCCATGTAAGAAAATCCTCTTAAAAAGATATTTATCCCAATCCTACATGGCATGTAATTTTTTTTCAAAGTAATGATGGTTTTTAACCTTGGGAAAAGAGAAAGAACAACTTGGTACTGTTTTTGTGGGCGGAGAACCATCACCTTGATGGGTGATGTGATGTAATTAAATGCAGATCCCAAATCCGATCAAAAATTAAATTTGATAATTTTTCAAATTTAAACCGTTTGAATTCCACATTCACTCCCCTATAAATACCCCACTTTCACCCTCATTGTTCATTTACTTCGAACATTTACTCCCAAATCTCTTAAATTCCTTCATTCAATTCATAAATTCTTCATTAAATTTCCTTCATAAATCTCTCCATATTCTTTTCATTTTCATTAAATTCTTCATTATAACCTTAAATTCATTCAATTTCATCTTCAATTATCTTCTAAATATCAAATGGCACCTAGACAATCTAACTCACCCAAGAATCTCCTTTCTGCTGAATATGCTCCTTCTGCAGATGTTGTTAGGGCAAATCATATTACGCTTGATGCAAAGGCCATTAGAATAAACATGAACAATTGGATGGCAAAATTATCACTTGCCAGTGTTCATGATCCCCAATCCATTATTGGGAGATTAAACACATTTTTTCTTTCATGTCCTTTATATGGTGCCTTAACTTTAAATCCAGAAAAGATGTACCACGATTATTTGTGTGAGTTCTGGTACATAGCTGTATATGATGACGATATTTCATCAATCGTGTGTTCTCTTGAGCAAGGTACCAGACCCTTGGCTCTAACTGTTGATTCTTTCAGAGAAGCTCTTCAGTTGGCTTATCTGGAGGTGAATGAGCTAGCTATGCCACTCCCTACTGGTATAAATTTCAGGGAGGTATGCAGGTTAATGGGGCATACAGAAATCGTTGATGAGCATGGCCAGCTATTAAGAAAGGGAACAATATACATGAGCAGACTGACGGATTCGTGGAGATTTTTCTTCACACACATCGTCGAGTGTCTGGGAGGCAGCTCTGGAGGTTTGGATCAGATAAATCAAACCCATCTCCAGATTGCCTACTGCTTATGGTTTGGGGTAAGAGTGGATTTTGCCCAGATAATTTTTGATGATCTGGTTGAGCGTCTCAAGGTGAAGGGAAGAAGAGTTTTTATTCCCTATATTCGTTTTATTTCACTTGTGTTCAGGAGAACTCTTGGTGACCAGTATGATTATGAAACCACTCACTTCTCTATGAGTGAGTATATGAGGGACCTGACAAATTTAAGGTCCAGAGATGGTGAGGTAAATATTCCTCCAGCCATGCTGACACTTCAAGAATTGAAGAGAATGTTGCACCACGCAGGGTACAAGTTGTTGATGTACCTGCTGGTGAACAAGATGTTGAAGTGGTTGAGATGGTTCAGCCAATAAGACAAGTGGCTCCTGCTGGTGGACCAGAAATTGTTGAACCATCCAGACGGCCAAGGACTACCAGGCGTCTGATGAGAGGTGGAGTCCAGGTAAACACACCAACCCATCCTGGTGATACAATGAATATTGATGGGTCTCCTATTTGTGAAGAGGAGAATATTGAAAATGTACAAACTGATGAACAGAGAGTGGATACTGAAGTCCAGGCTGTTGTACAAGAAGAAGATGTTTAGGCTGTTCAGACTGACGAAACAGCATCTGGTGAGCAAGAGGCTCAAATAGATTTGAATGTAGAGGCTGGTGAAATTGGCCAGGTTAGTGATCAGGCTGGTGAAATTGGCCAGGTTAGTGATCAGGCTGGTGAAATTGGTCAGGCCAGTGATCAGGCTGGTGAAATTGGCCAGGTTAGTGATCAGGCTGGTGAAATTGGCCAGGTTAGTGATCAGGCTGGTGAAATTGGCCAGGTTAGTGATCAGGCTGGTGAAATTGGCCAGGTTAGTGATCAGGCTGGTGAAATTGGCCAGGTTAGTGATCAGGCTGGTGAAATTGGCCAGGTTAGTGATCAGGCTGGTGAAATTGGCCAGGTTAGTGATCAGGCTGGTGAAATTGGCCAGGTTAGTGATCAGGCTGGTGAAATTGGCCAGGTTAGTGATCAGGCTGGTGAAATTGGCCAGGTTAGTGATCAGGCTGGTGAAATTGGCCAGGTTAGTGATCAGGCTGGTGAAATTGGCCAGGTTAGTGATCAGGCTGGTGAAATTGGCCAGGTTAGTGATCAGGCTGGTGAAATTGGCCAGGTTAGTGATCAGGCTGGTGAAATTGGCCAGGTTAGTGATCAGGCTGGTGAAATTGGCCAGGTTAGTGATCAGGCTGGTGAAATTGGCCAGGTTAGTGATCAGGCTGGTGAAATTGGCCAGGTTAGTGATCAGGCTGGTGAAATTGGCCAGGTTAGTGATCAGGCTGGTGAAATTGGTCAGGCCAGTGGTCAAGCTGGTGAATCGTTTTGGGATGAGGCTGATTCTCCTATGTCTGGGGATCAGAATTTTGATATCAATATGGATTTCTTAGGTGAAGAGGCTGTTCAAATTGAAAGCCAACCAGAAATACCAACACCTACACCAGAAACAAATATTCCTCCCCCACAAACTGAAATGCCACCACCTCCACCAGAATCAATGCCACCACCTCCACCACCTTCAATTCCTCAGTCCACACCATACTTCACTCCTTCCATCCCACAATCTCAACCATCTCCTATCGAAACCCCAGTCAACCCTTCTGAACCTCGTGTGCTGGACTCTTCAGTAGTTAATGCTGAATCTTCACAAACTGAAGAGGTCTGGGCACAAGTCCCTGTAATGGAAAGGATGACTTCTCATCTGGAACCTCCCAGTGGTCTCTCCACTTCATCTTCTGCCGAGGTCCAAGGCATTTTAAGTAAGGTGGCGGACCTGGAGAGATCACTCCAGTCTTCATCTCAGGTTATTTCGGACTTTAAATCTTTATTATCAAATAACCTGGCAACCGAGATGAATGTATTTGCTGGCAATGAGAAGTTGGTTTTTGAGAAGTTAGACGAGCTGGTACTGGCCACCAATCGAAATACTGAAAGTATCAAAGTGGCAGTCCAGGGGCTCGAGATAAGACTGGTTAGCTCGGTTCAGACTGCAGTGGAAAGTAAGGTTGTTGAACCACTGGCAGGTCTGAAAGAAGAGATTGAGAAGCTGGGTACAAGAGTTGGTTCCCTGGAGAGAAGGCCTGCATTAGACCAGAATGATATCATCAGCACCCTAAGTGATGAAATTCTTAGAAAATTCAGGGGTGATATGCTGAAGATAATCACCCTAAGTGGAAAGTAAGGTTGTTGAACCACTGGCAGGTCTGAAAGAAGAGATTGAGAAGCTGGGTACAAGAGTTGGTTCCCTGGAGAGAAGGCCTGCATTAGACCAGAATGATATCATCAGCACCCTAAGTGATGAAATTCTTAGAAAATTCAGGGGTGATATGCTGAAGATAATCACTGAGGATATTTCAGATTCTGTTCTACGTACCATTCAGGACAATATATTGCCCCAAGTTGTTCAGATAATAGATGATAAGTTGCCACAGCACTTGCCACAAGATGTTGAAAATATAAACAAGGAAGTGCTGGCACTTAAGAAACGAATGACTGATTCCTTGCCAGAACAAGGAAGGACTTTTGGGCCATTGGACAGACACATGATAGACGAACTATGGAATAATCTCAAGTCAAGGGCCAGAGATCATTCCAAGGGGGAAAAAGTGTCTGGTCCAGCTAGTGTGTCTGGTACTGAAGAAGTTTTGAAAAGAAAAGAAGAGGCTGTCAGAACACTTGCTACTGAAAGTGTTGTACAAACAAGGCAAGTGACTGGTACTGATGCCAGTGCACAATTAGTACGAAGAGCACTTGGTTTTGAAGCTCTTAGACAAGAAGAAGAAGCTACTGGTACTGATGCCAGTGAGCCCAGGTTTGAATCTTTTCCAGATATTCCAACTACTTTAAAATCAGTTAAGGGTAAAGAACAAATGGTGTCTGGAGAAGAAGAAGAAGAAGATTATCCTGCTGTTGATAAGGCCACATCAAAGAAGCTGTAACAACAATGCCTGATGATTGAAATATTCAAAAAGAATCAAAGAGATGAATTGCTGGCCCATCAAAGGGATATGGCAACCATGGGAACTCTGGATTCCTACAACGCTGGAAGGTTAGGCGTTAATATTGATGTTTTTAAAAGGATGAAGGATGATCCCAGAATTCATCAATGTCTGGATCAACTGAATGATGTTCATGTTAGATCATTCTATGCTGAAGAAGAGCAGACATATGATTCAATCATTTATGGTGTAAGTGTGCCAGAACTTATCAGGCAAAGAAAAGCAGAACTGATAAGCCTCCAGAAGAGAATTAGAAAGAATGCTGGAGCATTAGAAATTGAATACAGGAAAAGAATGACTGGTCTACCAAAACTTACTGCCAAACAGTTGAAAGCGATCAAAGATGCTGATGTTAGCACGTTCATTCCCCTGGACACTACTCTGAGAATCAATCAACCCCAGTCTACTGAAGGACAACAGAGTGTGTCAAGGGAAACTGAAGAAATGGTTCGTCTGGCCAAAATGAAAGAGAAATATGATGAAATAATGAATTTCAGAGCCAATGCCAGAAGGATCGTTAGTGCTGAAGTTCATTTGGCTGAAATTCACCAAGGTATGACCAGGTTTAATGTGAAGTTGACCAGAGAGGGTAACTTTACAGACGAGAGGAAAGATACAACAGTTCAGGCCTTTGGATGGTCTGAACTAAAGGAGATTGGACTGACGTATAAAGGCAAAACTGATCTTTCTCCAGATGTTAAGGCGTTTCTGAAGAGAATTGAGAACGTCTGGAAAAGAATACAACAAATGGAAGCTGTGTTGGGCATGAGGCCACCAGTGTCTGTTCCATCATCTCCATCTCCAAAGAGAAAGGCTACTGAAGATGCACCAGGGCAGTCATCAAAGAGAAGGGCCTGACTCTTATATCATGTACTTATTGTAATTTATTGTTTAAACAAAATTGTAACTACTTTTCAGATGATGTATTTAATACCAGTTGCAATTTTTCATTTCATATAAGTAAATGATCAGATTTAGTCTAAGTTAGAACTTAAAAGATGAAACTGAAAACACTCATGATCTATAAAGTGTTTACCAGTAACTTAGATTTTTTAGACTTAAATCGACCAAGTGTTTTCCAGACATACAAAATTGTATATCTATAAGTCTGAAAACACTTGCATTATTTCTAAACAAATAGGGGGAATTTGTTAGGTCCAGATTTACTGGACTCGCTCCAGACGAGACGACTGGAGCACACTGAAGATCTGTCCAGTAATCGACCTACTCCAGACTTGGAATCTGGAGTTCCTCTGAAGATTTGTCAAGAAATAATAGAAGATCAGTGAGCAAAATACTTGTATAGAAATCTGGAGTATTCTCCAGATTAGCTCACTGGACTTCACCCCAGTCCAGATCTACTCTACTGAAGACATTCTCACTGAAGTCAAAGACTGAAGTCAGAATAAAGAAGACTTACAAATGGCGGAGTCCACTGGAAGTCTTACCAGATCTGCACACTGGAGGATTGTCGGCATTCTAGACCTTACAAGTCTGAACACCGATATCGAGGATTTGACTTTAGCCTTCACACACTTTCCAAAGAACAATCCACTTGTTGTTTAACAAAGTATACGTGTGTTAAGGTGGTTGGATAAGAAGAATATAAGTCACTTGATGTGACTTTATCCTTGTACCTTATCCAATGCATTTAATGTTCTTGTAGGTTCATTAAATGCTTCCAACCATATTTGTACGGCACAAATTCACTGGTGAATTTGTTTGCCTATAAATACAAAGTCATTCTCCTCGTAAAATTACTTTTAGCATTAAAGGTGAACTTGCTTAAATACTCTCGATCTAAACTGTTATACTTCACAACTTTAAGTATATCGATCAAAGGAGTTTATTTAGCAAGTATAGATCATTTGTACTTCGTAGGTTGTTAGGATATTTACTTAACAGTATTATCTTGATTCCGCACAACCTTGTATTTTGTTTATCATCAATAAATCAAAATACTTCGAATAGATTACATTGTGTTCCACCTTATTTAATTGTTTAAATATTGCTTAAGTCATTTATTGCTTTATTTATATACTTGCATTTATATTAAAGCAATACTAGTCCATTCTAGTTCATATATTTAATTGTTGTATTTTTCATTGGGTTAACCATCTAGACAAGTTACGGGACTTACAGAACCCTCTTTAAGGGTTCAAGCTGAAAAGAAACCTGCTGGTCCTCCCATTACGGCCAGATCCAAATTAAAGGATGTGGCAACTAAGCTCACTGTGATGGAAGAAGCCCACAAGGCTGACATCACACAGCTTGGTGCACGTATGGATGTTTTACAGGGAACACATGCTACTACACAGGATCAGCTTCATGATATTGTGACCACTCAATGGATTCTGGTAGCTGAACAAGAAGAAATGATGGAAGATATGGGAGAAATGATGGAAGCTACATTCAGGATAAGTGGCACAATCAAAGGTTGGAGTCAAGGCATGAGAGAAGTAAATTTGGACAACAGAAGATACTTAGATCTTCTTGCCACTTCTCAAAATAGAATGAGAAAGTCAATGAGAACCAAATTCAAAGCTCACAGGCTCAAGATGCAGAAGCAAAATAGAATGGTTCTCAAAGACATGAAGAAGAAGCTGAAGACTCAACTTGAAGAAGTTGTGAATGTACCCTCCAAGGTGGAAGAATCTGAAGTTCATCTAAGAAATAAGATCACTGAAATCAGCTCCACAGTGGATGAACTAAAGACTTCATGCTCTACTCACACTACACAATTGACTGAGCTTGATACCTATTTGAAATATGATCTTACTCAGCTCATTAAGTCAATTGGCTCCACCTCCCCTGCCCCCATTGATGATGACAAAAAGGGGGAGAAGGAAGAAGAAGAAGGGGAGAAAGTAGAAGTAGATGCTACAGCAACCACTATGGAGGAGGTGAATGAAGAAGAGGAGGTGAATAAAGAAGAAGTTGAAGCTGCTGAAGCTATAATGAACATTGGAGCTGATCAGTCTGAAACTCAAACTGAAACTCAAATTCAAACTGAGTCAGCCCCAACTGATGAAAAAGTAGTTGTGGTGGTTTCTGAGGAAGAGGAAGTAGAAAGGCAAGTTGTCCTTGCTCTTCAAGCTGATGCAAATCTCTTAGAATTTGAAGATGATGATTCCTCCTCTGATGACAGTGATAAGATTCCCATTGGAACTTATTTTATAGAAAAGAGAGGATCTGGATCAGCCTCAGCTCTCATTCAACCTATAGAAGATCAAGCTGACCAAAACACTCAGACTGAAGGCACTCAGACTGAAGATACTTCAAGACAAAGAAGTCAGCTTGTGATTGAAGAAGAAGCAATGGAGATGAAGCAAGCTGAGTTGGAGATAAGGCAAATAGCAAAGGATGCCAGATTGGCAAGGAAGCTGATTCTGGAAGATGAAAGAAGAGAAAGGGAAAAGAGGCAAAGATTGAAAGAAGAAGAAGAAGAAGAGAAAGGGAAAAGAGGCAAAGATTGAAAGAAGAAGAAGAGAAAACTCAGAAATTTCTCCAAGAACTTGAGAAAGAGCACCTTGATGATTCCTCTAAGAAAAAAGAATCAGCTCAAGTAAAGAAAAAGCCAATAGTCATCTCCAAGAAACAATCATTGACACAAAGAGAAAGATTGGAGAAATTCAAAGTGATTAGAGCTTTTCCAGAAGAGATTGTTGGGGTCAAACTAATGAAGATCAAATCAAGCAGATACCCTAGAATCCACTTGAGAAGAGAAGGTGACTCAGCTTTCAGTGAAATTGTGGAGATTTATGAGTTATCATCATTGGGATATGGTGAATGTGTGGAAATTTATAATCTTCTCATGCTAAATAAGCCAAGCAATTATGGACTAGTGACCGGTGACTTATTCAGAAGAATTGATAAAGTGAAAAGGTACAACATTGACACTTCTGTATATCCACAACCACTTGATCCTGAAGAACATTCTGAAGCTGAAGAAGATGAGGCTGTACCTGGTCTCAAGAAGCACAAGAAGAAGAAGATGCTACAGCAACCACTATGGAGGAGGTGAATGAAGAAGAAGTTGAAGCTGCTGAAGTTATAATGAACATTGGAGCTGATTAGTCTGAAACTCAAATTCAAACTGAGTCAGCCCCAACTGATGAAAAAGTAGTTGTGGTGGTTTCTGAGGAAGAGGAAGTAGAAAGGCAAGTTGTCCTTGCTCTCCAAGCTGATGCAGATCTCTTAGAATTTGAAGATGATGATTCCTCCTGTGATGACAGTGATAAGATTCCCATTGGAACTTATTTTATAGAAAAGAGAGGATCTGGATCAGCCTCAGCTCTCATTCAACCTATAGAAGATCAAGCTGACCAAAACACTCAGACTGAAGGCACTCAGACTGAAGATACTTCAAGACAAAGAAGTCAGCTTGTGATTGAAGAAGAAGCAATGGAGATGAAGCAAGCTGAGTTGGAGAGAAGGCAAATAGCAAAGGATGCCAGATTGGCAAGGAAGCTGATTCTGGAAGATGAAAGAAGAGAAAGGGAAAAGAGGCAAAGATTGAAAGAAGAAGAAGAGAAAACTCAGAAATTTCTCCAAGAACTTGAGAAAGAGCACCTTGATGATTCCTCTAAGAAAAAAGAATCAGCTCAAGTAAAGAAAAAGCCAATAGTCATCTCCAAGAAACAATCATTGACACAAAGAGAAAGATTGGAGAAATTCAAAGTGACTATAGCTTTTCCAGAAGAGATTGTTGGGGTCAAACTAATGAAGATCAAATCAAGCAGATACCCTAGAATCCACTTGAGAAGAGAAGGTGACTCAGCTTTCAGTGAAATTGTGGAGATTTCTGAGTTATCATCATTGGGATATGGTGAATGTGTGGAAATTTATAATCTTCTCATGCTAAATAAGCCAAGCAATTATGGACTAGTGACCGGTGACTTATTCAGAAGAATTGATAAAGTGAAAAGGTACAACATTGACACTTCTGGATATCCACAACCACTTGACCCTGAAGAACATTCTGAAGCTGAAGAAAATGAGGCTGTGCCTGGTCTCAAGAAGCACAAGAAGAAGAAGATGCTACAGCAACCACTATGGAGGAGGTGAATGAAGAAGAGGAGGTGAATGAAGAAGAAGTTGAAGCTGCTGAAGCTATAATGAACATTGGAGCTGATCAGTCTGAAACTCAAACTGAAACTCAAATTCAAACTGAGTCAGCCCCAACTGATGAAAAAGTAGTTGTGGTGGTTTCTGAGGAAGAGGAAGTAGAAAGGCAAGTTGTCCATGCTCTCCAAGCTGATGCAGATCTCTTAGAATTTGAAGATGATGATTTCTCCTCTGATGACAGTGATAAGATTCCCATTAGAACTTGTTTTATAGAAAGGAGAGGATCTGGATCAGCCTCAGCTCTCATTCAACCTATAGAAGATCAAGCTGACCAAAACACTCAGACTGAAGGCACTCAGACTGAAGATACTTCAAGACAAAGAAGTCAGCTTGTGACTGAAGAAGAAGCAATGGAGATGAAGCAAGCTGAGTTGGAGAGAAGGCAAATAGCAAAGGATGCCAGATTGGCAAGGAAGCTGATTCTGGAAGATGAAAGAAGAGAAAGGGAAAAGAGGCAAAGATTGAAAGAAGAAGAAGAGAAAACTCAGAAATTTCTCCAAGAACTTGAGAAAGAGCACCTTGATGAGTCCTCTGAGAAAAAAGAATCAGCTCAAGTAAAGAAGAAGCCAATAGTCATCTCCAAAAAACAATCATTGACACAAAGAGAAAGATTGGAGAAATTCAAAGTGACTAGAGCTTTTCCAGAAGAGATTGTTGGGGTCAAACTAATGAAGATCAAATCAAGCAGATACCCTAGAATCCACTTGAGAAGAGAAGGTGACTCAGCTTTCAGTGAAACTGTGGAGATTTCTGAGTTATCATCATTGGGATATGGTGAATGTGTGGAAATTTATAATCTTCTCATGCTAAATAAGCCAAGCAATTATGGACTAGTGACTGGTGACTTATTCAAAAGAATTGATAAAGTGAAAAGGTACAACATTGACACTTCTGGATATCCACAACCACTTGACCCTGAAGAACATTCTGAAGCTGAAGAAAATGAGGCTGTGCCTGGTCTCAAGAAGCACAAGAAGAAGAAGATGCTACAGCAACCACTATGGAGGAGGTGAATGAAGAAGAAGTTGAAGCTGCTGAAGCTATAATGAACATTGGAGCTGATCAGTCTGAAACTCAAACTGAAACTCAAATTCAAACTGAGTCAGCCCCAACTGATGAAAAAGTAGTTGTGGTGGTTTCTGAGGAAGAGGAAGTAGAAAGGCAAGTTGTCCATGCTCTCCAAGCTGATGCAGATCTCTTAGAATTTGAAGATGATGATTTCTCCTCTGATGACAGTGATAAGATTCCCATTAGAACTTGTTTTATAGAAAGGAGAGGATCTGGATCAGCCTCAGCTCTCATTCAACCTATAGAAGATCAAGCTGACCAAAACACTCAGACTGAAGGCACTCAGACTGAAGATACTTCAAGACAAAGAAGTCAGCTTGTGACTGAAGAAGAAGCAATGGAGATGAAGCAAGCTGAGTTGGAGAGAAGGCAAATAGCAAAGGATGCCAGATTTGCAAGGAGCTGATTAGTCTGAAACTCAAACTGAAACTCAAATTCAAACTGAGTCAGCCCCAACGGATGAAAAAGTAGTTGTGGTGGTTTCTGAGGAAGAGGAAGTAGAAAGGCAAGTTGTCCTTGCTCTCCAAGCTGATGCAGATCTCTTAGAATTTGAAGATGATGATTCCTCCTCTGATGACAGTGATAAGATTCCCATTGGAACTTATTTTATAGAAAAGAGAGGATCTGGATCAGCCTCAGCTCTCATTCAACCTATAGAAGACCAAGCTGACCAAAACACTCAGACTGAAGGCACTCAGACTGAAGATACTTCAAGACAAAGAAGTCAGCTTGTGATTGAAGAAGAAGCAATGGAGATGAAGCAAGCTGAGTTGGAGAGAAGGCAAATAGCAAAGGATGCCAGATTGGCAAGGAAGCTGATTCTGGAAAATGAAAGAAAAGAAAGGGCAAAGAGGCTAAGATTGAAAGAAGAAGAAGAGAAAACTCAGAAATTTCTCCAAGAACTTGAGAAAGAGCACCTTGATGATTCCTCTGAGAAAAAGAATCAGCTCAAGTAAAGAAAAAGCCAATAGTCATCTCCAAGAAACAATCATTGACACAAAGAGAAAGATTGTAGAAATTCAAAGTGACTAGAGCTTTTCCAGAAGAGATTGTTGGGGTCAAACTAATGAAGATCAAATCAAGCAGATACCCTAGAATCCACTTGAGAAGAGAAGGTGACTCAGCTTTCAGTGAAATTGTGGAGATTTCTGAGTTATCATCATTGGGATATGGTGAATGTGTGGAAATTTATAATCTTCTCATGCTAAATAAGCCAAGCAATTATGGACTAGTGACTGGTGACTTATTCAAAAGAATTGATAAAGTGAAAAGGTACAACATTGACACTTCTGGATATCCACAACCACTTGATCCTGAAGAACATTCTAAAGCTGAAGAAGATGAGGCTGTGCCTGGTCTCAAGAAGCACAAGAAGAAGAAGATGCTACAGCAACCACTATGGAGGAGGTGAATGAAGAAGAGGAGGTGAATAAAGAAGAAGTTGAAGCTGCTGAAGCTATAATGAACATTGGAGCTGATCAGTCTGAAACTCAAACTGAAACTTAAATTCAAACTGAGTCAGCCCCAACTGATGAAAAAGTAGTTGTGGTGGTTTCTGAGGAAGAGGAAGTAGAAAGGCAAGTTGTCCTTGCTCTCCAAGCTGATGCAGATCTCTTAGAATTTGAAGATGATGATTCCTCCTCTGATGACAGTGATAAGATTCCCATTGGAACTTATTTTATAGAAAGGAGAGGATCTGGATCAGCCTCAGCTCTCATTCAACCTATAGAAGATCAAGCTGACCAAAACACTCAGACTGAAGGCACTCAGACTGAAGATACTTCAAGACAAAGAAGTCAGCTTGTGATTGAAGAAGAAGCAATGGAGATGAAGCAAGCTGAGTTGGAGAGAAGGCAAATAGCAAAGGATGCCAGATTGGTAACATCCGTGATTTTGACCCGTTGACTTTTCGTGTAATATGACTAACAATTTAAGTAATGAATTAATTGGGTCGTTTTGTGTGATTTTATGACTATGTGGTATATTAGTCGGGTCGTCGTATGTGTAGTCGGTATGAAATTGTGCAACAAATGGTATTGTGGTTGAGAAAGGGAAACGGGTCGGCCCGTGGGTAGTCCATGACCCACCAAGCCCCCCAAGACCCACTTCCCCCTTATCCTTTTCCCATTTCTCATCTTTCTCTCTTTCTCTCCTACTCTCTCTAAGTAAAAGAAACC
>CM067169.1:114248319-114414150 GCA_034093135.1 Erigeron breviscapus | reverse complement strand
GTTACGGGACTTACAGAACCCTCTTTAAGGGTTCAAGCTGAAAAGAAACCTGCTGGTCCTCCCATTACGGCCAGATCCAAATTAAAGGATGTGGCAACTAAGCTCACTGTGATGGAAGAAGCCCACAAGGCTGACATCACACAGCTTGGTGCACGTATGGATGTTTTACAGGGAACACATGCTACTACACAGGATCAGCTTCATGATATTGTGACCACTCAATGGATTCTGGTAGCTGAACAAGAAGAAATGATGGAAGATATGGGAGAAATGATGGAAGCTACATTCAGGATAAGTGGCACAATCAAAGGTTGGAGTCAAGGCATGAGAGAAGTAAATTTGGACAACAGAAGATACTTAGATCTTCTTGCCACTTCTCAAAATAGAATGAGAAAGTCAATGAGAACCAAATTCAAACTGAGTCAGCCCCAACTGATGAAAAAGTAGTTGTGGTGGTTTCTGAGGAAGAGGAAGTAGAAAGGCAAGTTGTCCTTGCTCTCCAAGCTGATGCAGATCTCTTAGAATTTGAAGATGATGATTCCTCCTCTGATGACAGTGATAAGATTCCCATTGGAACTTATTTTATAGAAAAGAGAGGATCTGGATCAGCCTCAGCTCTCATTCAACCTATAGAAGATCAAGCTGACCAAAACACTCAGACTGAAGGCACTCAGACTGAAGATACTTCAAGACAAAGAAGTCAGCTTGTGATTGAAGAAGAAGCAATGGAGATGAAGCAAGCTGAGTTGGAGAGAAGGCAAATAGCAAAGGATGCCAGATTGGCAAGGAAGCTGATTCTGGAAGATGAAAGAAGAGAAAGGGAAAAGAGGCAAAGATTGAAAGAAGAAGAAGAGAAAACTACAGCAACAGAGAGCTTGTGATTGAAGAAGAAGCAATGGAGATGAAGCAAGCTGAGTTGGAGAGAAGGCAAATAGCAAAGGATGCCAGATTGGCAAGGAAGCTGATTCTGGAAGATGAAAGAAGAAAGAAGTTGAAGCTGCTGAAGCTATAATGAACATTGGAGCTGATCAGTCTGAAACTCAAACTGAAACTCAAATTCAAACTGAGTCAGCCCCAACTGATGAAAAAGTAGTTGTGGTGGTTTCTGAGGAAGAGGAAGTAGAAAGGCAAGTTGTCCTTGCTCTCCAAGCTGATGCAGATCTCTTAGAATTTGAAGATGATGATTCCTCCTCTGATGACAGTGATAAGATTCCCATTGGAACTTATTTTATAGAAAAGAGAGGATCTGGATCAGCCTCAGCTCTCATTCAACCTATAGAAGATCAAGCTGACCAAAACACTCAGACTGAAGGCACTCAGACTGAAGATACTTCAAGACAAAGAAGTCAGCTTGTGATTGAAGAAGAAGCAATGGAGATGAAGCAAGCTGAGTTGGAGAGAAGGCAAATAGCAAAGGATGCCAGATTGGCAAGGAAGCTGATTCTGGAAGATGAAAGAAGAGAAAGGGAAAAGAGGCAAAGATTGAAAGAAGAAGAAGAGCTACAGCAACCACTAGAGAGGTGATTGAAGAAGAAGCAATGGAGATGAAGCAAGCTGAGTTGGAGAGAAGGCAAATAGCAAAGGATGCCAGATTGGCAAGGAAGCTGATTCTGGAAGATGAAAGAAGAGAAAGGGAAAAGAGGCAAAGATTGAAAGAAGAAGAAGAGAAAACTCAGAAATTTCTCCAAGAACTTGAGAAAGAGCACCTTGATGATTCCTCTGAGAAAAAGAATCAGCTCAAGTAAAGAAAAAGCCAATAGTCATCTCCAAGAAACAATCATTGACACAAAGAGAAAGATTGGAGAAATTCAAAGTGACTAGAGCTTTTCCAGAAGAGATTGTTGGGGTCAAACTAATGAAGATCAAATCAAGCAGATACCCTAGAATCCACTTGAGAAGAGAAGGTGACTCAGCTTTCAGTGAAATTGTGGAGATTTCTGAGTTATCATCATTGGGATATGGTGAATGTGTGGAAATTTATAATCTTCTCATGCTAAATAAGCCAAGCAATTATGGACTAGTGACTGGTGACTTATTCAGAAGAATTGATAAAGTGAAAAGGTACAACATTGACACTTCTGGATATCCACAACCACTTGATCCTGAAGAACATTCTGAAGCTGAAGAAGATGAGGCTGTGCCTGGTCTCAAGAAGCACAAGAAGAAGAAGATGCTACAGCAACCACTATGGAGGAGGTGAATGAAGAAGAAGTTGAAGCTGCTGAAGCTATAATGAACATTGGAGCTGATCAGTCTGAAACTCAAACTGAAACTCAAATTCAAACTGAGTCAGCCCCAACTGATGAAAAAGTAGTTGTGGTGGTTTCTGAGGAAGAGGAAGTAGAAAGGCAAGTTGTCCTTGCTCTCCAAGCTGATGCAGATCTCTTAGAATTTGAAGATGATGATTCCTCCTCTGATGACAGTGATAAGATTCCCATTGGAACTTATTTTATAGAAAAGAGAGGATCTGGATCAGCCTCAGCTCTCATTCAACCTATAGAAGATCAAGCTGACCAAAACACTCAGACTGAAGGCACTCAGACTGAAGATACTTCAAGACAAAGAAGTCAGCTTGTGATTGAAGAAGAAGCAATGGAGATGAAGCAAGCTGAGTTGGAGAGAAGGCAAATAGCAAAGGATGCCAGATTGGCAAGGAAGCTGATTCTGGAAGATGAAAGAAGAGAAAGGGAAAAGAGGCAAAGATTGAAAGAAGAAGAAGAGAAAACTCAGAAATTTCTCCAAGAACTTGAGAAAGAGCACCTTGATGATTCCTCTGAGAAAACAGAATCAGCTCAAGTAAAGAAAAAGCCAATAGTCATCTCCAAGAAACAATCATTGACACAAAGAGAAAGATTGGAGAAATTCAAAGTGACTAGAGCTTTTCCAGAAGAGATTGTTGGGGTCAAACTAATGAAGATCAAATCAAGCAGATACCCTAGAATCCACTTGAGAAGAGAAGGTGACTCAGCTTTCAGTGAAATTGTGGAGATTTCTGAGTTATCATCATTGGGATATGGTGAATGTGTGGAAATTTATAATCTTCTCATGCTAAATAAGCCAAGCAATTATGGACTAGTGACTGGTGACTTATTCAAAAGAATTGATAAAGTGAAAAGGTACAACATTGACACTTCTGGATATCCACAACCACTTGACCCTGAAGAACATTCTGAAGCTGAAGAAAATGAGGCTGTGCCTGGTCTCAAGAAGCACAAGAAGAAGAAGATGCTACAGCAACCACTATGGAGGAGGTGAATGAAGAAGAAGTTGAAGCTGCTGAAGCTATAATGAACATTGGAGCTGATCAGTCTGAAACTCAAACTGAAACTCAAATTCAAACTGAGTCAGCCCCAACTGATGAAAAAGTAGTTGTGGTGGTTTCTGAGGAAGAGGAAGTAGAAAGGCAAGTTGTCCTTGCTCTCCAAGCTGATGCAGATCTCTTAGAATTTGAAGATGATGATTCCTCCTCTGATGACAGTGATAAGATTCCCATTGGAACTTATTTTATAGAAAGGAGAGGATCTGGATCAGCCTCAGCTCTCATTCAACCTATAGAAGATCAAGCTGACCAAAACACTCAGACTGAAGGCACTCAGACTGAAGATACTTCAAGACAAAGAAGTCAGCTTGTGACTGAAGAAGAAGCAATGGAGATGAAGCAAGCTGAGTTGGAGAGAAGGCAAATAGCAAAGGATGCCAGATTGGCAAGGAAGCTGATTCTGGAAGATGAAAGAAGAGAAAGGGAAAAGAGGCAAAGATTGAAAGAAGAAGAAGAGAAAACTCAGAAATTTCTCCAAGAACTTGAGAAAGAGCACCTTGATGATTCCTCTGAGAAAAAAGAATCAGCTCAAGTAAAGAAGAAGCCAATAGTCATCTCCAAAAAACAATCATTGACACAAAGAGAAAGATTGGAGAAATTCAAAGTGACTAGAGCTTTTCCAGAAGAGATTGTTGGGGTCAAACTAATGAAGATCAAATCAAGCAGATACCCTAGAATCCACTTGAGAAGAGAAGGTGACTCAGCTTTCAGTGAAACTGTGGAGATTTCTGAGTTATCATCATTGGGATATGGTGAATGTGTGGAAATTTATAATCTTCTCATGCTAAATAAGCCAAGCAATTATGGACTAGTGACTGGTGACTTATTCAAAAGAATTGATAAAGTGAAAAGGTACAACATTGACACTTCTGGATATCCACAACCACTTGACCCTGAAGAACATTCTGAAGCTGAAGAAAATGAGGCTGTGCCAGGTCTCAAGAAGCACAAGAAGAAGAAGATGCTACAGCAACCACTATGGAGGAGGTGAATGAAGAAGAAGTTGAAGCTGCTGAAGCTATAATGAACATTGGAGCTGATCAGTCTGAAACTCAAACTGAAACTCAAATTCAAACTGAGTCAGCCCCAACTGATGAAAAAGTAGTTGTGGTGGTTTCTGAGGAAGAGGAAGTAGAAAGGCAAGTTGTCCTTGCTCTCCAAGCTGATGCAGATCTCTTAGAATTTGAAGATGATGATTCCTCCTCTGATGACAGTGATAAGATTCCCATTGGAACTTATTTTATAGAAAAGAGAGGATCTGGATCAGCCTCAGCTCTCATTCAACCTATAGAAGATCAAGCTGACCAAAACACTCAGACTGAAGGCACTCAGACTGAAGATACTTCAAGACAAAGAAGTCAGCTTGTGATTGAAGAAGAAGCAATGGAGATGAAGCAAGCTGAGTTGGAGAGAAGGCAAATAGCAAAGGATGCCAGATTGTGTAACATCCGCGAATTTTGACCCGTTGACTTTTCGTGTAATATGACTAACAATTTAAGTAATGAATTAATTGGGTCGTTTTGTGTGATTTTATGACTATGTGGTATATTAGTCGGGTCGTCGTATGTGTAGTCGGTATGAAATTGTGCAACAAATGGTATTGTGGTTGAGAAAGGGAAACGGGTCGGCCCGTGGGTAGTCCATGACCCACCAAGCCCCCCAAGACCCACTTCCCCCTTATCCTTTTCCCATTTCTCATCTTTCTCTCTTTCTCTCCTACTCTCTCTAAGTAAAAGAAACCCTCCCTCTAATTTCCATTTCATTCCATCTAAATTGTGTTTTGGAATTGCTATAATACAAGAATCATAATCATCATCTCCTCATTGTCGCCATCTTTGAAGAATCAAAGGCCAAGTTCTAACCTTTTACTCACTTTTGACCTAATTTCGGATTTGAGCACTAGGAAGAGTTGTGGTAAGTTTAAATCAACCCATTTACTTCCATTTTTGTTTGTTCATGTATTCCTAGTGGATTTGATGTGATTTCGAGTCTTTAAAATGGCAAAATGGAGTTTTGGGTTAAATTGGGGTTAGGGTTAGGGTTTGATGAATTTGCGGATGATTTGGTGTTTTGGTCGAATTTGTGGGTTGGGTTATGTGTATTTATAGTCATTGATGTTTAGTTATGCTTCAAAATGGGTTACAAATCGTTTTGGTGTGGTTTGGGTTGAAATTGGGGTGTTTGGGTTCGTCTTGCTGCACTTGCAGCTGCTGGTCTGGAGTGCAGGTTGTCCCACTGCGGCGCAGTGGGAGGGCATAGTCCCCACTGCGGCGCAGTGGAATTCCTCGGCCATCTTTGCTTCTTAGGCCACTGCGGCGCAGTGGGCATGGTTTGGCTCACTGCGGCGCAGTGGAATTCCTCGGCCATTTTTGCCTCTTAGCCCACTGCGGCGCAGTGGGCATAGTCTTTGCTCACTGCGGCGCAGTGCTTTGTCCTGCGGCCGTGGGGTTCAGTCTGGGCCACTGCGGCGCAGTGGACATAGTTCTGGTCCACTGCGGCGCAGTGGATAGTCACTGTATTTTTATGTGTGTTGCTTTTCAACTTGTTTGAGATTGTATAGTTGACGTGGCGGTATTACGATGAATAATTATAGGTTGTGGACGTGTGGAACCCGTTACTCGTTTGTAATCCTTTACTAGCTTCTTTGCCAATCAAGGTGAGTTTCGTATCTCCCTACCCGCTCGGGATTCGGGCTGAAAAGTGTAAACCTGGCGTGTTTACTTGTATTTATTGATGTATTGATTGTTTGACATGATTGTTGGATTGATGTAACGTGTCTTGTCGTTGTTTGACTTGGATTGTGTTTTCGTTAAGTGTTACTTATACATTAGGATAGACGTACATACATGGAAGTCGGTTATGCATCCATTGGGTTTCAGATGTGGTGGGAAGGCTGCGGGTGACCCTATATATAAGCATCTGGGACTCGAAGGAAGTAAAATCCTCAGAAGTATATGTACGTATAGTTGGTTTATTTTGTGATTAGTGATTAATTTTGATTGCTGCATATGTTGTGTATATGTCCCACTGTCAGGGGATTTGGCTTATGTATATTGAGATACGGGCTTGTCCCTCTGTTGACAGGTGTGCCCCGTTACGATTATTGATTGTTGGTTCATGTTGTCGAATGTTGATTATTGGTTTATGATTGACGGTTATTGATTATCGGTTTATGATTATGCATTTACATTGGATTGTAAGCATTGCATACATTGTTGATGAGCCCTCGGCAGGGGATTGCCGGCATCCTGGTGCATAGATGTATGCACCCATTTTGGATGTAGTCCTGACCCCGAGTATATAGACATATATATCTCGATGTTTTTGAGATACAGCCCTGACCATGGCGATGGCAGAGGGGTATCGTTGCATACGTGATTGAAGGTCACGCTTGAGATAGGCATATTTGCTTATTCATTCATTCGGCATTTGCATTGATACATACATCATTTATGCATCCTCATTACACTCTCATTTCCTTTGTGTAATCTTGTTGTTGGACGATATTGTGTTGCTTAGAGGCTCGCTGTAAGTCATGTTTAGCCTCTATTCTTATATTGTGATTATTGATGCTGGTTCATTATGAACCATCACTACGAACTCACCAACCTTGTGTTGACTATGCTTAGTACACTTTTCAGGTAATCAGGTACTCCCCGGACGTGGTGTTTAGTTGCTTGCTTGCTGTCTTACCCGGACTTGGACTCATGGATCAAGGATTCATTGACCCTCCTTTTGCATTACACTTAGGATCGTTTGCCATCTTTGGATGTGTTATGTTAACGTTGATGGCTATTTGCTCCTGTTGTATTTTGTTACTTGTATTGCTATGTTTTGGATTCACCGAATCATTAATTGCATTTAGTTGTTCTATTGTAATTCCACCGGGTGCTGTATGATTTCCGTGACATTTCGAGCTCCGGCTTGGGGTGTTACAGAATGGTGGCCCATGCGTGGTCGTAGAGAATTAGGTGGTTTGACCTAGACTACGGCTTAAGTTAAAACTCTTCATATAGCATGCATGGTTAGGAAATTCGTGTGCAATATGAATTTTGTGAATCCCCGTGTGAGTTCGTAGTTAAGACCATTTGTGTGTTAGCTTGATTTCAATGTGATGAATATGGTTCTATGATTTGTTGTTGCTAATTGTTGGAACTAATGTGATGATTTAGGGCAAAATGAAGGGATGCCATTAACTTAGTATAATATTGTGGCAACCCTAAAAGAACCCGATCAACTCTTTTATGGTTACCCGATACTATAGCAAGTTCGTGACATCGTGGATTGCGCACGTGTGGCTTAAAGTATAATAAGGAACCGATATGCTTAATGGAAGTTGATTTGGGTGGAAGGTTAGCCGTTGGTACACCTTGTATACATACCCGGTCAATAGCTAGAGAGCATATCGAATTCGGATTATACCTTGAATCATTCGTGTTAGTTGTTTAATGACATGATGAAATGAACATGAGTACTTAATTTAATGATAAAATATGGTAATAGATGCAACGTGATGTTATGATATGTGAAAACCCCTTATGATCCTAACACTATTGCCTTAGCATAATGTTATGAATTGAGTATGTGGTATCGGTATGAGGGCATGACTACTTGTGTGACTAACATGTGAGCATTTGAGACTAACTCTCGGGTCAACGTGTCACTTGTTTTATAGAAATGGAAAGACCAAGGAGAGTACGAACAAACTATAGGACTGAAGAAGAAGAGCCTCAACCGGAAGCTCAACCGGAAGTACAGGGAGGTAGAGGCCGTGGTAGAGGCCGTGGTAGAGGCCGTGGTAGAGGCCGTGGTAGGGCCGTGGTAGAGGCCGTGGTAGAGGCCGTGGTAGGGGCCGTGGTAGGGGTCGTGGTAGAGCTCCTGAGCCGAACTTGGCTGAGGTAATCGCTCAAACGGTTGCCGGAATCATGCCAACCATCATTGCTCAAGTCACTGCAAGTCTTGGGCAAAATAATGGGCCCCAAAACAATGAAGCCCCAGAAAATGAAAATAACGAAGATGCTCAACAGTATGCCGAAGATAATGAAGAAGAGGAACCCGTGGGAGTTGGTATCGGTATGCCCATGAACAATCAGTATGGCGGACATCGCCAAGGGTGTATATTCAAGGATTTTAAAAGTTGTGGGGCACCGGAGTTTGATGGGAAGGGTGGTCCCACGGAATGTATAAGGTGGTTTGAGGCAATAGAGGCGGTGATAGAAAGGAGCCATTGCACCTACGAAGACCGGATTCCCTATGCATCCGGCATGTTTAGACATGACGCCTTGAGTTGGTGGAACCAGGAAATAACTCTAGGGCGGACTCGGAATTTGGAGTGGATTGACTTCAAAGAAAAAGTAAAAGCTAAGTTTTGTCCTCCGTACGAGCTACAAAATTTAACAATCGAATTTGCAAATCTCAGCATGGAAGGAGCCGATTACAAGGGCTATGTGAGACGATTCCAAGAGTTGTCTACTCTCATTCCTCACTTGGTGGGTACCGAGCCACAAGCCATCCAAAAGTTTGTATTGGGCTTGAATCCCCAAGTCCGATCCTATGTTAACTCAAACATGCCTACTTCTTTGGCTAATGCGGTTAACCAAGCCGGGAGTGTGACGGAAGATTTGTTGAGAAGTGGTGTTTTGAGCAAGTCCTCATCAAACAAGAGGAAGGAGGTGGGTGAGTCTAGCGGAGTAAGGAAAGCGGGAAGGTTTGATCCCAAGAATGCTTATAGGGGTAGGGTGATGGCGGCGGTAGAACCGGCTAGGAGGCCTTATACCGGGCCTCATCCTTTCTGTGGGAGGTGCAACAGGCACCATCCCGCCACCACTCCATGTGGTGCATGCTATAATTGCCACCAAGTTGGGCACGCCTCCAAGAACTGTAGGGCTCCAAGAACGGGCCCAATGAATGCGGCTCCTATTCGGGCCGTTCCTCCTCAAGGTAACCAAAGAAGGGGCGAGTGTTTTGAATGTGGTAGCCGTGACCACTATCGCAATGATTGTCCTCGATGGGTGGGACAACAAGTTCAAGTGGCCGTTCATCCCAATCAACTCCAAATGGTTGGGCCTAATCAAAACCGGGGGCAACAAGGCCACCAAGTGCAACCACGCGGCCGAGCTTTTGCGGCCAATGTGAATGAAGCCCGAAATGATCCTAACGTTGTGGCAGGTACTTTTCTCCTTAATGGTCTCTATGCAACCGTACTATTTGATTCCGGGGCCGATTTTAGCCTCGTGTCTTCTAACTTTGTTCCTTTGATTGACGTGCATCCATGTGCTCTAAACTATGTGCTTGACATTGAAATGGTAAATGGGTCACTAACTAGAATTAGCCAAATACTCCGTGATTGTGTCTTGACTTTGGAGGACGTTGACTTCTTCATTGACCTCATGCCTCTTGACATTGGTAGTTTCGATATTATAGTGGGTATGGATTGGTTGACGGCGGTTAATGCGACGATTGATTGTGGTGAGAGAGTTGTTAAGATACCTTTGGCCAACGGTAAAATTCTTAGGGTCCAAGGCGAAATCTCCGATTCCCCAAATTCTAAAGTCTTTAGTGCTACCACCGCAAAGGTAGAATTGAAGACCGTTCCTATTGTTTGTGAATTCCCCGATGTTTTCCCGGATGACTTACCGGGATTACCGCCAACTCGTGCGCTCGATTTTCGTATTAGTCTTATTCCTGAAGCCGCGCCCGTAGCAAAAGCTCCTTATAGACTAGCTCTAACCGAAATGCAGGAGCTACAAACTCAACTCAAGGAACTCCAAGAGAAGGGTTTCATTCGCCCTAGTCAATCTCCTTGGGGTGCTCCTGTTCTCTTCGTCAAAAAGAAAGACGGATCCTTCCGAATGTGTATTGATTATCGGGAATTGAACAAGCTCACCGTGAAGAACCGATATCCTCTCCCTAGAATTGATGACTTGTTTGATCAACTTCAAGGAGCTAAGCACTTCTCAAAGATCGATCTTCGCTCGGGTTATCATCAACTCCGGGTACATGAAGATGACATTCCCAAGACGGCTTTTCGCACACGGTATGGCCATTTTGAATTCACCGTGATGCCATTTGGGTTGACTAATGCACCGGCGGTGTTCATGGACTTGATGAACCGGGTGTGTCAACCATATTTAGACAAGTCCGTTATTGTGTTCATTGATGACATACTTGTATACTCGAAGACAAAGGAGGAGCATGTTAAGCACTTGCGCGAAGTGCTTGAATTACTAAGGAAGGAGAAGTTGTACGCGAAATTTTCCAAGTGTGAGTTTTGGTTGGAAGAGGTCCACTTCCTTGGTCACGTAGTGAGCAAGGATGGTATTCATGTGGACCCAAGCAAGATTGAAGCGGTTAAGAATTGGAGAAGACCCGAAACGCCATCCGAGATCCGTCAATTCCTTGGATTGGCGGGTTACTATAGAAGATTTATTGAAAACTTCTCCCGTATTGCACAACCACTCACCCTTTTGACTCAAAAAGATAAAAGTTTTGAATGGGGCGAAAGACAAGAGAACGCCTTCCAAACTCTTAAGGACATGTTATGTGATGCTCCTATTTTGACGCTACCGGATGGGATAGAAGATTTTGTGGTTTATTGTGATGCTTCGGGGCAAGGGTTGGGTTGCGTTCTTATGCAAAGGGGTAAAGTCATTGCTTATGCCTCTCGTCAATTGAAGGTGCATGAGAAGAACTACCCGACACACGATTTGGAATTGGGAGCGGTTGTGTTTGCTTTGAAGTGTTGGAGGCATTACCTCTATGGCACCAAGTGTGTGATTTATACCGATCACAAAAGTCTCCAACACATCTTCAACCAAAGTGAATTGAACATGAGGCAAAGGCGTTGGTTAGAGCTATTTAGTGATTACGATTGCGACATCCGTTATCACCCGGGCAAGGCAAATGTGGTAGCCGATGCCTTAAGCCGAAAGGAGAGAATGAAACCTAGACGGGCTCGAGCTATGAGTCTCACGGTAGGGCCAAGTATTCGTGATCGAATTATTGAAGCCCAAGTTCAAGCGACCCTACCGGAAAACTTTGGAAACGAAAACCTAGATGGCATGGAACAACTATTTGACCGAAAGAATGATAATGGGCTTTACATGGTGGAAAGACTTTGGATTCCTATTTTCGGCGATTTAAGAACGCTTATTATGAATGAAGCCCACCTATCACCTTATTCGGTCCATCCCGGATCGGATAAGATGTACTTTGACTTGAAGGAATTGTATTGGTGGCCGGGCATGAAGCGTGATGTGGCTAAGTATGTGAGTGAGTGCCTTACTTGCTTACAAGTTAAGGCCGATCACAAGAAGCCACCCGGTTTGTTGGTACAACCGGTGATGCCCGAATGGAAGTGGGAGCACATTTCAATGGACTTCATTACTAAACTACCGAAGACAAGAAGCGGCCGTGACACGATTTGGGTGATAGTAGATCGGTTAACGAAATCGGCTCACTTTCTAGCCATTCGTGAAACCGATAAATTTGACACTTTAGCTCGTTTGTACATCAAGGAAATAATATCTAAGCATGGAGTGCCGGTTTCTATCATTTCCGATAGAGATGCCCGTTTCAAATCAAAATTTTGGGAAGCCTTTCAAAAAGCCATGGGTACTCGACTTGACATGAGCACGGCGTTTCACCCTCAAACGGATGGGCAAACCGAGAGGACCATTCAAACACTCGAAGATATGTTGAGGGCGTGTGCAATTGATTTTGGTGGAAGTTGGGAAGACCATTTACCGCTAGTAGAGTTCTCCTACAACAATAGCTACCATGCTACCATTCAAATGGCACCCTTTAAAGCATTATATGGTAGGGTATGTCGTTCTCCTCTAGCTTGGGCGGAAATTGGAGAGAGTCAACTTATCGGGCCGGAAATTGTGATTGAAACTACTAAGGTGATATCTCAAATCAAGGAGAAGTTGCAATTGGCCCGTGAGCGTCAAAAGAAGTATGCCGATGTGAGGCGAAGACCGTTGGAGTTTGAAGTTGGTGAATTTGTACTTTTGAAAGTGTCACCTTGGAAGGGCGTTGTACGATTTGTGAAGCGGGGAAAACTTGCACCAAGGTATGTTGGTCCTTTCAAGATTCTTGAACGGGTTGGGAAAGTTGCTTATCGGCTAGAATTGCCCCAAGAGCTTAGTGGTGTGCATGATGTGTTCCATATTTGTAACTTACGCAAGTGTTTGGCGGATCCTACACATCATGTGCCTATGGACGAAATTAGGGTTGATTCAAATTTGAACTTTGTTGAAGAGCCGGTAGAGATCATGGACCGTCAAGAGAAGAAGCTCAAGAAGAAGCGCTACACCATTGTGAAAGTAAGATGGAATGCTAGACGTGGAGCCGAGTTCACTTGGGAGCGAGAGGATCACATGAAGTCTAAGTACCCGCATTTGTTTAATAATTAGGGTTTTGTTGAATTTCGGGACGAAATTCTTTTAACGGGGGAATAATGTAACATCCGCGAATTTTGACCCGTTGACTTTTCGTGTAATATGACTAACAATTTAAGTAATGAATTAATTGGGTCGTTTTGTGTGATTTTATGACTATGTGGTATATTAGTCGGGTCGTCGTATGTGTAGTCGGTATGAAATTGTGCAACAAATGGTATTGTGGTTGAGAAAGGGAAACGGGTCGGCCCGTGGGTAGTCCATGACCCACCAAGCCCCCCAAGACCCACTTCCCCCTTATCCTTTTCCCATTTCTCATCTTTCTCTCTTTCTCTCCTACTCTCTCTAAGTAAAAGAAACCCTCCCTCTAATTTCCATTTCATTCCATCTAAATTGTGTTTTGGAATTGCTATAATACAAGAATCATAATCATCATCTCCTCATTGTCGCCATCTTTGAAGAATCAAAGGCCAAGTTCTAACCTTTTACTCACTTTTGACCTAATTTCGGATTTGAGCACTAGGAAGAGTTGTGGTAAGTTTAAATCAACCCATTTACTTCCATTTTTGTTTGTTCATGTATTCCTAGTGGATTTGATGTGATTTCGAGTCTTTAAAATGGCAAAATGGAGTTTTGGGTTAAATTGGGGTTAGGGTTAGGGTTTGATGAATTTGCGGATGATTTGGTGTTTTGGTCGAATTTGTGGGTTGGGTTATGTGTATTTATAGTCATTGATGTTTAGTTATGCTTCAAAATGGGTTACAAATCGTTTTGGTGTGGTTTGGGTTCGTTTTGTGTGATTTTATGACTATGTGGTATATTAGTCGGGTCGTCGTATGTGTAGTCGGTATGAAATTGTGCAACAAATGGTATTGTGGTTGAGAAAGGGAAACGGGTCGGCCCGTGGGTAGTCCATGACCCACCAAGCCCCCCAAGACCCACTTCCCCCTTATCCTTTTCCCATTTCTCATCTTTCTCTCTTTCTCTCCTACTCTCTCTAAGTAAAAGAAACCCTCCCTCTAATTTCCATTTCATTCCATCTAAATTGTGTTTTGGAATTGCTATAATACAAGAATCATAATCATCATCTCCTCATTGTCGCCATCTTTGAAGAATCAAAGGCCAAGTTCTAACCTTTTACTCACTTTTGACCTAATTTCGGATTTGAGCACTAGGAAGAGTTGTGGTAAGTTTAAATCAACCCATTTACTTCCATTTTTGTTTGTTCATGTATTCCTAGTGGATTTGATGTGATTTCGAGTCTTTAAAATGGCAAAATGGAGTTTTGGGTTAAATTGGGGTTAGGGTTAGGGTTTGATGAATTTGCGGATGATTTGGTGTTTTGGTCGAATTTGTGGGTTGGGTTATGTGTATTTATAGTCATTGATGTTTAGTTATGCTTCAAAATGGGTTACAAATCGTTTTGGTGTGGTTTGGGTTGAAATTGGGGTGTTTGGGTTCGTCTTGCTGCACTTGCAGCTGCTGGTCTGGAGTGCAGGTTGTCCCACTGCGGCGCAGTGGGAGGGCATAGTCCCCACTGCGGCGCAGTGGATTCCCTCGGCCTTCCTTGCTTCTTAGGCCACTGCGGCGCAGTGGGCATAGTTCTGGTCCACTGCGGCGCAGTGGATAGTCACTGTATTTTTATGTGTGTTGCTTTTCAACTTGTTTGAGATTGTATAGTTGACGTGGCGGTATTACGATGAATAATTATAGGTTGTGGACGTGTGGAACCCGTTACTCGTTTGTAATCCT
Source organism: Erigeron breviscapus (assembly GCA_034093135.1). Taxonomy (NCBI): domain Eukaryota; kingdom Viridiplantae; phylum Streptophyta; class Magnoliopsida; order Asterales; family Asteraceae; genus Erigeron; species Erigeron breviscapus. The sequence continues at coordinate 114,399,678 of CM067169.1, read as the reverse complement.
TTACTAGCTTCTTTGCCAATCAAGGTGAGTTTCGTATCTCCCTACCCGCTCGGGATTCGGGCTGAAAAGTGTAAACCTGGCGTGTTTACTTGTATTTATTGATGTATTGATTGTTTGACATGATTGTTGGATTGATGTAACGTGTCTTGTCGTTGTTTGACTTGGATTGTGTTTTCGTTAAGTGTTACTTATACATTAGGATAGACGTACATACATGGAAGTCGGTTATGCATCCATTGGGTTTCAGATGTGGTGGGAAGGCTGCGGGTGACCCTATACATAAGCATCTGGGACTCGAAGGAAGTAAAATCCTCAGAAGTATATGTACGTATAGTTGGTTTATTTTGTGATTAGTGATTAATTTTGATTGCTGCATATGTTGTGTATATGTCCCACTGTCAGGGGATTTGGCTTATGTATATTGAGATACGGGCTTGTCCCTCTGTTGACAGGTGTGCCCCGTTACGATTATTGATTGTTTGACATGATTGTTGGATTGATGTAACGTGTCTTGTCGTTGTTTGACTTGGATTGTGTTTTCGTTAAGTGTTACTTATACATTAGGATAGACGTACATACATGGAAGTCGGTTATGCATCCATTGGGTTTCAGATGTGGTGGGAAGGCTGCGGGTGACCCTATACATAAGCATCTGGGACTCGAAGGAAGTAAAATCCTCAGAAGTATATGTACGTATAGTTGGTTTATATTGTGATTATTGATGCTGGTTCATTATGAACCATCACTACGAACTCACCAACCTTGTGTTGACTATGCTTAGTACACTTTTCAGGTAATCAGGTACTCCCCGGACGTGGTGTTTAGTTGCTTGCTTGCTGTCTTACCCGGACTTGGACTCATGGATCAAGGATTCATTGACCCTCCTTTTGCATTACACTTAGGATCGTTTGCCATCTTTGGATGTGTTATGTTAACGTTGATGGCTATTTGCTCCTGTTGTATTTTGTTACTTGTATTGCTATGTTTTGGATTCACCGAATCATTAATTGCATTTAGTTGTTCTATTGTAATTCCACCGGGTGCTGTATGATTTCCGTGACATTTCGAGCTCCGGCTTGGGGTGTTACAGAATGGTGGCCCATGCGTGGTCGTAGAGAATTAGGTGGTTTGACCTAGACTACGGCTTAAGTTAAAACTCTTCATATAGCATGCATGGTTAGGAAATTCGTGTGCAATATGAATTTTGTGAATCCCCGTGTGAGTTCGTAGTTAAGACCATTTGTGTGTTAGCTTGATTTCAATGTGATGAATATGGTTCTATGATTTGTTGTTGCTAATTGTTGGAACTAATGTGATGATTTAGGGCAAAATGAAGGGATGCCATTAACTTAGTATAATATTGTGGCAACCCTAAAAGAACCCGATCAACTCTTTTATGGTTACCCGATACTATAGCAAGTTCGTGACATCGTGGATTGCGCACGTGTGGCTTAAAGTATAATAAGGAACCGATATGCTTAATGGAAGTTGATTTGGGTGGAAGGTTAGCCGTTGGTACACCTTGTATACATACCCGGTCAATAGCTAGAGAGCATATCGAATTCGGATTATACCTTGAATCATTCGTGTTAGTTGTTTAATGACATGATGAAATGAACATGAGTACTTAATTTAATGATAAAATATGGTAATAGATGCAACGTGATGTTATGATATGTGAAAACCCCTTATGATCCTAACACTATTGCCTTAGCATAATGTTATGAATTGAGTATGTGGTATCGGTATGAGGGCATGACTACTTGTGTGACTAACATGTGAGCATTTGAGACTAACTCTCGGGTCAACGTGTCACTTGTTTTATAGAAATGGAAAGACCAAGGAGAGTACGAACAAACTATAGGACTGAAGAAGAAGAGCCTCAACCGGAAGCTCAACCGGAAGTACAGGGAGGTAGAGGCCGTGGTAGAGGCCGTGGTAGAGGCCGTGGTAGAGGCCGTGGTAGGGGCCGTGGTAGGGGTCGTGGTGGAGCTCCCTGGTACAGGGAGGTAGAGGCCGTGGTAGAGGCCGTGGTAGAGGCCGTGGTAGGGGCCGTGGTAGGGGTCGTGGTAGAGCTCCTGAGCCAAAGGCTGAGGTAGAGGCCGTGGTAGAGGCCGTGGTAGAGGCCGTGGTAGAGGCGTGGTAGAGGCCGTGGTAGAGGCCGTGGTAGAGGCCGTGGTAGGGCCGTGGTAGGGGTCCGTGGTAGAGGCCGGTAGAGGCCGTGGTAGAGGCCGTGTTAGAGGCCGTGGTAGGGGCCGTGGTAGGGGTCGTGGTAGAGGCTCCGTGAGAGGCCGTGGTAGAGGCCGTGGTAGAGGCCGTGGTAGAGGCCGTGGTAGAGGCCGTGGTAGAGGCCGTGGTAGAGGCCGTGGTAGAGGCCGTGGTAGAGGCCGTGGTAGAGGCGTGGTAGAGGCCGTGGTAGAGCCTGGTAGAGGCCGTGGTAGGGCCGTGGTAGAGGCCGTGGTAGAGGCCTGGTAGAGGCGTGGTAGAGGCCGTGGTAGAGCCGTGGTAACCGGGTAGAGGCCGTGGTAGAGGCCGTGGTAGAGGCCGTGGTAGAGGCTGTGGTAGGGGCCGTGGTAGGGGTCGTGGTGGAGCTCCTGGAGCCAAACTTGGCTGAGGTAGAGGCCGTGGTAGAGGCCGTGGTAGAGGCCGTGGTAGAGGCCGTGGTAGAGGCCGTGGTAGAGGCCGTGGTAGAGGCGTGGTAGAGGCCGTGGTAGAGGCCGTGGTAGAGGCCGTGGTAGGGCCGTGGTAGGGGTCGTGGTAGAGCTCCTGAGCCAAAGGCTGGTAGAGCCGTGGTAGAGGCCGTGGTAGAGGCCGTGGTAGGGGCCGTGGTAGGGGTCGTGGTAGAGCTCCTGAGCCAAACTTGGCTGAGGTAAGCCGGGTAGATGGTAGAGGCCGTGGTAGAGGCCGTGGTAGAGGCCGTGGTGAGGCCGTGGTAGGGGTCGTGGTAGAGCTCCTGAGCCAAAGGCTGGTAGAGGCGTGGTAGAGGCCGTGGTAGAGGCCGTGGTAGAGGCCGTGGTAGAGGCCGTGGTAGAGGCCGTGGTAGAGGCCGTGGTAGAGGCCGTGGTAGAGGCCGTGGTAGAGGCCGTGGTAGAGGCCGTGGTAGAGGCCGTGGTAGAGGCCGTGGTAGAGGCGTGGTAGAGCCGTGGTAGACTTGGCGTGGTAGAGGCCGTGGTAGAGCCGTGGTAGAGGCCGTGGTAGAGGCCGTGGTAGAGGCCGTGGTAGAGGCCGTGGTAGAGGCCGTGGTAGAGGCCGTGGTAGAGGCCGTGGTAGAGGCCGTGGTAGAGGCCGTGGTAGAGGCCGTGGTAGAGGCCGTGGTAGAGGCCGTGGTAGAGGCCGTGGTAGAGGCCGTGGTAGAGGCCGTGGTAGAGGCCGTGGTAGAGGCCGTGGTAGAGGCCGTGGTAGAGGCCGTGGTAGAGGCCGTGGTAGAGGCCGTGGTAGAGGCCGTGGTAGAGGCCGTGGTAGAGGCCGTGGTAGAGGCCGTGGTAGAGGCCGTGTAGGGCCGTGGTAGGGGTCCGTGGTAGAGGCCGGTACAGGGAGGTAGAGGCCGTGGTAGAGGCCGTGGTAGAGGCCGTGGTAGGGCCGTGGTAGAGGCCGTGGTAGAGGCCGTGGTAGAGCCGTGGTAGAGGCGTGGTAGAGGCCGTGGTAGAGGCCGTGGTAGAGGCCGTGGTAGGGGCCGTGGTAGGGGTCGTGGTAGAGCTCCTGAGCCAAACTTGGCTGAGGTAAGCCGGTAGTAGAGGTCCGTGGTAGAGGCCGTGGTAGAGGCCGTGGTAGAGGCCGAGGTAGAGGCGTGGTAGAGGCCGTGGTAGAGCCGTGGAGGGCCGTGGTAGAGGTGGTAGAGGCCGTGGTAGAGGCCGTGGTAGAGGCCGTGGTAGAGGCCGTGGTAGGGCCGTGGTAGGGCCGTGGTAGAGGCCGTGGTAGAGGCCGTGGTAGAGGCCGTGGTAGAGGCCGTGGTAGGGCCGTGGTAGAGGCGTGGTAGAGGCCGTGGTAGCCAAAGGCCGTGGTAGAGGCCGTGGTAGGGCCGTGGTAGGGGTCGTGGTAGAGCTCCTGAGCCAAACTTGGCTGAGGTAATCGCCGTGCCGGTAGAGGCCGTGGTAGAGGCCGTGGTAGAGGCCGTGGTAGGGGCCGTGGTAGGGGCCGTGGTAGAGGCCGTGGTAGAGGCCGTGGTAGAGGCTGGTAGAGGCCGTGGTAGAGGCGTGGTAGAGGCCGTGGTAGAGGCCGTGGTAGAGGCTGTGGTAGGGGCCGTGGTAGGGGTCGTGGTGGAGCTCCTGGAGCCAAACTTGGCTGAGGTAGAGGCCGTGGTAGAGGCCGTGGTAGAGGCTGTGGTAGGGGCCGTGGTAGGGGTCGTGGTGGAGCTCCTGAGCCAAACTTGGCTGAGGTAATCGCTCAAACTAGAGGCCGTGGTAGAGGCCGTGGTAGAGGCCGTGGTAGAGGCCGTGGTAGAGGCCGTGGTAGAGGCCGTGGTAGAGGCCGTGGTAGAGGCCGTGGTAGAGGCCGTGGTAGAGGCCGTGGTAGAGGCGTGGTAGAGCCTGGAGTACAGGGAGGTAGAGGTCGTGGTAGAGGCCGTGGTAGAGGCCGTGGTAGGAGGCCGTGGTAGGGCCGTGGTAGAGGCCGTGGTAGAGGCCGTGGTAGAGGCGTGGTAGAGGCCGTGGTAGAGGCCTGTGGTAGAGGCCGTGGTAGGGCCGTGGTAGAGGCTCCGTGGTAGCCAAAGGCCTGGTAACGGTAGAGGCCGTGGTAGAGGCCGTGGTAGAGGCCGTAGGTAGAGGCGTGGTAGAGGCCGTGGTAGAGGCCGTGGTAGAGGCCGTGGTAGGGCCGTGGTAGGGGTCGTGGTAGAGCTCCTGAGCCAAACTGGTGAGGCCGTGGTAGAGGCCGTGGTAGAAGCCGTGGTAGGGGCCGTGGTAGGGGTCGTGGTAGAGGTCGTGGTAGAGGCCGTGGTAGAGGCCGTGGTAGAGCCGTGGTAGGGGCCGTGGTAGGGGTCGTGGTAGAGCTCCTGTAGCCAAAGGCTGAGGTAAGCCGGAAGTAAGGCCGGGTAGGGGTGGTAGAGGCCGTGGTAGAGGCCGTGGTAGAGGCCGTGGTAGGGGCCGTGGTAGGGGTCGTGGTAGAGCTCCTGAGCCAAACTTGGCTGAGGTAATCGCTCAAACGGTAGTGGCCGTGGTAGAGGGTCCGTGGTTCGAGGCAATAGAGGCGGTGATAGAAAGGAGCCATTGCACCTACGAAGACCGGATTCCCTATGCATCCGGCATGTTTAGACATGACGCCTTGAGTTGGTGGAACCAGGAAATAACTCTAGGGCGGACTCGGAATTTGGAGTGGATTGACTTCAAAGAAAAAGTAAAAGCTAAGTTTTGTCCTCCGTACGAGCTACAAAATTTAACAATCGAATTTGCAAATCTCAGCATGGAAGGAGCCGATTACAAGGGCTATGTGAGACGATTCCAAGAGTTGTCTACTCTCATTCCTCACTTGGTGGGTACCGAGCCACAAGCCATCCAAAAGTTTGTATTGGGCTTGAATCCCCAAGTCCGATCCTATGTTAACTCAAACATGCCTACTTCTTTGGCTAATGCGGTTAACCAAGCCGGGAGTGTGACGGAAGATTTGTTGAGAAGTGGTGTTTTGAGCAAGTCCTCATCAAACAAGAGGAAGGAGGTGGGTGAGTCTAGCGGAGTAAGGAAAGCGGGAAGGTTTGATCCCAAGAATGCTTATAGGGGTAGGGTGATGGCGGCGGTAGAACCGGCTAGGAGGCCTTATACCGGGCCTCATCCTTTCTGTGGGAGGTGCAACAGGCACCATCCCGCCACCACTCCATGTGGTGCATGCTATAATTGCCACCAAGTTGGGCACGCCTCCAAGAACTGTAGGGCTCCAAGAACGGGCCCAATGAATGCGGCTCCTATTCGGGCCGTTCCTCCTCAAGGTAACCAAAGAAGGGGCGAGTGTTTTGAATGTGGTAGCCGTGACCACTATCGCAATGATTGTCCTCGATGGGTGGGACAACAAGTTCAAGTGGCCGTTCATCCCAATCAACTCCAAATGGTTGGGCCTAATCAAAACCGGGGGCAACAAGGCCACCAAGTGCAACCACGCGGCCGAGCTTTTGCGGCCAATGTGAATGAAGCCCGAAATGATCCTAACGTTGTGGCAGGTACTTTTCTCCTTAATGGTCTCTATGCAACCGTACTATTTGATTCCGGGGCCGATTTTAGCCTCGTGTCTTCTAACTTTGTTCCTTTGATTGACGTGCATCCATGTGCTCTAAACTATGTGCTTGACATTGAAATGGTAAATGGGTCACTAACTAGAATTAGCCAAATACTCCGTGATTGTGTCTTGACTTTGGAGGACGTTGACTTCTTCATTGACCTCATGCCTCTTGACATTGGTAGTTTCGATATTATAGTGGGTATGGATTGGTTGACGGCGGTTAATGCGACGATTGATTGTGGTGAGAGAGTTGTTAAGATACCTTTGGCCAACGGTAAAATTCTTAGGGTCCAAGGCGAAATCTCCGATTCCCCAAATTCTAAAGTCTTTAGTGCTACCACCGCAAAGGTAGAATTGAAGACCGTTCCTATTGTTTGTGAATTCCCCGATGTTTTCCCGGATGACTTACCGGGATTACCGCCAACTCGTGCGCTCGATTTTCGTATTAGTCTTATTCCTGAAGCCGCGCCCGTAGCAAAAGCTCCTTATAGACTAGCTCTAACCGAAATGCAGGAGCTACAAACTCAACTCAAGGAACTCCAAGAGAAGGGTTTCATTCGCCCTAGTCAATCTCCTTGGGTGCTCCTGTTCTCTTCGTCAAAAAGAAAGACGGATCCTTCCGAATGTGTATTGATTATCGGGAATTGAACAAGCTCACCGTGAAGAACCGATATCCTCTCCCTAGAATTGATGACTTGTTTGATCAACTTCAAGGAGCTAAGCACTTCTCAAAGATCGATCTTCGCTCGGGTTATCATCAACTCCGGGTACATGAAGATGACATTCCCAAGACGGCTTTTCGCACACGGTATGGCCATTTTGAATTCACCGTGATGCCATTTGGGTTGACTAATGCACCGGCGGTGTTCATGGACTTGATGAACCGGGTGTGTCAACCATATTTAGACAAGTCCGTTATTGTGTTCATTGATGACATACTTGTATACTCGAAGACAAAGGAGGAGCATGTTAAGCACTTGCGCGAAGTGCTTGAATTACTAAGGAAGGAGAAGTTGTACGCGAAATTTTCCAAGTGTGAGTTTTGGTTGGAAGAGGTCCACTTCCTTGGTCACGTAGTGAGCAAGGATGGTATTCATGTGGACCCAAGCAAGATTGAAGCGGTTAAGAATTGGAGAAGACCCGAAACGCCATCCGAGATCCGTCAATTCCTTGGATTGGCGGGTTACTATAGAAGATTTATTGAAAACTTCTCCCGTATTGCACAACCACTCACCCTTTTGACTCAAAAAGATAAAAGTTTTGAATGGGGCGAAAGACAAGAGAACGCCTTCCAAACTCTTAAGGACATGTTATGTGATGCTCCTATTTTGACGCTACCGGATGGGATAGAAGATTTTGTGGTTTATTGTGATGCTTCGGGGCAAGGGTTGGGTTGCGTTCTTATGCAAAGGGGTAAAGTCATTGCTTATGCCTCTCGTCAATTGAAGGTGCATGAGAAGAACTACCCGACACACGATTTGGAATTGGGAGCGGTTGTGTTTGCTTTGAAGTGTTGGAGGCATTACCTCTATGGCACCAAGTGTGTGATTTATACCGATCACAAAAGTCTCCAACACATCTTCAACCAAAGTGAATTGAACATGAGGCAAAGGCGTTGGTTAGAGCTATTTAGTGATTACGATTGCGACATCCGTTATCACCCGGGCAAGGCAAATGTGGTAGCCGATGCCTTAAGCCGAAAGGAGAGAATGAAACCTAGACGGGCTCGAGCTATGAGTCTCACGGTAGGGCCAAGTATTCGTGATCGAATTATTGAAGCCCAAGTTCAAGCGACCCTACCGGAAAACTTTGGAAACGAAAACCTAGATGGCATGGAACAACTATTTGACCGAAAGAATGATAATGGGCTTTACATGGTGGAAAGACTTTGGATTCCTATTTTCGGCGATTTAAGAACGCTTATTATGAATGAAGCCCACCTATCACCTTATTCGGTCCATCCCGGATCGGATAAGATGTACTTTGACTTGAAGGAATTGTATTGGTGGCCGGGCATGAAGCGTGATGTGGCTAAGTATGTGAGTGAGTGCCTTACTTGCTTACAAGTTAAGGCCGATCACAAGAAGCCACCCGGTTTGTTGGTACAACCGGTGATGCCCGAATGGAAGTGGGAGCACATTTCAATGGACTTCATTACTAAACTACCGAAGACAAGAAGCGGCCGTGACACGATTTGGGTGATAGTAGATCGGTTAACGAAATCGGCTCACTTTCTAGCCATTCGTGAAACCGATAAATTTGACACTTTAGCTCGTTTGTACATCAAGGAAATAATATCTAAGCATGGAGTGCCGGTTTCTATCATTTCCGATAGAGATGCCCGTTTCAAATCAAAATTTTGGGAAGCCTTTCAAAAAGCCATGGGTACTCGACTTGACATGAGCACGGCGTTTCACCCTCAAACGGATGGGCAAACCGAGAGGACCATTCAAACACTCGAAGATATGTTGAGGGCGTGTGCAATTGATTTTGGTGGAAGTTGGGAAGACCATTTACCGCTAGTAGAGTTCTCCTACAACAATAGCTACCATGCTACCATTCAAATGGCACCCTTTAAAGCATTATATGGTAGGGTATGTCGTTCTCCTCTAGCTTGGGCGGAAATTGGAGAGAGTCAACTTATCGGGCCGGAAATTGTGATTGAAACTACTAAGGTGATATCTCAAATCAAGGAGAAGTTGCAATTGGCCCGTGAGCGTCAAAAGAAGTATGCCGATGTGAGGCGAAGACCGTTGGAGTTTGAAGTTGGTGAATTTGTACTTTTGAAAGTGTCACCTTGGAAGGGCGTTGTACGATTTGTGAAGCGGGGAAAACTTGCACCAAGGTATGTTGGTCCTTTCAAGATTCTTGAACGGGTTGGGAAAGTTGCTTATCGGCTAGAATTGCCCCAAGAGCTTAGTGGTGTGCATGATGTGTTCCATATTTGTAACTTACGCAAGTGTTTGGCGGATCCTACACATCATGTGCCTATGGACGAAATTAGGGTTGATTCAAATTTGAACTTTGTTGAAGAGCCGGTAGAGATCATGGACCGTCAAGAGAAGAAGCTCAAGAAGAAGCGCTACACCATTGTGAAAGTAAGATGGAATGCTAGACGTGGAGCCGAGTTCACTTGGGAGCGAGAGGATCACATGAAGTCTAAGTACCCGCATTTGTTTAATAATTAGGGTTTTGTTGAATTTCGGGACGAAATTCTTTTAACGGGGGAATAATGTAACATCCGCGAATTTTGACCCGTTGACTTTTCGTGTAATATGACTAACAATTTAAGTAATGAATTAATTGGGTCGTTTTGTGTGATTTTATGACTATGTGGTATATTAGTCGGGTCGTCGTATGTGTAGTCGGTATGAAATTGTGCAACAAATGGTATTGTGGTTGAGAAAGGGAAACGGGTCGGCCCGTGGGTAGTCCATGACCCACCAAGCCCCCCAAGACCCACTTCCCCCTTATCCTTTTCCCATTTCTCATCTTTCTCTCTTTCTCTCCTACTCTCTCTAAGTAAAAGAAACCCTCCCTCTAATTTCCATTTCATTCCATCTAAATTGTGTTTTGGAATTGCTATAATACAAGAATCATAATCATCATCTCCTCATTGTCGCCATCTTTGAAGAATCAAAGGCCAAGTTCTAACCTTTTACTCACTTTTGACCTAATTTCGGATTTGAGCACTAGGAAGAGTTGTGGTAAGTTTAAATCAACCCATTTACTTCCATTTTTGTTTGTTCATGTATTCCTAGTGGATTTGATGTGATTTCGAGTCTTTAAAATGGCAAAATGGAGTTTTGGGTTAAATTGGGGTTAGGGTTAGGGTTTGATGAATTTGCGGATGATTTGGTGTTTTGGTCGAATTTGTGGGTTGGGTTATGTGTATTTATGGTCATTGATGTTTAGTTATGCTTCAAAATGGGTTACAAATCGTTTTGGTGTGGTTTGGGTTGAAATTGGGGTGTTTGGGTTCGTCTTGCTGCACTTGCAGCTGCTGGTCTGGAGTGCAGGTTGTCCCACTGCGGCGCAGTGGGAGGGCATAGTCCCCACTGCGGCGCAGTGGAATTCCTCGGCCATCTTTGCTTCTTAGGCCACTGCGGCGCAGTGGGCATGGTTTGGCTCACTGCGGCGCAGTGGAATTCCTCGGCCATTTTTGCCTCTTAGCCCACTGCGGCGCAGTGGGCATAGTCTTTGCTCACTGCGGCGCAGTGCTTTGTCTCGGATCCTGGTTCAGTCTGGGCCACTGCGGCGCAGTGGACATAGTTCTGGTCCACTGCGGCGCAGTGGATAGTCACTGTATTTTTATGTGTGTTGCTTTTCAACTTGTTTGAGATTGTATAGTTGACGTGGCGGTATTACGATGAATAATTATAGGTTGTGGACGTGTGGAACCCGTTACTCGTTTGTAATCCTTTACTAGCTTCTTTGCCAATCAAGGTGAGTTTCGTATCTCCCTACCCGCTCGGGATTCGGGCTGAAAAGTGTAAACCTGGCGTGTTTACTTGTATTTATTGATGTATTGATTGTTTGACATGATTGTTGGATTGATGTAACGTGTCTTGTCGTTGTTTGACTTGGATTGTGTTTTCGTTAAGTGTTACTTATACATTAGGATAGACGTACATACATGGAAGTCGGTTATGCATCCATTGGGTTTCAGATGTGGTGGGAAGGCTGCGGGTGACCCTATACATAAGCATCTGGGACTCGAAGGAAGTAAAATCCTCAGAAGTATATGTACGTATAGTTGGTTTATTTTGTGATTAGTGATTAATTTTGATTGCTGCATATGTTGTGTATATGTCCCACTGTCAGGGGATTTGGCTTATGTATATTGAGATACGGGCTTGTCCCTCTGTTGACAGGTGTGCCCCGTTACGATTATTGATTGTTGGTTCATGTTGTCGAATGTTGATTATTGGTTTATGATTGACGGTTATTGATTATCGGTTTATGATTATGCATTTACATTGGATTGTAAGCATTGCATACATTGTTGATGAGCCCTCGGCAGGGGATTGTCGGCATCCTGGTGCATAGATGTATGCACCCATTTTGGATGTAGTCCTGACCCCGAGTATATAGACATATATATCTCGATGTTTTTGAGATACAGCCCTGACCATGGCGATGGCAGAAGGGATTGTTGGGGTCAAACTAATGAAGATCAAATCAAGCAGATACCCTAGAATCCACTTGAGAAGAGAAGGTGACTCAGCTTTCAGTGAAACTGTGGAGATTTCTGAGTTATCATCATTGGGATATGGTGAATGTGTGGAAATTTATAATCTTCTCATGCTAAATAAGCCAAAGCAATTATGGACTAGTGACTGGTGACTGATTCAGAAGAATTGATAAAGTGAAAAGGTACAACATTGACACTTCTGGATATCCACAACCACTTGACCCTGAAGAACATTCTGAAGCTGAAGAAAATGAGGCTGTGCCAGGTCTCAAGAAGCACAAGAAGAAGAAGATGCTACAGCAACCACTATGGAGGAGGTGAATGAAGAAGAAGTTGAAGCTGCTGAAGCTATAATGAACATTGGAGCTGATCAGTCTGAAACTCAAACTGAAACTCAAATTCAAACTGAGTCAGCCCCAACTGATGAAAAAGTAGTTGTGGTGGTTTCTGAGGAAGAGGAAGTAGAAAGGCAAGTTGTCCTTGCTCTCCAAGCTGATGCAGATCTCTTAGAATTTGAAGATGATGATTCCTCCTCTGATGACAGTGATAAGATTCCCATTGGAACTTATTTTATAGAAAGGAGAGGATATGGATCAGCCTCAGCTCTCATTCAACCTATAGAAGATCAAGCTGACCAAAACACTCAGACTGAAGGCACTCAGACTGAAGATACTTCAAGACAAAGAAGTCAGCTTGTGATTGAAGAAGAAGCAATGGAGATGAAGCAAGCTGGGTTGGAGAGAAGGCAAATAGCAAAGGATGCCAGATTGGCAAGGAAGCTGATTTTGGAAAATGAAAGAAGAAAAAGGCAAATGAGGCAAAGATTGAAAGAAGAAGAAGAGAAAACTCAGAAATTTTTCCAAGAACTTGAGAAAGAGCACCTTGATGATTCCTCTGAGAAAAAAGAATCATCTCAAGTAAAGAAGAAGCCAATAGTCATCACCAAGAAACAATCATTGACACAAAGAGAAAGATTGGACAAATTCAAAGTGACTAGAGCTTTTCCAGAAGAGATTGTTGGGGTCAAACTAATGAAGATCAAATCAAGCAGATACCCTAGAATCCACTTGAGAAGAGAAGGTGACTCAGCTTTCAGTGAAACTGTGGAGATTTCTGAGTTATCATCATTGGGATATGGTGAATGTGTGGAAATTTATAATCTTCTCATGCTAAATAAGCCAAAGCAATTATGGACTAGTGACTGGTGACTGATTCAGAAGAATTGATAAAGTGAAAAGGTACAACATTGACACTTCTGGATATCCACAACCACTTGACCCTGAAGAACATTCTGAAGCTGAAGAAAATGAGGCTGTGCCTGGTCTCAAGAAGCACAAGAAGAAGAAGATGCTACAGCAACCACTATGGAGGAGGTGAATGAAGAAGAGGAGGTGAATGAAGAAGAAGTTGAAGCTGCTGAAGCTATAATGAACATTGGAGCTGATCAGTCTGAAACTCAAACTGAAACTCAAATTCAAACTGAGTCAGCCCCAACTGATGAAAAAGTAGTTGTGGTGGTTTCTGAGGAAGAGGAAGTAGAAAGGCAAGTTGTCCTTGCTCTCCAAGCTGATGCAGATCTCTTAGAATTTGAAGATGATGATTCCTCCTCTGATGACAGTGATAAGATTCCCATTGGAACTTATTTTATAGAAAGGAGAGGATATGGATCAGCCTCAGCTCTCATTCAACCTATAGAAGATCAAGCTGACCAAAACACTCAGACTGAAGGCACTCAGACTGAAGATACTTCAAGACAAAGAAGTCAGCTTGTGATTGAAGAAGAAGCAATGGAGATGAAGCAAGCTGGGTTGGAGAGAAGGCAAATAGCAAAGGATGCCAGATTGGCAAGGAAGCTGATTTTGGAAAATGAAAGAAGAAAAAGGCAAATGAGGCAAAGATTGAAAGAAGAAGAAGAGAAAACTCAGAAATTTTTCCAAGAACTTGAGAAAGAGCACCTTGATGATTCCTCTGAGAAAAAAGAATCATCTCAAGTAAAGAAGAAGCCAATAGTCATCACCAAGAAACAATCATTGACACAAAGAGAAAGATTGGACAAATTCAAAGTGACTAGAGCTTTTCCAGAAGAGATTGTTGGGGTCAAACTAATGAAGATCAAATCAAGCAGATACCCTAGAATCCACTTGAGAAGAGAAGGTGACTCAGCTTTCAGTGAAACTGTGGAGATTTCTGAGTTATCATCATTGGGATATGGTGAATGTGTGGAAATTTATAATCTTCTCATGCTAAATAAGCCAAAGCAATTATGGACTAGTGACTGGTGACTGATTCAGAAGAATTGATAAAGTGAAAAGGTACAACATTGACACTTCTGGATATCCACAACCACTTGATGCTGAAGAACATTCTGAAGCTGAAGAAGATGAGGATGTGCCTGGTCTAAAGAAGCACAAGAAGAAGAAGAGAAAACTCAGAAATTTTTCCAAGAACTTGAGAAAGAGCACCTTGATGATTCCTCTGAGAAAAAAGAATCATCTCAAGTAAAGAAGAAGCCAATAGTCATCACCAAGAAACAATCATTGACACAAAGAGAAAGATTGGACAAATTCAAAGTGACTAGAGCTTTTCCAGAAGAGATTGTTGGGGTCAAACTAATGAAGATCAAATCAAGCAGATACCCTAGAATCCACTTGAGAAGAGAAGGTGACTCAGCTTTCAGTGAAACTGTGGAGATTTCTGAGTTATCATCATTGGGATATGGTGAATGTGTGGAAATTTATAATCTTCTCATGCTAAATAAGCCAAAGCAATTATGGACTAGTGACTGGTGACTGATTCAGAAGAATTGATAAAGTGAAAAGGTACAACATTGACACTTCTGGATATCCACAACCACTTGATGCTGAAGAACATTCTGAAGCTGAAGAAGATGAGGATGTGCCTGGTCTAAAGAAGCAAAGAAGAAGAAGAGAAAACTCAGAAATTTTTCCAAGAACTTGAGAAAGAGCACCTTGATGATTCCTCTGAGAAAAAAGAATCATCTCAAGTAAAGAAGAAGCCAATAGTCATCACCAAGAAACAATCATTGACACAAAGAGAAAGATTGGACAAATTCAAAGTGACTAGAGCTTTTCCAGAAGAGATTGTTGGGGTCAAACTAATGAAGATCAAATCAAGCAGATACCCTAGAATCCACTTGAGAAGAGAAGGTGACTCAGCTTTCAGTGAAACTGTGGAGATTTCTGAGTTATCATCATTGGGATATGGTGAATGTGTGGAAATTTATAATCTTCTCATGCTAAATAAGCCAAAGCAATTATGGACTAGTGACTGGTGACTGATTCAGAAGAATTGATAAAGTGAAAAGGTACAACATTGACACTTCTGGATATCCACAACCACTTGATGCTGAAGAACATTCTGAAGCTGAAGAAGATGAGGATGTGCCTGGTCTAAAGAAGCACAAGAAGAAGAAAGTAACCATTAAAGACTTCCTTAGAAGAAGAGATGTACATGAAAAGATGCAGAAGTCTGGCTATGGTGAAAAGATGGATAAATTCAACTTCAGTCTGCCTCCTGAAGTTACAAATCCAGTGGAAGGCCAAATCATTGAAACTCCTGAACTTGGTCTAATAATAAGAACTCATAAAGAAGAAATAGGGCTGCAAAGAGCTTCTGAGCTAACTATGGTTCCTAATGTACACTTATATGCTCTCAAGCTGGTCTGCAAACAAGTTAATGATAACAAAAGCAGATTTCATTAAGCCCTAATGATAGAAGGATCAAGAAGGGGTTATGATTTAGATAAGCCTACTCCAGATCACATAAAGGAAGAGTATTATGAAACCTTTCTATGATAAATCTCAAACTCTGTTCTTTATGTAATTTTGTATATATATACTTTAATGTAAAATATTTCAAGTATATAGAAGTTCACTTTATCCTTTTCACTCAGTTTCAAATGTATATATTGTGTTAGTTGAAAAAGATTAAAAGAACCCAAGAAAAGGATTGAAAAGGGTCAAATGTATAATGTTATCAACTTGATAACTCTTTCAATGTGTTTAAGTATTTCCAGTCTGATCAGAAGAAGCTGCAAAGGTTTTGTCATCATCAAATAGGGGGAGATTGTTGGAGTCAAGTGCTCATACATCAGTTTAAAGATTTGAAGATGACAAACAGCTCGTGAAATACTTAAGTTCTTAGTTCTGAAGCTGGGTCAGCTTGGATGTTTCCAAGCTGAGTCAACCTGAACATCTTCATTAAGAATAAGGTATCTTTCATGTTGCATTAAAGAAGAACAAGCACTTGATCTGAATCAAAGATGAAGAACAAGGATAGAAGATCAAGCTAATGGGTGGAAATCAGCTTGAGTCTTGCAATCAGCTTGAAAGGTACATTATCGGCTTGGAGTCTTGCAAGTGCTCCAATGTTGCCACAATATATCATCAATCAACTGGATATGTATCAGAAAGGACATTCTTGAAGTGCCAGTTATTGATTGTAAACATTCTATGTGGTGTCCATTTGGTTGTTGCTGCACGATCAACCTTGGTTGAGCACATGGGGAACAAAAAGGACAATGTCACTATCACCAGGTACTGATCAAGCAGAAGCCATTAGATCAAGACACGTGGAAAGAAATGGACGACAACCAAGGCAGTGTTGATGCCTATATAAACCAGCCTTTGTGTCTCAAGAATGTGTGCATCCACTCAATAACACTCACAACGATTAAAGCTTATCAGCTTGGATCCGTGTTGTACTGAGCTTGAGCTAGTAGAGTAATGAAACAAAGTTGTAACTTGCTATTCAGCCAAGTAGTTAGATTTGTAGGCTAATCTGTTCCACAACTACTTGTAATTCTTTTTATTCTTCAATAAAAGAATTGGTTGAAAATCAGCTTGCACTTTGTTCCTTAGACTGCACTTTACTTTTATGTCTTTATATCTTGTTCATTTACTTATTCTATGTTCATCTCAAACTGAATCTGTCTAAATACTTTAAGATAAATTACATTCCGCATTAAAAGTATTTTCCAAGCTAGTAAGTTGATTAAGTTAGAAGTTGTATTCACCCCCCCCCCCCCCTCTCTACAACTCTTTGAGACATCTTAAACCATCCTGTTATCTCCTTTGGGACCTATCAGACACCACGGCACAGATCCTCATGATACGCGCCGAGGTACACAGAAATCACCCGCAGGAGCAGTATTATCAATTCCCGCCATTAAGGGACATAATCCCTTCTAGTGAGCCGATTGTCATCGAAGCTGACATCGCGGGAGTCAAAATGAGGAACGTTCAAATAGACGGTGGTAGTGAGTGTGATATTCTCTATGAAAAATACTTCTCTAAGCTACCAAGGAACATCAGAGAAAAGCTGCGAAAAGTCGAAAGACCACTCATAGGATTCGCAGGAGAGCGAACATGGCCCATTGGGGAACTTCGGACAGAGGTAACAATTGGAATATACCCGAACTGGAAAATGAAAAAAATTACGTTTTTGGTCATCACAGCAGACTCTAGAAACAATGCAATCCTTGGGAGAGAAGCAATGCGAAAGTTTGGAATCAAAGCATCAACGATCCACTCGCAAATAAAATTTCAAAGTGAAGTAGGAATAACCACATTGTCATCCAACCTACTCAATGAACGAAGGGTGCACGGGAACAGACGGAGCTCATCAGATGACGAAGATAGAGAGCCCCCCATGCACCCAGAAATAAAAATGCAGTCCCCAGAACCACCAGCGTTCAAACGGAGGACACGCAAAAGGAATCGAGGAGCCAAGAAGTACAACAGATTCAGAGGCTCGGGGAAAAAGACGGAGGCCCATAAAGACCTCCGCCAAAAAGTGAATTCCCTTAAAAGACAAAAGGGATAAGCCCGATTAGCTACCGGATAAGTCCCAATGAAGAAAGCTAGCAGCTAGGAACCTTACTATGTAATGTCCTCCTGCCAATTATTTTGCAATAAAATAAAGCTTTCAACATAACTTTGAGATCGATCAAAATAATATTAAACGCGCTTAAAATTGAATATAAAGACTTCATGTAAATGTTCAAGGGGACGCCCATTAAGACATTCATGAAGCAACAAAAAGAGCCTCCCGAATATAAAGGGAAAGGCCAAAAAACCACTCAAAGACGGACTCATTACGAATGACGAAGTTAAGGGTAGGTTAACTAAATTGCAGGAACCAAAATATCATATACGGTGACCTTCCCTAACACAAAGGAAGGCCAGTCAAACATCCATCATATTGTTCAAAGGCACGCAGGGCCATCAAAAGAGAAATTGTTTAAAGGATTACACAAAAATTGTTCAAATCAGTTCACCAACAGCTATCAAGATCAATCACAGTATCAGAGGAGTCAAGGAGCAACCTGTAAAAGATCAGATGGAGAGGCTTCGGGATCAGAGGCAAGCTTGCGAAGGTATGCAAAGTCACTATTAGCCAAGTCATCTAATGCAGAATCAAGGCGAGAAGCTGTGTCTTCAGGGATAATGTGGCCCTCTAGATTTACCATACATTCCTCAGCTAGAGCACGCATCAATCCCACTTCTACATCCACCATGTTTTCATTACATACCTTCGACAGCAACATAGCGACCTCAGGACCATTCAGAAAGGACTTGCACACACGGGGAATAACCTCGACAATCAATCTACCATACTTCCCGGATCTCTCTGTAAGTGCATCCTGTGCCTCCTTGACCAACGCATCCTTTTCCCGAACTTGGTCAGTAAGTGCCTCCACCTCCTCCTCCTTCTCCGAAATAATCCTCTGCGCATCAGTTCTTACAGTGCTCAACTCGAATTGAAGAGCTCCACAGTCCAGTTCCAAATTCGCTGCCTGATGATATACCCTATACGGAGCTGTAGCTCCGTATCCGGAGCCGAAGCAGAGATACCTTCGTAAAAACACTTATACCTAGAAACGGAGCTCGACCTCTGATCTCCCGAGGTAATGAAAAACCCAGCTCCAAGCTAGGGAGCATCTAGAGGATCGGATATGTTGAAAAACACGTGAGGACGTGTTCCCAGATCGTTTAACACGAGATCTACGATCATAGACAGGCGGAATCCGTCTATAATCGTCGTTAGGGTTTATATGATAAACACGAAGATAACAACAACAAATAGCTTACGAATTTACTGATGAATAGGAGATAAAAACAAATGATTCCTTTGTTATTTCAGTCATATGATTACAATTCGTATTGATTACATCAAAACAGGAACGAATTACAACCTATCAAGATGACTCTAATAACAATGAATAATATTGTGGACTTACGGACTGAGGTTTGCGCGATCCTCAGCCTGCCGTGTGAATGAATCTGTTGCAACTAAATCATCACCTAAAACTGAAACCTAAGTCCTATATTTATAGGTACAAAATGGGCTGGGCTGTCAAATTCGTACAAAATGGGCTGGGCCTTACGAACTTATTAGTTCTTACGAACTTAAAGTTCGTAAGGCATACATGTACGAACTTATTAGTTCTTACGAACTTAAAGTTCGTAAGGCATATATGTACGAATTTCTCAGCCTTTTAGAATTATTGCATCGGACAATAATTTGTGCACTTAATGTGCACCAACAGGATATAGATACTTTCTATGATTATCCGACCCCAATAAACATAATTAAAGTCCGAACATCTAGGACGCGGCTTGGTAACAAGATCGACACAAATCTCCCTATGAAGGAAATAAGATATTCACAAAGGAGGAAGAGATTTAACACCATTCGATATACAAAACCCTAAATCATCTATTGTTTATTCAACCTCCGAATAAACCCTCAACTACCCAATAAACCCTTAGTCGCACAAAACGACTCCGGGATCAACAAACAACGAATACGCCCGACCTTCGCAAACCCTCAGCCTCGCCAGGCGGCTGGGAGTAAAACAATATCAGGCGTAAAGCGGTCTTTGACCCTCTGACCGGAAGGGAATCGCCAACAAAACACCTCCAACCCAGCTCACACCTTCGGTTGAGCCATAGTGCGATTATTTGACCAAACAAATTGGCGCCATCCGTGGGACACAGAGCATTGCTTCCCTCCGAACACACCTACGGTCAGAATAATCAGCGGTGATGGCTGAACCAGGAATGGACCATCCGTTAGATATCCAAAACAGGGAGGATCCACAGACGTCCTTGGAGGTACCAAGTGCCGAGAAACGATATCAGACCAACCCGCGTGCATCGGGACTAGGTCTGCCAATAGCCGCCCACAATGGCATAATGATGGTGACAGGAAGGACCCTGGATGCGCGAGGAAGGTCCTGGGAACATCCTATGCCCGGATCAAAAGATCGAGATTCGAGTAGACGAATAGCCTTCGCTTTATGTCCCTCACCTCAAAGATATGATTCAACGCACACTGGTTGTCGAACCTCACGAAATCCCTGTGATGTTTCCTTAAAAGATGAAACATGTAAAGGAGTCTCCACGAATACGAGTGATCCAAGGATAATGCAAAATATGCCGATAGGTCGAACCCAGAGCGAATCTGGATCCGGATCGTTAGGTAAAATCCGGAGCAGATCCGTGGAAGGGTCGCGAGGTCAAGACCGAGAAGGACCCGCGCGAATACCGCCAGGCCAAAATTGGGGTGGCCACGCATCGACTCAAACCCAGATTGGCTCCCGGTCCAGGCCGACATACGAAAGCCGGAGCGAGTTCATGACAGGACCGCTAAGCCGAGACCAAAATAGATCTATACCGATGATATCAGGTAAAGATATAAGCGAACCCGAGTCGGGCTCACAAGGTAAAAGCCAAGGAAATTCTCCACTACGTATGTCCAGTCGAGGCCTGGGAAAGGTCGCAATACGATCGCCCTGCCAAGATAGGACCACGCCAGAGCCATGGCATCCCTGCAGGAACCAACTTGCATCAGGACTACAAGGTCAAAAACGAAAAGGGCCCGAATGGAACGTTCCAGGCACCGACCCAGACAGACCCCATAAGGAACCATCAATCTGGATCCCAGACTTAATTAGTATGGAGCCAATGAGCCAGGATAACACCGGGGTAATACTACAAGACCCGGATCTCTCTATCTTTGATTCTTATCAAGGCGGAAACCCGGCGCCTGAGAAATCCCAAAAGCTAGACAAGAACGGGCCGAGGCGTATCCTCTGTAACGTGGAGGAATCCCACGTAACTATTCCCCCGACGGACGCGACAAAAGCAAGCGACATGTCGAGGGAAAGGATATCCGCACTAATAGATAAGGGAATCATTGATGCCTACGTACAAGCAAATTATGATATGCTATGTGTGATAATACGGCGCTTAAGAGAAACTAGTCAGGTATATGAACCGGAGCCTATACCCCCATACAAAGAAGAAGCACAAGATGAAACAGCACGGCAAGGTCCCCAAGTAAAGCAAGAAAATTGCCACAAAACCACTACGTGGGAACCAAGCCAGACAAAGACAATCAACGAGAGGACAGGACACCCGAGTGATGGGCTTGAAACCCACAAAAACCAAACCAGAGAAAAGCCTAAATCAAAAATTAAGACAGAGCCAACAGGTAGCAATGACAGTTGGGATAACCCACTTCTAACTAGCGCCATTGACACCGGTAGCCCACCTGATAATAATAAAAGGAAATACCCAGCAAACGAAGAGAAGAAACAACATGAAGACATATACTATAATGGCAAGGGAGATCCAAGCGATTTTCTAAAAGAATTCACCAAGATAGCAACAATTTGGAGATGGGATTCACAAACTGCTTGCCGCGTTTTCTCCTACTCCTTAACCGAAAAAGCAAAAGAATGGATCGATAACTTGAATACAGAGTCGATAAACGACTTTGAAATTCTGAAAGGAAAGTTCATGTCACACTTCAACATACAAAGGAAATGCAAGAAGACACATGTAGCAGCACACGACATAAAGCGTAAAAAAGAAGAAACGCTTAAAGGATTCATAGCAAGATATACATTCGAAACCCAGGAAATTAGCGGGTTGCCCGAAAGTCAGAAAATATCGGGACTCATCCATGGGCTACGGGTACTGGCATTAGTCGAATACCTAACGACGAACCTACCTGAGACGTATGATGAGCTCATAACCAGGGCTCATACATGGATTGACGAAAAAGGAATAAACAAAACAGGAAACCACCTGGGGAAACGGAAGAAAGAGCAAGAGGGCCAGGAAAACGAAGACACTATCAAGAAGTCAAATACAGCAAGAGAAGGGAAAAGGATAATCCTGTTAAGGCTAACAAAATTTCCGGACGGCATACTTGCGACAGAAGAGGCGACACAAACGTTCCCAGCCCCACCCAGATTGGTAACCCGGAAAAAGGATCAGAGCAAATATTGCGCATTCCATAAAGACCACGGTCACAATACGAACTCGTGTCGAAACCTCCAACAGGCTATCGAAGACGCGATAACCGCCGGAAAATTAAAACATCTGGAAAGAAGGATGGACAACGAGGAAATGGAGCCCGTGGAAAAATGCCATGAAGGCACACTACCTCGAAAGGAATTAAGACTATCAAAAGCTCCTCGCGAGGGAGCAAAGGAGAGCAAAACCTAGGAAATTGCTAGGTTAACCTTCCTCTATAACGGAGTAACACCAGAAAATGGAGCACCCTGGAGGAAGAATTACCCGGAGCTCCGACACCGGATCCCCTGAGAGCAAAACGAGGCGACACCAGCAAAATAACTATGCTTAGTAGGCCAGGTCCCTCCGTAAGCAGATTAAGGAAAATTCCGGACCACCGGAAAATGATCAACGAAAGCCGAGCAGAACGGGACCTTTATTATAAGGCCTTCTGCCTATTATTTTTTCGAAAATAAAAACGCTTTCAGAAGATCGATCAAAACAGAGTGCACAAAATATACATGTATGAAAAGACTTTATGAGGAGATCAGGGGACGCCCGAAAACACTTCCATAAAGCAATAACGTCATAAGATGAATGCCATAAGACAATAATGTCATAAGGCGACTGTCATAAGACAATCAAACTGTGGATAATCCTTAATTAAGAAAAAAACCCGGTTTAAGTCCCGGACAGAGCCTTTGCGGCCAAATAACCGAAAAGGCAAGTTCAGTGGAAAAATTTTTAGCCTCGGAATAAGTCTTGAAAAGGTAACAGCCAGTAGATAGCCTGATCAGCATCTTGAAAAGGCGTATGCCATTAGATAAATCCAAATAAGGGCTAAAGTAGCAGAAAGGCCACATTATAAAAGTACGCAAAGTAACAAGAACATATCCGGTACACACAGACAGAAATCAGATAAATTATTCAGAAAATATAAGCAGTTCACATAGGAGGAATCTGCAACAAATGAGAAGGGGAGGCATCAGGATCTGCGGAAAGGGCACACAAGTACTGAGAATGGATGTCTTCCAGATCACTCATTGCTCTTTTCAGATGAGTTACGGTATCCCTCACAAGCTCGGAACCACTGGGAGTAATGCGACCCTCCGCAGTAAGAACGCGAAGGAATTCCGACTTGGCATCCATCCTATTTGCATTACATAAGTTGGAGATCCTCGCACCCACCTCAGGGCCATTCAAGAAAGATTTACAGACATGCGGGATTACCTCTGTAATAAGCTGCCTGTACTTCCCTCGCAGATCCACAAGGGCAACACGATCACTCTCAAGCATCGCATTCTTACCAGACAAATCCTCCTTCAGTAAAGTGATCTCCTCTCCCTTCGAACGGACGCTTTCACGAACAGCCTCAAGTTCTGCAGTCAATCCACTCAATCTCACTTCCAAATCTGACACCTTAAACTCTAAAGATAGCTTCTCTGTCTTCAGCTTTTCAACCTGCTCGGCCGATGGACCTGAATCACTTGAGAACTCACGCATCCTTGAGTCCATCACAATAATATCACATTGCCAATTATGGAAGCACAGAAGGACGACTGATTGAATAACTCAGAAAGCCTTGCCAAATCCAGACTCATCAACTTTAAAATCCACTCGGGTGGAGCAACAGAACTAATGCTATGATGGCAGGACAGTCCGTTAGGAGCATGGAGCAAAGGATTAAAACCTGGAGGAACATAAGAAGACATCACAAGCCAAAACAGAAGAGATGAAGAAATCTCTTCTACAAGATAGCCACATACCAGAATCTCCGGCTGCACCTAAAGATCTCTTAGTCCTCTTTCGGGACGAATACACATTAGACCTCCGTGCGGATGTCTTCTTCATGCTCCTAAGACGACCGCCAACAGTGCCCTGCTCGTCCCCGGGTCGATCACAATTCTCTCCACTAGTAGGGCAATCTGATAATTCAACAACCGGAGGAACAACCAAGCCAACCTCGTGAGAAATGGCCTCACCTGCCTAACATATGGCCTCCAGCCCTGCACGGTCGTTGGCCTGAGGATCAGTGGCCCCGGCAGAAACCTCTGGACCTGAGGCAGTAACAAAAGCGGCAACCTTCATAACAAGCTGAGCAAGGAAAGATTGTATGTTGATCATTTACTTGAACGCCATCCTATAAGAAGCATACAAAGAGGATATATTTAAAACAAAAAGGCGAGGCGAATCAAACCCTAAATGGAACAGATGACAGCAAAAGAGGTGGTCAGTTAATCAGAACTATGTAGCAAGATCATTCCTATCCTATGGATACGAAAAAGAGAGAAGGAGACCTAAGAGTGGGACACAATATTATAAACATAACAAGAGGCAAGGTTGACTATATACTAAGAAGAGTCCGAATCTCCAAATCAGCCGGTAATCACGATTAGGATTTTCAGAAAGGATAAATCAAGATGCAACCACAATATAAAAGAAAGGATCTAGCCAAGAGCACATACCTTTTTGAACAAATACGATCGAGATCTCAGGAAGACGATGGATGAATTGTCGAAGACGCAGTCGCCGGCGAAAGGTAAAATATTTTTAAAGTACTAAATATGCTATATATATCAGGAGTATTTCGGCAGAAGTCACCACCTAAATCTTAACCGTTGGATCAGCACACAAAAATTTTCGGACTCAAACAAGCACGTTGCTTTTAAGGGACCTCCGTAAAGGTGACCTTAGGAAGTAATTGTTGTTTAAGTCTAATGCGATTTTCTACAGATAGAACCTCCCATCAGACTGGGGGGCTTGATGACATACCGTATACGGAGCTGTAGCTCCGTATCTGGAGCCGAAGCAGAGATACCTTCGTAAAAACACTTATACCTAGAAACGGAGCTCGACCTCCGATCTCCCGAGGTAATGAAAAACCCAGCTCCAAGCTAGGGAGCATCTAGAGGATCGGATATAGATACTTTCTATGATTATCCGACCCCAATAAACATAATTAAAGTCCGAACATCTAGGACGCGGCTTGGTAACAAGATCGACACAAATCTCCCTATGAAGGAAATAAGATATTCACAAAGGAGGAAGAGATTTAACACCATTCGATATACAAAACCCTAAATCATCTATTGTTTATTCAACCTCCGAATAAACCCTCAACTACCCAATAAACCCTTAGTCGCACAAAACGACTCCGGGATCAACAAACAACGAATACGCCCGACCTTCGCAAACCCTCAGCCTCGCCAGGCGGCTGGGAGTAAAACAATATCAGGCGTAAAGCGGTCTTTGACCCTCTGACCGGAAGGGAATCGCCAACAAAACACCTCCAACCCAGCTCACACCTTCGGTTGAGCTATAGTGCGATTATTTGATCAAACACTGCCTTTGCCTCCAAAGCATGCTACTCTGCCATCAGTCCCTCATATTGCTCCTTTGTTGGCCCGGATTCCTCAGAGGCCTCCCGCAATATCGCATCCAATGCACTACCAATAATAGCACTGCAGAAGATTGAGCAGTTAAAGAAGGCAGATAGCTCTGGGACCTCCATATTCATCAAACCGTTGACCCATCCAGAGGGAGCAATGCTTTGTAGGTCACGATGACATGAGGAAGCATCAAGAGCCTCCTCAAGAGGGTTGAAGACTGCAGTTCAAAATAATAAAGGTCACATTCATATAACATAATAGTACAAAGGCAAAAGCTAATGGGGGGCTTACAAGAAGACTGTAAAGGCACTTTAGCAGCTTTGGTCTTATATTTCTTCGATCGGGGGCCACTGACACCTTTGGACGAACCTTTTCTCTTCCTCAAATGGCTAGCAACAGTATTCTCCTGAGATTCTTCTTCAGCATCTTCACCAATGCCATCAGATACATCCACAACATCATGTTCTTCCACTTATCCCTGAGTCGCAGTGATAGGTGTCTCAGTTGGCACCTCAGCAGAAGCCCCCTCCTGCACCACAGATGATGGGGTCGATGGGGGAGCTAGAGCTACTGGCTTGAAGACAATACCGGATAATGCAGGCTGCCTATCAATTAATTCCTTAAAAGATATCTCTGCCAACAAAGGTAACCTAGATCAATACTCATAACATTTATCAAAACATAAAAGACGGAAGGAACAAAGAGCAGAACAACAAAGACAGAGTATACAAAGGAGTTAACCTACCCCGACCATTACATTCAATCGCAACATCCAATGTCCATACTCCCAACACCTTGCAACATGAGACTTAAACAAAACAGCCTCTGGATATACGCACAGTTTTATACCACAAGAAGACAGGCAATCAACATCCGCCTGCCTCACACCAAACACACTAGGAACACCTATGGATTCATACTTCAACCTACTCCTATCCAACAAACCATTGCGATCAGGAGGAATCAATGACTGATCAACGAAAACAAACAAGTCTTTCCAATCCCTAACCTCAGTACCCCCAGCAATAAAAAGTTCATAGTTACCGTTCTTAGAGACGGTGACCTAATCACCTGACTCATTCAGTTTATAAAAGAAGTTAAACAAAGCAACAGATGGTTCTATACGATTGGCACAACATAGGACCTGGAAAGCAATGATCTTTGCAATTCCAGTCGGATGAACAGTAGAGATGTGGCACGGATAGGTAATCTATGACGGCAAGGAAAAAAGATGACAAAGGAATCCTAAGGTTACCAAGGGTAAAATCTTTCATATATAGCCCGACAAAACCCACCGGAGGATTGCATTGGATTGCCCTCTTTCCGGATAACGGACTAAGCTAGGGTATTGCGAAAAATACGCAGCTACAAAATTCTGATAGTAGAGTGATTCATAACATTGGTGATATTCTCTATTCCTCTTTTCGTCATTATGTTATACGGAATAAAAGAAAAAAGACGGATGAAGACGTATACCTGGATGAAGATCGGCAAACGAAGAAGCGCGAGAATGGATTTAGGAGGTCAGAATTAAAACAGAGGCAAAAAACCTTTTTTTGGTAATAAGTCGGTCATTATAACAGGTAATAATCACGGGTAACTACCCAGTGATAAGTTACCCCGGGGAGCGTGCCATCAAGTTGCCACTAAGGGATAAAGTCATCATTATGACTCTAATAGATACTACTTATATGTCGTTTATATATCCGATTAAAGCTAACAACGGAGCAACGGAGCTACGGAGCACATCTTTTTGCGCTTCGAAGGTATAATAATTACTTTTATTTATTTTTAGAAGTCTAATGCGATATTCTACAGATGAGAATCTCCCATCAGACTGGGGGGCTTGATGATATACCCTATACGGAGCTCTACCTCCGTACCCGAAGTAGAATACGAAGCCACCTTCGTACAGGTAAAATTACTTATCTATATACCCAGAACGGAGCTCGACCTCCATTCAAAATGATTAATCCAGAGCTTAAGGTAACAATTACCCAGCTCTGGGGAAATACACAAGAAAGATCAATATAGATTCTTTCCATGATTATTCGATTAAAGCACATATATTGGACACGGTTTACCAAAAGATTGACATACATTCCCTCAAAAAAGAAAATAATATATTATCAAAGGAGGAAGAGATTTACCTTAATTCTCTTACCCTCCTCTCCAAGTTTCCTACCCTCTATATAAATAGAGGAAGAAGCCATACGACATATATAATCTCTCGAACCCTAGAAAATACTTTACCCAAACACCGGATCAATCTTCATAATCCGGTGATCATCCCAAACACAATTAAGGCGTAAAGCGGCCGCCGCCCGATTACCCTTAGGGAATCGCCTCCAAATCACTATCAACACCCTAATCCTCCTTACTCACACCTCCGGTTGAGCCATAGTGCGATTATTTGATCAAATAGCAGCTATTTGCCCAAGCTTATATAAACTATGCCACCATTGTTTTAAAGAAGATCATCTAAAGGCTGATTGCCCAGAGCTAAAGGAAGATAATAGAAAGGCACAACAGATAAAAGAAGCAGAAGCAAAGACGAGAGCGGGGGTTTTAAGCCCAGGACACGATCTTTTAAGATTACTACATAAGAAGTTAAAGATTGTCAGGATGTGGTGACAGGTACTCTTGAGGTAAATTTCATGTATGTACCCGATATTTTAATATAATGTGATAGTAGATGGTGGAGGAATTAGGAAAATGGAGGAAAGCTTATTGTTTAAGGAAAATGGAGGAAAGCTTAATGTGATATGTACCTATATTAATATTAATAACCAACTAGGTTGGATCTGGAGTCCTTGCATCTGGAAACAGACGTCATGAGTTCGATCCTCATGCCTAGTAAGGCTGAAGGTCATTTTATAAGTTTGGTAGAACCTGAAACCAGTCTATCTACATTTGGTAGGGGTAAATCTGTCTACATCTCAACCTCCACATGTTGAAACCCAAAACCCATAAAAGATGACTTTTATATAACTTTATAGCTCAAAAACCGAGAAAAAAAGGATTTGAATATATGATCAGCTATAAAAGGAGTTTTAACTAAACTAGCGTTATTCTTTTTTCACTTAATATACTTAATAATTAGAATATAATACATTTAATTAAATTTTACAGTGTGTTTCTTTTTCAACATAACAAGGGAAAGTATCCGCGCGTTGCGGCGGTGAGATGGTGGGGGTGATAGGTCATAGTGTGATAGGTCATAGGAGGTGATAGGTCATAGAGTGTGATAGCCAAATTCCATAGCCGTACGGGCTCTGCCTTCGGATTTAAAAATTCATCAAAAGTATATCGAATGACATCTCTAATGAAAGAGCATGAAATTTTAACAACACCATATAATTTTTATAATTTATCAATGTACGGTTTTTGAGATAAAAGTTTTTGAATGAATTAGGGAATAAATGATTTATAGAGGAGAGGAAAAAATGAGTGGTTGAGATTTGAGGAGAGAGAAAAAATGAGTGGTTGAGATTTGAGGAGAGAGTAAAAAATGAGTGGTTGAGTGTAACATCCCAAACTTTTTGACGTTGACCGTTAACTTGTCGTTAGCGACCGTTAGTCACTATGTGTTTTATATGTGCTTATGTGAATTAACTGATTTACGTGAGATATGTATTAACGTGATTTAAAGTAATGAAATTAAACTTTATAATGAATAATGAAGTCAATTAGTGTTCCTGATAAGATATAAGGGTCGTTAAGTGTTTCTGAATGCGTTAAACGAGCCGTTAAGTGTCGAAACGAATTATAAGGAAGTGCGAGGGCCTAGATGTAAAGTTTGAAAGTTTCTCCAGTATATAAGGGGCCCTATGCACGACCATAATGCTGGGAAATCAGATCCAAACCCTAGAAATTTCTTACATACAAAACCCTAGGTCAATTCTTCAAGTTATAGTCGATTTCGGGGGATTTCAGAAGGGATTTCGCTTGCTTTTCAATCCGTTAATCTTTTCTACAGGTATAGCATCATCTATTGATTGTTAATTAAATTTTCAATTAGGTTTTGTCCATGTAGATTCGGCCATGACCATAAGGGTTGGGGTTGCTTGATCTTGATGTTTTCGGGTAAAAAACGACGTTTTCGTGAATTGAATCGTTAATTGAATTGGTTAACAACATCAAGCTGCAAACTTTAATGATGAATTGTGTTGATTAGATATATTAAAGCCTATTCTAGGTGGTTAATTGGAAACCTACTTGATGTATTGAGTTTTTGATCAAAACGTTACCGATTTTACGTTTTTCGGGTGTTTTAATCATTGTTATATTTGATTCAAGGATCAATTGATGTTTTCAAAGGCTTAACCTATTCAATATTAATTTAATGGGTATAAGTCGTGGTGGAGGTTTGGAATTCGTTTGAAAGGAGTTTAAGATGAAATGAAATCAAAGTTGCTGGTCGAACCCCGATATGCGGTGCATGGGGATTCCATGCGGTGCACAAATGGGGTCTGGGATTTTCTGATCTCTGAAAAAGTGATTTATGCGGCGCATAGAAGGGGCATGCGGCGCATATTCTTGTCTGGTGGTCGTTTAGGCTTGTTTTAGTGCTCATTTGACCCATAGACCTTAGGTATAAGTTATGTTGATGTTTAGGGAACTTGGAGATGTTCTTTAAGGTCCCGTTTATGTTACATGTCGATTATATGTGTGTGATAGGTAGTCGGGAACTTGAACAAGATACTTTAAAGTTGCTTATTGATCGTTGTGCCCGTCATCAGGTAAGATACATGACATTTATCATGCTGGAGGCACAACAAAAGTAGTTTTCTTTAATTAACCTCTTAATCAGATTATCTTATGTGTGTTGGGTTATCCGGGTTATGCGGGAGGTTATATGGGAACTTATGCATGTTGAAGTAGTTAATTATGTTGTGATGACGTTTAAAGTTGAAGTAATTATATGCATGTGTAGTATAATGCTTACGTTGATGTTGCTATGAATATGATATGTGTTATTGATTCATTTCGTTGTTATGACTTAATGCTGATATGTGACGACTTATATGTGGCTCTTAAGTATGAAATGTCTAGTTCACTAGATACACAAAAGAAATGTTATGAGTTGTGCACGTTAGTGTAATTAAACGTTGAAGTAGAAGTGACATTAACTAGGTAATGAATATACCTAAAGTTAATATAAAGTAAAGTAAGATGTAGGTGATTAGTTTAGGTGAAAGTGTAGCCTAAACTAATATAAAGTAAAGAAAGATGAATAAAAGTGATTAGTTTAGGTGAAAGTGTAGCCTAAGCTAATAAAGATAAGAAGTCTCGAGCATAACTTGTGTTAAGCTTAACCCGTGCTAGTTGAAAAGCTAGTCGTATGTGGTCGCTTGAGTGGCTCCTTGCGGCATAGTCGTTGATCTAGTATTTCCGGGTGGAGTGACTAACCATCATGACGGGATACAATAAGTGGTCGCTTGAGTGTTTTCTTGCGGCATAGTTGTTGATCTAGTATTCCCGGGTGGAGTGACTAACCACCAATGTTAAAAGCGTAACGGGATGCTTAAAGGAAGTTGATTAAAGTTGATTAAAGTTGATAAGATGATAAGTTGATAAGCTGATAAGTTGATAAGTTGATTAAGTTGCTTATAAGTATGATTTATCGTTGATAGGCACAATTAGGAGTATGTACTCTACTTGTGTTAGTATGTATACGTGGGATATGTTTACGTGTGTTATGCTAAGTTATGAGATGTTGATTATGTTGAAAGTATATGATGATATGATATGAGATGTTGACCAAGTTGTAAGATGTGCTGATATGTTAAAAGATGTTCATTAAGTTGTACGCACTCGTTGATGTGATATGAAATGTGATGGAATGTGGGAAAAGGGGAAGTATGAGTTGATCTATGATAATTGTGGATGAAGTGTAATGTGATCATGTTTAAATAAGTAAAATATGAAGAACGTTTATGAAAGTAAAATGAAGAACGTTTTATCAAATTGTGTGTATCTTACTTAGCTAATTTATTGGCTAACACTTGTTTTTATGAAAATGTTGTGTCCTTCATGATAAGCAGGTCTGAGCTAGAGAAAGGTTTAGCTCGTGAGATGGGTAGATGCAATAAAGAAGACTAGCATAGATTGTTGAATGCTTAGACTTCCCATAGCCTATGTTTCGGCTACAATATTTACGTTTATGATGAATGTAATAGTGGATGACATTTATGTTGGTGCCGTGACTTGGATTTCCATTCATATTGTTTTGATGATGCACTTTAGTAATACCATTTTATGAAAGGTATCATCCGGTTACGGATGAGACAATTTTTAAATGATCTTTTCCGCTACGTTTAAACGTCCTTTGGCAAAGTTTTTGAAAATCAAGGTTTTGAAATGGCGGGTGTTACATTGAGATTTAAGGGTATATTAGGTAGAGATGTTTAAATTAGTGAATAAAGAATAGGGGTAATTTAGGTCGTTCAATTACTTAATTGAGATTTGAAAAAAGGACAAAATGTTTTATAAGATAGTATAGATATTAGATATTAGATAATCGGATAAATGACATATTTTTACTTAATGCATATTTAAATAGAGATTAGGTATTATAAAACAAGTATTAAAGTAAACAAATAAGATAAAATTTTGACCGTTAGATCATGATTAAATTGATATTCACGAAACAATTGATAAACAATGATTTTAATCAGGCACAGTCATTTTCAGTGAATAGAACCCGTTGTTTTATTTTAAGAGTAAATTACATTTTTCGTCCCTGAACTTGGCACGTTTTGCACTTTTCGTCCTTAAAGTAAAAAAAATAGCACTTTTCGTCCTTGAACTTGGCACTTTTTTCACTTTTCGTCCCCGCGATAACGGCTGTTAGTTTTTCTCCGTTAAAGTTGGAACGTTCGTTAGTTTTTTTGTTCACTTTTCGTCCTTTCCATTTTTTCACTTTATTTTCATTTTGATAATTTCATAACTGTACAATGGTGTATAAACCGTATTTAAAAAAAGAGCAAGAGACATATTACATTTTTTTTATATTTATACTTACTAAAATATATTTATCGCAAGTTAGATAACACAATATACTTAACAAAAACATTATAGTATAATTATGGGTTGGTTTGATGATTTGTAAAGTTCAATAATCAAAAATGTTAAATAATTTACATATATATGTTTAATTAGATATGATCATAATAAATATAATACTACTTTTAATAATACTAAAAGTATGAATATTTATTGTTTATTAATGCTATTTTGAAAGGGAAAAAAAAAGTTTAATTAAGTATAGCCTAAAAGATACATGCGTCATTTAAATATAGTGTCATGTGTCACCTAAAGAAAACCTCAATCGTATTTTAGTACATTGGTAGAGATGACATATTATGTGTTTGATTTTATTTATTAATCGTGTTAATTGTACTTTTATTTAATGTTTTGTTCGATGTGTTCATAGAGTTTCGTGCTTTCTTTGTATTATTTGATACTGACTCTACTCATTCAATATTTTCTTTTGAGATTCGTTGCCTACTCCTTTACGATTTCTACATCGCTGGGCAGTTATGAAATTATCGAAATGAAAATAAAGTGAAAAAAATGGAAAGGACGGAAAGTGAACAAAAAAACTAACGAACGTTGCAACTTTAACGAAGAAAAACTAACAGCCGTTATCGCGGGGACGAAAAGTGAAAAAAGTGCTAAGTTCAGGGACGAAAAGTGCTATTTTTTCACTTTAAGGACGAAAAGTGCAAAATGAGCCAAGTTCAGGGACGAAAAATGTAATTTACTCTTTAACAAGTGGCCCTAAGTTACGGTCAGGGCTTCAGCACAAGGTTCCCACTCTGTCATTCATTCACTCCGGGCCTCCGCTCTCTCTCCACCGATTTCATCATTAGATAGGTTCCGTTATCTGTTCTCAGTTTTCAATTTTAATATTTCTGCTCATCCGATTTATATATATACACACACATATTTTTATATTTCTGCTCCTCCTCAGATTTATATATATATATATATATATGTCTGATGTTTGTGTGTTTGCTTATACTCGATTGTGTAAATGACTTCACTACAAGTATATATAATTTTTTAATAAAGTAAATTACTTGATCAAGTTTTCTCCAAATGTGTAGAGAAATTGATGGTATATAGGGCTGATCTTTAAAGTTAAGTTTATATATAATTGATAGGAGAAACGAGTATTAATATGATTTGAAAAAGAGAAACCGAGTGAATGCCTTAGCCTTAATAATCACATTTTTTTAATCCACTTTGGTATGGAAGGCCAGATGATTCACGGAAGAGAATAAAGGATTAAGGACTAAGCTCTGTAAACAAAAAGAAGATGTTGTTTAAAGTTCCAAGAAAGGGCTATGGTTCACTCGCGGTCGAAGAAGAGGAGCGACGGAACTTACTAATTTACTGATTGAACAGGGTGAAAAGAATCACCAGTTGATGCGGAAGAAGCTGTCTTAGCATGGTTTTGCCAAAGAAGTTCACGCAGCAAACAAACTGAGTAGGGAAGTTGTTGAATCTTAATTGGATAAGTAACTCTTCGAGAACGAATTGCGGACTCGGAGGCTATACAGACTCTGCGGCTCTTACCCTTTGGCTTGGCATTCAACCATACGGTATACTCTCTAGCTAGGCATTCAGGCATGTTGGGCTACTCTGCTCTTTTGGGATACGAGTAGCCCACTGTTTCTGCCTGGTCGAGAGAGTACACCTCTGCTTCTGCCAGCCTACGGTACAGAGCCTTATAGGCTAGCCGCCCGGAGAAGAAGATCACCCGACCTTCTTCCCCTGGCTACACTCCGGAGATGAAGATCACCCGACCTTCCTCTCCTGGGCTAACCTTAGTAAGAGGCTTAGTTGCTGTTTGATAACCATAGCTATTGCATCGTTTGCCCCAATGATGGCCTTTCTGATCTCATCCGTATTCCGATCAAAGAATCAAAGAAAGAAGGTTTCAGTTTCATAAAGCAAGCACCTCTTTCCAGCCTTAGTCAAATAGCCACCGAGGCAAGGGGGCGCAGTTCTTAAACAGAAGAATGGCGATAAAGAGGAAATGATTCAAATTCAAGAAAAAAAGAGTCGAATTGTAAGTCAAGTAAGAAGGAAGGAGGCTAGCCCCCGAAAATGCTCCGCGCCTAGGTTCTTTTGTCGTTGGGGCTTACACCTTGTGACTCATTCATTCGGTCGAGCGTTCCTCGGGCGTCGATCAATCCTGAATCACAGGCCGCTCTGTCATTGTCTGATTTTTGGTTGTCTGATCACACTTCTCAAAGATTGCATCATCGACGCGAATCTCTTTGACCTTGACTGTGTTGGCGATAGGTTCACCCGGGAGAAAGAAGGGGTCAAAGAACGCTTGGATTGGGCTTTTTGTAACCAATCTTGGGCAGCTAAGTTCCCCCCGGATTCAGGTCCCACCATACGTCTGTACAAAAACATCATAAACCTTTCACAGATTCGTCTTCCTTTACTGTAAAGTGAGGAACTTATTGACACGAATGAACTAGATCAGTTGCTTCTCCCCATTCTATATGAACCTACATCTGCTCTTTTAAATGCAGTTTTAGGCCTCTTATTTAGGCTTTGATTAGCGACAAACATAACTTCGTTGTAGGCCCCGGAACACAAACACAATGAGAACACCTACACAATGAGGTCGTTGGACGAGGGCCTGCACTCACTCTGTTCTCCTCCCCCTTAGGTATAGAGCAAGCTCTAAGTTTGTATTGGATTTTCTAGATGCTCTAAAAGTAAGGTATGTTGTTGCTTTGAAAGGTACCGACTAGGTACCTGTTATATTAAATGATAATGTGACATTAATTGTATACATTGTTGGCAGTGGCACAGTGCAAAGAATTTGATTTATTAAGTGTAGATTCTATGTGTCCACATACATTTTATGCAAAATGTTGTTCCGTTAATCAAGATGGAGTAATGTTTTGTATGTTTAGTTGTGCTCCAGTAATTATGCTAAATTTTGTCCCATTAATCGTGAAACAATTTGGATGATTTGCGTACAAAAAAAAAAGAGTAACTGACCCTCAGGCGACCCCCCGACGACTGTTCATAGGAGAGGTCAATCACATAATCTGTGGTTAAGGGTATCCCGTCCGTTGTACTGTAAATGGTTATAGTGACAGTTATAATATCTACCGGAGGTAATTCTCCTTTACCGTATAAAACAATATGGTTAAAGGAACATGGGGATGGGGTTTGGACCCCTGATCTCCTCTTTTATGCTAAATGTCAGTCTGGTGTACGCATATGGTTGCCACAGTTAAGTGGCTTTTTTTTCTCTAAAAATCACCATAACATGGTATCATGTGATGAACCCATCCAGTACGCCTTTCGTTGAAGGACCATTAAGCTGCTCAATCTTGCTTCATCAACCCATTGACCAGTAAACTGCTCGATTCTGCCTTGTCGGTTCATCTATTGCACCATATTCATGCAGTGGTATACGTCACGTTGTCACAAACATATAATTACACCAATCCATCAATATATGGAATGGTATCAGTTACCAATTTAGCTTGGCCCCACATGTGAAGTTGAGAGACGCGGGTTCGATCCCTAGGATGCCCATATCATGTGGGTATTAAGTGAAGGTATTTCACTGGCATCAAAAACCTTACATGGAGGTCATGATGGGGATCCAATGTTGTTCCCGGGACAGGGTGCCCCCTTTTTTCACAAACATATAATTTATTTATATTTATAATTAACTTCCATGCATCATTTTTTATTTTGGGAATTTAGGCAACTCAGCACAATTTGTGTCAAGCACTCTCAGTATTGAGTTGTTTGATACAAATTAGGTAACTATTTCAAATGTAGCACATTAATGTAGAAGTGCATTTATCTTAAATGTGATTTCTGGAGTACGACTTTAATTTTAGCAAATTTCAACATGAGTAACCGATAGAAGGTATATCAATGGTTCTGGTAGGATTGATGGTTATGTGTTGGTGTAATATATGATAGTGTGTTAGGTCTTTGCTATCAGGACAAAATATGTAGATGTCATTACCAGTTTGGTATGGTTTCCTTTAATTAACAATCTATGCAACTCAGGCTATACTTCATTAATTCTTCCTCTAAAATTTGCATTTAATATCCTACAACTCCTGAAAATTGTGGCAAGATCATTTTGGAAGCAAACTTGAGAAATGGCTAAACCACATATATGAACTAATTTAAAGGTGCTTTATCTTTCCAGTATTATGTTGTGCCACATCAGGATTGCAGATACTAACTGGGCTTCAAATTGAACATATATTGCTGAGTACTGACTGTATTAGGTAAAGCAACCTCTGAATTGTCTAGTTTTCCTTGGTAAGTATAACCATTTTCCATCACCTATGATTAATGTTGGAAGTTGGGGGTCAACTTGGTGTAAACTAAAAGTCTACAATGTTTCCCTATAACTCATCGGATATGCATCTTAGTATTATAATAAGTTTCTTTTGTTGACTATGTTAAGCGGATTAAGGAGTTGTAGAATTATTCATATGTTCTTTGAGTTTTGTTCTTTTATTATTTATTTATAATGATTCTTGTTATTATATCTACTTCAGGGTATTAGATTGGCAAAGTTCTACATTTGAGAATAATTCAGCATGGCTGCAGCAGAAGAGAACAATACACTTTTCCCAATCTTTATTTTCTCCCTATTGGCTCTGCCTTTAGTTCCTTACACAATATTTGGGCTATATCATTTAGTTACTAAGAAGGCTAGGATTGCCAAGTGCCAATGTTCAGTCTGCCTACAGTCTGGAAAGTACCACAAGTCCATATTTAGGCGTGTCAGTTTCTAATTAAACCCATCTCTATAGTTTCATCCAATTTTTAATAATCCATTAACTTGTAAGTCAGTAATCAGTATAATAAGTCGTTTCTGAGTTCCTCTATTTCTTTTGTCTCAACAGATATCGAATTTTTCTACATACAGTAACTTGTCTATTCTGATGCTTTGGGTGATAATGGTGATGTTGGCATATCACATAAAAAGTAGCAGCCATGAGGTAATTTGATAACTAATCGTGGTGATATCTCTGGATTTTGTATTGATCCAATAATTTTATTGTAATCATCGTAAAGTTTAGTGCATGGAACCATACAACATAATTCAAGTCATCCTAGCGTTTGTCTGTAGAAGTATTTTATACGTAGCTTTCTTTTTCTCCTGGTTTCTTTCTGTCACTGTGTATGTATAGCATAGGTTCCTCTACTATAGCAAGGATATCTCTAAAGCGCTGAATGTTGGAGATTCCACTTGAAATATGAGTTCTATATTGTCCTATTTGTTAGTGTCGCCCTTTTGTTCTTATTTGGCAGGTTGAAATTTTTGAGCCATTCAGTATTCTAGGATTAGAATATGGAGCTACAGATTCAGAAATCAAGAAGGCATATAGGAGACTTTCCATCCAGTACCACCCAGATAAAAATCCAGACCCAGGTTGATGATTGTTTGGTCCTACTCTTTGGATTTTATTCTTTCTCGAATCATGTTCTTGATGCTATGTACATGAAGCTAAAGGTTATAAGTTTTTGTTTGCTTTTTCAGAGGCCCACAATTATTTCGTGGAATACATATCCAAGGCTTATCAAGCTCTGACAGATCCAGTATCACGCGAGAACTTTGAAAAATATGGCCATCCTGATGGCAGGCAGGTACGATTTATATTCTAATCAATACGGATGTGGTTCATCTAGCTCTTTGGGGTACAATATATAAGCTAAGTTATCCTGATCGTACTTGTTTTTACAGGGGCTTCAAATGGGTATTGCCCTTCCTCAGTTTCTATTAAACATTGATGGGAAGTCAGGGGCCGTAAATTTACTTGGAATTGTTGGGGTGTGCATCATTTTACCTTTGGTAATTGCTGTGATGTACTTATCTAGATCGGCCAAATATACGGGAAACTATGTCTTGAAGCATACATTATCTGCATATTTCTATCTTATGAAGCCCTCTTTGGCTCCAAGGTACGAATTACTTCAACTATTTGATTTACATAACCAGAGTGTTGTTTACTTGATGTCAACTGTGAAATCGTCCTTCCTTTTATGAAAAATCTGAATGACTAAAAACCTCACATTTCTCGAGTAAAGCAACTTTTATCACTGTTCTTTATATTTTTAATCTAATCCTTCATGTGGTATAAGATCTTCCCACTTGCCACCCCTTACTAATAATCTCATGCATGTTACTAGACTACCATCCGTTAATGAACAAAAACAACAGGTTGGTTCTTATTTTGTTTCTATTTACCTTTTTTGTATCAACAATACAGCAAGGTAATGGATGTTTTTATAAAAGCTGCTGAATACATGGAAATTCCAGTCCGTCGGAGTGATGGAGAACCCCTTCAGAAACTATTTATCCTGGTCAGAAGTGAGTTGAATTTGGACCTTAAGAATATCAAGCAAGAACAAGCTAAGTTTTGGAAGCAACATCCGGCTCTAGTGAAGGTTATATCTATTAACATAAATGGTTAGCTCTCACTACGTGTTGATATTTTGTATTCTGTATTAATACCTTGTTACAACTTTTGACTGCAGACAGAATTGTTAGTTCAAGCCCAACTAACGCGTGAAACGGGATGTCTGTCTCCATCCCTGCAGCATGATTTCAGGCGTATACTTGAGGTTGCACCTCGACTTCTTGAAGAGTTAATGAAGGTCTGTGAAGTGTGAATTCTATATTATTTATAATGGAAAAAAGGCTATCTGGAGCTTTTCTACTGTTCCATACTCTTAAATGGTGTGACAAAATTACCATCTGGTTGCCAACATAGAGGGTAGGTTTGGCAAAAGTATCTGGGGCTGGAGCTGAGGCTGAAGCTTATTTTATAAAGCTTCCTTTCACAGACTTTAATTTTAGATACTTTTAGGGGCTTTTAGCCTTTTAGGAGCTTTTTGAGGATGAGGCTTTCTTTTTGAATACTATATCCTAAATATGGTTTTTTTATTTTATGTTAAATGGGGGCTTCAATTTAAAAGCCTTTAGCTCAAACTTTAAAAAGCCCCTTAAAAACCCTTGCCAAACACACCCAGAATATTTCATTTTGCAGAATCTTTTATGTAAATGTAGAATCACTATGCATCGTCTTGTTATCAACATGGTTGAATGTTGATTCTGAAACCACATGCTTAATGTCATTATATTTGGTCAATCTACATTTATAAGTATTTAAAATTTTACGAATTTGAGCCTTTCTTTGGTTCAATCTTTACAAAGGTAATATTGAATGTCTCTTTCATGTTATCTTGATATGTTATGAACATGGATGGTATCAGATTGTCAAGTTTTGGCAGATATGTTTCTTACCTCTATGCATTTAGGTATTTTGTCTTCTATTAAAATTTTAAAATCTTGTGAATGATATATTCAAATCGTTTTTTTTTTTAACTGCCAACTAAATTTTTATTTCATTCAACACGTTATATGAAGATGGTAAACACTACCATATGTACAGGTCTTACATTACACTGCTAAACACCGTACCATAATATTAAAATCGTTCTTCCTTGAACTTCCCAAATGTCCATTTTTTATGGGTGCTCTTCTTCTATTCCTTTCTTATAAGTTGGGGTGTATACGGTTGGCTGCGAGGGAGCTCCGTCTAGTTTTTGCCTAGTGTATGACATTTCTAGTTAATTTTTATATGTATCCTATATATTTCACATGTTGAATCTCCTGCCAGTTTTGAGAATTTTAATTTACTTTCTTGTGGTAGATGGCGGTTCTACAGCGTCCCCCACATGGACATGGATGGCTGAGGCCCGCAATTGGGGTGGTTGAGCTCTCGCAGAGTATAATACAGGTGTTGTTTACTTCTTCTTCAGTGATTTATTTGAATAAGAAAAATGAAGATCATATCATGTAGCTGTAATATAGCTTAACTAAAATCATAGCTCAGAAAATACTTAAAAAACGAACATTTGAATGAAAAGAGCGAATGAGCCGAGAGGCTTAATTTTCAATGGAGATAATATGATTCTTTTAATGTGAAGACATTATCTAGAGAAAAATTTCTATAATGATACGTTTATGTTAAGGGTAGTATACAATGCATATGCCACAATATGGTGCAAGAATTTGAATTTTAAACAGAGAAATTTTAAATCAACTGGATTAGCCTAATGATCAATTCTCGTTCATTGGAGTTTGGACACCATCAATTATGAAGATCAGATGCCGATAATCTAGTTCACATTCACATAAAAGTCAGAAGGTATGGGTGAACAAGAGAACAGAAAGTGCAAGCTTCATAAGTTCATAGGCACATTAATGGCCCGTCTGGTCTAGATGAGCACATGACCAGGCCATGGTTAGAATATCAAATGGCCATATAATTAATGTGATGACTGAAATTGCAAACTTTATGAGTTCATAGGCACATAAATGACCCTTATGGTCCGGCTGAGGCCCCTGCGCATGGCCAGGCCATGGTCAAAGTATCAAGTGGCTGTTAATTAATGCTTATCATAAAGAGCCAGCGACACTTTTATATGTTTGCACTTAACAGAGTTTCACCATGGCCCAGACATTAGATTAATAATTTTTTAAGCTAGTTCACTTGTCCAATTGAAATTATGAAAGTTTGGATGGATAGCAATACAATCCATATCTGAATGATAAACTCAGTTTAAAATGTCGATGAAATCTTTTCAATACTTGGTCTTACACTAGATGTATAACTGTTATTTTAGTTCTAATGGTTTTCAGAATTATGCCAACAGCCAAACTTGCTGAACCCATGCTGTTTCACTTTCCATAGAAAGTCCATTTACAGGTTGCTTTAAGAAGTTCTAGGTAGGGATGGCACCCGCGGGTAACGGGTGCGGATATCCCTTTTCCATTACCATGTCCGCGGGTTTTTCTTGATTCGTCAATTCGCAGATATCCACTAATGGGTTAAATATTTGATCCATGTCTATTACCCGCAGTTATACAAGCTTGCGGATAGATCCACGGATTATTATTATAAATTATATAATATGGCCATTAATAAAAAAACAACTATACATGAATTAACATCTATCGCCTACTCAATCAGTAATAGTGATATTTTTAAATTTACTAGATTTGAATTGAAAATTAGAAACATTATATAAATATATATCACTGGGCTATAA
This sequence comes from Erigeron breviscapus, assembly GCA_034093135.1. NCBI lineage: Eukaryota > Viridiplantae > Streptophyta > Magnoliopsida > Asterales > Asteraceae > Erigeron > Erigeron breviscapus. The sequence goes on along the minus strand of CM067169.1, from coordinate 114,358,426 downwards.
GACTATGGAATTAAACATAAAAATCAGAACATTTTTTAAAGCCTAGGTTTTTTTTTTAAAGCCTAGGTTTTTTTTTAAAGCGTTACGCTTTATGTAATAACTATATATTGCTTTTAGTATTTTTAGTATTAGTAACTCATGTCACTAATGCTAAGTTGCCAAGCTGGTCATAATTACACATGATTTGCAGTTCCGGCTCCTTAGTCGTTTACAGTTTACGTATACCTGTTTAACTAGACTACAGAGAAAATAAGACTTATTTTTTCATGTATGTAAGGCTCTTGTTTTACCTTTTCCATTTGTTAGTGCTGCTAATTTTTACAATGTTACATGTAGGCAGTTCCACTCAGTGCACGAAAACCTACTGGTGGGTCGGTTGAAGGAATTGCCCCTTTTCTGCAACTTCCACATTTCAGTGAGGCCGTCCTAAAAAAGCTTGCGAGGAAGGTATATCATTCTCTGGTCTTTGTGGTTCTTTTATTATACTCTTCTTGGGATAGATAAGATGTTATACAATGTGCTTTCAACTGATACATATTTCAGGCTTTTCATAAAGAATAGTTGGTGTTGTAAATTGAGATGGCAAATTAGTCTCTGGTGGGGTATTAGGCCAAATGGGTAGTAACAATTTGTTTGTAAATCAGGTTGCTGACCTACCAACACAATTTTGTCCAATTTTTGTATCTTGTAAATGAGTACTCTCTCAAATATAATGACCAAATATATCATATATAATAATATAATATAATAACATTAATGGAGATTTGCATGGTTTTTTTCAAGGAAAAAGAGGACTGAGACAGGGAGATCCTTTGTCACCATATCTTTTTACTTTAGTGATGGAAATACTTACTCTTATGTTGAGGAGAGCCGTTAATAATTCGGATGCTTTTAGGTTCCATCATAATTGCGAAGAACATCAGGTTATTAATTTGTGTTTTGCTGATGATTTATTCATTTTCTCGCATGCTGATGTGGTTTCTGTTCAAGTTATTATGAATGCTTTGGAGGAATTTCAGGGCGTTTCAGGGTTAGCTCCAAGTATTCCAAAAAGTACGGCATTTTTTTGCAATGTGTTGAATTATGTTAAACTCGACATTCTTAATATAATGCCGTTTGTGGAAGGAACATTACCTATAAAATACCTTGGTGTCCCGTTAGTTTCTAAAGGGCTGCTGTCTCGTGATTGCAAGGAGCTGGTTGACAAAATTCAAAGAAGAGTAAACGATTGGAAGAATAAATTCCTTTCTTTTGCAGGTAGGTTGCAACTCATTCAATCTGTTCTTTCTTCTATACATGTGTATTGGTCCACGGTATTCATTCTACCTACTAAATTGATACATGATATTGAACAAATTATGAGAACTTTTCTTTGGTGTCATGGAGAATTTAAGAAAGGAAAGGCTAAAGTGGCGTGGAAAGAGGTTTGTCTACCAAAAAATGAGGGAGGTTTGGGTATTCGAAGCCTTGAAACTTTTAATATTGCATTAATGACTATGCATATTGGAAGGATAATTACCTTACGAGAGTCTTTGTGGGTAAAATGGGTTCATACCTATCGCCTAAAAGGAAGGTGTTTTTGGGATGTCCCATCTCGGGGTAATCTCTCTTGGAGCTGGCGTAAGATACTTCAGGTCCGGCCTCTTGTTCAACAATTTCTTTGGTTCAACATTGGTAATGGACGATTAGCTTCAGCTTGGTTTGATAATTGGAGTGTATATTGTCCTTTGTTTTCTCAACTTTCAAGCAGAATTATCAATGGGGCAGGTTTTAACCTTGCTTTGAAGGTTGCGGATGTAGTTGAGGATGGACAATGGTGTTGGCCAGAGAATTGGAATCGAAAATTTCCAACTTTGGAACCACCTACTATTGACGAAAATAAAGATGATATGCTGTTTTGGAAAGTTGACAATGATAATCTTTTAAATATGGAGGTGGGCAGCATTTGGGAGAGTATTCGACCTAAAGCAGGGAAGGTGCCTTGGTTCGCTGTTGTATGGTTCTCTCATAATATTCCGAAACATTCTTTCTTGCTATGGTTGGTGATGCTCAATAAGCTCAAGACCCAAGACCGGTTAAGAGATTGGGATAAGCAAGGAAATATAAATGGGACGGAAGTGTGTTTCTTTTGTGAATCAACTCCTGATTCGCATGCTCACTTATTTTTTGAGTGCAGGTATACTAATGACATTTGGAAGGCTGTACGTGCAAGGGCACATTTATCTCATGCATCTAATGTATGGGACTCTATCATTGCTGATTTGCTACCGGTTGCTCACAAAAGATCGCTTCAGGTTGTGGTAGATAAATTAATTCTGGCTGCATCTGTGTATGCTGTATGGCAAGAACGGAATGCACGTCTTTTCAAGAAATCTAAGAGATCTGTGGCGCAGATTGTAGATGTGATTATGGGTACCATTCGGCTCAAGCTTCTTACTTGCAAGTTCAGAAGATCAAGGCGAATGGAGCAGTTTCTTAAGTCATGGGATTTGCCATTTTCATTATTGAATATTCCATAATATGTGTTAGATGTTTGTTTAAGGTCTAGCACTGGGTGCTATGGTGTCGATGTCACTTTATAGCTTTGGTTTTTGGTCATTGCACGTGTCTGTGCATGTGTCTGTACAAAGTCAATTTGGCATTTAGCCATATTGCCTGAACTATTATTTTCTCATTTATAATATTAACCGGGGTAATCCCTTTACCGAAAAAAAATAATGCTTTGTGACTTTAGCTGATTTTCTACATATCTTCTCTTCTAATTTCTAAAAGGTTTTCCCTTGGTAAAGGGTTACCCCAGCATGGTAAGCCATTTTTGGCTCATTGTAGCAGTCTAACCGGGCTTTGCCCGTAAATGGTTTCAGCCATTTCCTTCACCACCCCCAAGATAATGCCTAGGGCAGGATTTGAACTTGAGATCTCTTGTGAGGAATCAAGACTTCTTGCCACTAGACAACTTGGAGGTGGTTGATTTTCTACATATGACCTCTTTTTAATATAATTTTACCTCATTGAGCTGTTTTCATATTAATGTGTTGAAATGGCCACTTCTACTTTAGATGCCCTTCGTTTTAAAACGAGATATGAATTATCCAATTAATTTGCATCATCTATAATGTATGTTAGCAACCGTTAGTAGAATTTATATGAGAAGCAAGTCATCAGTATAGTAAAGTCGAAGTCCTCCCTCTGTGTGTGTTTGTGAAGATGGTGGCTGTAGTATGTCTTTAAAAGTCTACACGCTTCATGATTTTGTCCTTCCATAATATTCATAATTTCATATCATGTCAAATGATCTTCCAAAGAATTACAAAAAAACATTTGCTTGTCCCCTCATTGGTAAATAGGAATCATAACATATCCTTCACAATCACGTAAACGGGTAAATGGAACGGGGATGATATGTATTTGACTTGCATGTACGAGACCTAACTGGGGTTTCCCTGTTATTGTTACGGAAACTTTTTCCCTGCCCCCAAGATTGAACCCGGGACCTCTTGTGGACGCCTACCACAATGCCACCCTGGTGGTCGTTTTCTTTATAATAAAGACATTCTCCTTTTACAGTAAGTCTCTGTTGTTATTTCATCAACCTTTTTTAGAGACCTTTAATAAATATTTAAGAGGTTGTATGCTTTTATTATAGTGTATTTGCCAAAAAAAGGAGTTTTTAATCTGAATATTTGTAATGTAGGGGAACAATGATTTTCCTAACCTAAATGGGATAATTGTTTCATATATATATATTTGTTTTTAAAAGTGGATAATTGTTTCAATTTGATACATTCAAAGGAATATTATAAAAGTTAGTATGAGAACCACCTCCAAGGTAGCCTAGCGGTTAACATCTTGGACCTAATCCAGTTAGGTTCAATCATGGAGATGGCAATGGAAAGGGTCGAAAATAGTCACGGGATGCCCTGGTTAGATGCATACATCTGAGTCAAAAAAGATACTTCTTCCCTGGGTAACTTGAATAGAGAAAACCTCATCCGTTACTCATTTATGAAAGTTATATGATGTTGATACCTTTATAAATATATCAAATTGAGACAATTACCCACATTAGGTATCAAATTGAAATAGTTGCCCCTTTTAGTTGAGGAAATCATTTTACCCCCACATCAGGAAAAATCAAATTAATTTTCTTGGCATTAGTTATACTTTCAACTTGTTTGCATCGTTTTGTCGATACTACTTTTCTTATCAAGTGTAACCTAAATCAATCCACTTAGTTGGAAACGGGTCAGTTTGGATTGCATTTTGCTAAAAGTGGTTAGAATGTGAGTGAAAAGTTGAACGGGTTTGCTGGATCAAATTAATGCGTACGATACATTATTATAATATTGATTTCATAATAATATCTAAAGCTTTAATAGTTACAAAATACAGAAAAAAAGGACAAAGTGTCTTTGTTTGTACGTTGCTGATTGAGCTGATGCTTTTGACCCGATTCCATTTTGCCTTCCGGCCCTTTTGTTCTTTCTATCATATGTCCTTGGTTGCACTTTGCTAATTATTTTTTTTTTCTGCTTTCAGAAAGTTCGTACTTTTGAGGATTTTAGAGATTTGAACCAACAGGAGCGTGCAGATCTACTTACAAAAGTTGCTGGGTTCTCGCTATCCCAATCCCAAGACGTAGAAACGGTTCTAGAAATGATGCCTTCCATCACCTTCGATATCAAATGTGAAACTGAAGGTGAAGAAGCAATACAAGAAGGTGACATAGTCACAATGCGTGGATGGGTCACCCTTAACCGTAAGAACCACTTGGTTCGAGCCCTTCCCCATTGCCCCAATTACCCTTTTCACAAAGAAGAAAACTTTTGGTTACTATTATCCGACCCTAATTCCAACAGTGTCTGGATATCTCAAAAGGTCAGCTTCATGGATGAATCTGCAGCGTTAATCGCTGCCCCCAAGGTGATCCGGGAATCAAAGGAATGGGCCGGTGCTAGCCCAAAGGAATTAAATTCCGCTGTTAAAGAAGCAGTTGAGAAAGTGAGAAACGGGTCAAGATTGGCTTTTTGGCTCCTGAAGAGGGTACTTATAATTTGACTTTGTATTGCTTGAGTGACTCATGGCTTGGTTGTGATACGAAGATGAGTTTAAAGTTGAAGGTTTTGAAACGAACTCGAGCTGGGACGAGGGGTGGGGTTCAGGTGGATGAGGGTGCAGCAGGCGTTGAGGATGGGGTTGAAGAAGACGAGTATGATGATGATGAGAGTGAATACAGCGACGATGATGAAGATGATGTTGAACATGAAGAAACTAATGAAGATGTGGCCGATGGCTCTGATAGTGATTCGGATAACAAAGAAGATTAGAGGTTAGCTTTTATACTTGCCTTTCCTATATTGACTTGATCTATTTTGATTACAAGTTAGATTGTGTCTTAACAATTCCGGTTTTGTATGAAATGGTGTGACAAATCTTCAAATGATAGAAATATGTTTTAAGCTTCAGTAAGTAATTAAATGTCTCCTAAAGTATAAATCGTAAGATTAAAAAGACTTGCTTGTCCGTATGCTAATGAAGAAGGTGGCAAAACAATCTGAGTGTGTTGCGGTAAATTTTACAAGTAAAACAAATGATTCGATAGTTATATAACATATAAGGTTATCAAGACCAAAGATATTAAGTTTGACTATATGGAAGAGGAAGGGGAGTAGGTAGAAAAAGATGAATATGGAGGTGAATGGGTGTAGCCTGAGGGGTGTGAGTGTAAGAGGTGAATGACTAAACGAGGGTGTCCGGATTAAGGTCTTTTTCTTTCTATTTTTCTTGACATATTTATCGGTGGAAGTTGAACTTTTGACAAATTTAGGCACATCAAAACGTAGTTCAAGTGTGATAAAAGTTTTTGAAAATTCTTGACTTAGATTGAGAATTTTCTAAGTCATATTGTGATGAAATTATAATCTTATTCTTTTAGTATTTACATCTTATTATTGGATGAGAAATGTGCAGGACTAAAAGAGAACAAAAGGAAGAAAGAAGGACTGGTTATGTCAAAAGAAGAATTCTGATGATTAAAGCTTAAGTCGGTTACGAGATGGAGGACTAAAGGTGTCATTAGCCAATACTTGTTCGAGTATATATAGAAAACGACTTAGGGTTTCTAAGTATTATTATTCATTCAGGCATATTTGATATTTAGAGTATTTTGTGTATCTATTGTCTTTTCTTCTTTTCTCTCTAGATGATTATATAGATTCAAAATATTTGTAATAGAACATTCAACTATTAGTTGAGTGGATTACGATCGAATAGCGGGAGTAATCATTGAGTGAGTTTTTTCCTTCATCTAATTGAGATTAGATTGATTCTGGTTGATTTATGATTTGAGAATCATAAGTTTAGAATTTGTTCATATTGTTGACAGAGTATATTGATGGTGAGATCATGACGACCCCAGTTGATACAACTGAGATATTACATATTGGTGATCAAAGTTGTCAAATTTGAGTTTTTTGATTACTTACCTTGGTTAATAATTTCCACTGAATAATGAATTACAGTATTTTGGAAAAGGAGTCACCGTCTTTAAGCAGATTGTTTTGGAAAGGCTATATTCTTGAATTGTATTCGTGTTTTTTTACCCTTTTGGTCTAATAACAAATTAAATGCAGCAATTTAACTGTTTCTCATTAAATGGGTTAAAATTGTGCAACAAGGCAAATGACTTCGGCATAAGAGGAAGGATCGGATACTTGAGGCATAATATATTGACAACAATGTTGAGATCATTAAAAAATGACCAAAATTAAGAGGACTAAACTTCCACTAGTCCATAAACACAAACATGCTCTCCTAGAGAACTAATACAATATGGTTAGGAGCAAAATTGGTTCTAGAGCAATTTCCCTGTTCGTTCTTCAATATCTCGGCTGCTCAGGAAGTTGTCCTATTCTAGTGCAGGTTCTTCCTCGGTATAAATCACTTCACTGTGAGTGGGCTTGGCCAAGGTTGTAAATATCGGTTATCGGTTTATTATCGGTCGACCACCGATAAGCGATATATCGGATATATCGGAGATATATCGGGTACCCTAAATTGTAAAGGAATTTATTTTAAAAAAATATATATTAACAATATATTTAAGATTTGTATGTTTTACATATAATTCTGCTTGTATTTCAAAAAATAAAAAATAAAAAATAAAAAATGCAAACTACCATCAATCAACAATATAGTGCCTCAACTCGTGTTTTTGACTCGATTTGTTTTCAGTCAATAATTTCATAAATCATCTCCAAATATGTATCACAATACATAATGAGGTTATAGATTTCACTTTTAAGAGCTCGAGTCTTGTGGTTTTGGTTTAGCGCTACCAGACAAAATTTAAGCATCAAGTTAAGGTGTACGTATTATGATTCATGACATATAGACCATAGAGATTTTATTGTTATTAGATAGTGGAGGGAGAACTTAACTTTTGTTTAGATGAAAAATTAATTTTTAGTATCCTAGCCATTTAACGATATTCAGAGGATCATAAGAATGAAAGTTAGAAATCATATAAGGTTTGTAGTATAATTGGTTAGTCTCATATACTATAGTAAATATAAATTAGATCGCATCAAATTGACGTACGAGTTTGGGAGGGAGAAACTATGTGATATGAATATCCACGAAATTTTTAGAAGCTATGAGAACTTCAATTTCGAGGCCGAATTTTTTTTTAAGAGGGGTAGAATTATAATACCCGAATTTTATAAACGTTATAATAAATAAATAAGTACATATTTAGTCTGTTAAATAAATAAATAAATGGATAAAAGCTATAAGATGAATGATGATGACTATTGATAGCTATACAAACATATATTGTATATGTACATATAAATATTAGATAAACTTTTGTAACTGAAAGTTAATCGGCTAATAAACAAATTTAGATTTCACCTTTATCTATAGTTAAAAATAAAAATGATTGTATAAGAAGAATAATATAAATATTATTAAAAGGAGATATATCTAGTAAAAAACGTTTCATGGATAAATGTGAATCCCAAATTATTCGGCCAAGGTAGCGTTCCGTTAACCAGACTCCACCTTTATAAATAGGGTTAAGTGCATGGAAATGTAATTAACTATAACCAAAAAGTTATTGTGTGTATGAACTTACAGAACCTCTATTGTATGCATGAACTTTTTAAAAATGTTTAAGTTATGTAACTAAATATGATTGACTAATCAAAGATTTGCACGTGGCAGCTCATATGAGGTGCCACGTACACATTTTGCATGACTTGAACATTTTTACAAAGTTCGTGCATACAATAGAGGTTCTGTAAGTTCATGCATACAACAACTTTTTTGGCCATAGTTAATTACATTTCCATGCACTTAACCCTTATAAAATATATATATATACTTCATTCCCACTTTATTCCTATTATACTCGAAAGTTAAAAAGAACGTGAGTTGTATCGCAGAGCCATGGCATGTGTTGTTAACAGGAGGTTCTAATTAGAGGTGCGGGTTTAAATCATTCGTCTTGTGAGGTATAACTCGAGCCATTCTTGTGTATTAGTCGTTCAATCTTTAGCTATCGTTATATAATTTTAGCCGGACTATTTAGTTAGTCAGGAGTAACCATTAAGATCATCATTAACGGTGATGAAACCAGGTTTTTGAGTTAGAAGATAAACACCTTATATTTTAAGAACTTTAAAAGCTTTTGAACTTATTAAACCTTTTAGCTACGTAGAAATTTTGTAAAATAACTCTTGGATTTCAAATTAAGATGGTGAATGGACATGCATAAATGTATATCAAAATAATGATCCGTCACGTTTTAGACTTATTTGATGGCTCACGACTTTACCCGATCGACTAAGAGATAAATTATACTCATACTTTGTTTTCAAACAAATCGTAATCAAAACTTGATCAGGTTATCGACTTTAATGACATTGCAAGTGTTTACCTAGGATCATAGTAAAAGTGGAGATCATTCTGTCATAAGTCTAATTTTAGAGCAACCTATTCGATGTAGATTCTTTTAAGGATTTGGTGGATCGATTCCGCTTTAAGATTTAGACCAATATTGAGGTACGAATTCTTATTTTAAACTATGTTCGTTGTATAATAGTACGGATTTCTATTTTAAACTTGTACGTATACATATATATCAAAACTATGATTTGAATTCCGTTTGTTCCTTCTGCGTTACTCTGTTGTTAAAGTGATTTGATATGTCTTTTAAGGCGTCAAAACTATTTTGCTCGTATATGCAATATGTTAGTTATGATCTGAAGGTTTTAAATAAATTCTGATTTTTGAAATATATGTACGAAGGATCTTTGAATATGTTGAAAGTTTGATTCTAAATAAGAAAGCTTTTGGAACATTGTACGATAAGATTATTTTTGACAAGCTATGTACAAAGTTGGTTTGATATGTAAGAATTTGATATGAAAACCCGAGCTAACCACCTATGGGGGTACCATAGGCGTATCATTTGGGGGAACCGATGGTGTGACACCACCGTGACGGTGTGATGTGTTCACGGCGTCTCCGCTTGTAGGATTGCTATCAAAGCATTGCGCATTTTTGTTAGGAGGCGTATGAGTCGACTCTGGGAATTGTAGGATTTGTCGGATTTGTAGGGTGGATGGTTGTGTTGTGCCCGGCGCACCATTGCACGTTTGTAGGGTACACTTGGATCTGCAGTCCATTGTACATATGTCTGACATTTGTTTTATCAATTCGATATGCAAATGTATGCGTTTTTGTTGTAGGAGCTCGGTTAACTTTGAAATTATGGAACTTTGAATTGTAGGCAATTTGATAATGTTGGATTTGAGAATATGAGAAATTTGGTAGGCTTTTTGATAACGTTGGATATTGATATGTTCTATTGAAAATATGAAAATATTGTTTTGATCATATGGTTATAATTGTTTCGAATTAATCTTTGTTTATCTAAAATGTTTCGTTTATACTTTGGTGGTTAAAAATATTTTTTAAGTTTTTGTACGAGTTAAATGATTTATTTGTTACAAAAATACATCATGTCTATTTTGAAAATTATTATATGTATTTCTATATCCGTGCACTGAGCAATTGGCTCAGCCGCAGTTTTTCTTTCCCCGCGGCAGGTTTTTAAGAAAGATAGAGCAATGGACTTTTAGCTAGCTTCCGCGCATAAAGGATTTGTTGAAGATCAAAGTCGAGGATCGTTTAGGCTATGATAATTGTAAAAATATTAAGAGAAATTATGTTTAGCACTCTTGTATTATTGCTTAAGTTCGAAAATGACACTTCATATTCGAGTTTAGAATTGTGGGGTGTTACAACCAAAGTGAAAGGGTTATGAAAAAGTTGAATACTAATTAGATAGACCATCAAATAATTATCTTGTTAAAATAACTATCAAATAGTCTATGTTGTTTGAAATTAATCTTTTCTTTTTTCTTTTTTTTTTTTACAATTGTAAATTGTTATACACCATTTTTCTTTAATCCATGTATTAGTGTTTTTTAACCCCGGTGTTAAATTTATATGCTTGCAAGTTGCTATAGAAGATTAGGACAAGTTTCAAGAGATGGGTAAGCTACAAAGTAGAGTAAAAATGGTTAACGTACATATGATGGGATTGATTCACCTGTTAACAATTGATTTAGAGTAAATACAATGTTAACGATTGAGGGATTAAAGACTACATTTTATTACTTGATTGTTTGTATATTTCAGTATATCATTACAACAATTATATGTTCTATTTATACATGAAATGCTTGAATATAAAATACAAAAGATCAACTGCTTTTGTGGCTGTATTGTTGGTGCCTTGTTTGCTGGAAGTGGGTTTGCTGGAAGTGGGTTTGTTAAGTGGGTTTGTTGCTGGAATTCTTGGTTGTCTTGACTTAGTGGGAAATGATGATTACCTGATCCCACATGATTTCACATTCTAACACTCCCCCTCAAGTTGAATAGTGGGATCACCAATATTCAATTTGAATTGGTTTTGAGTTTGATTTGGGCTACCGTCTTCAAACATGGTAGTCTCACAGTTTATTTAGTGAGATACCACCTTCGGACATGGTAGTTTTGGTTTGAGCTACCGCATTCATACATGGTAGTCTCACAGTTTATTTAGTGAGATACCGCCTTTGGACATGGTAGATTTGGTTTGGGCTTTGAGCTTTTTTGAACTACCGCCTCTGACATGGTAGTCTCACAGTTTTTTTAGTGAGATACCGCCTTCGACATGGTAGTTTTTGGTTTGATTTGGGCTGCCGCCTTCTTCATGGTAGCCTTTTGTTTGATTGTTGAGCTACCGCCTTCTTCACTTCTTTATATACCTATATCTCCCCCTAAAAAAAATACAGGTATATTTCTTACTTTTCTAATACTCCCCCTCAAGTTGGAACTCCCAACTTGCCAAGGAATATTTCTTTGATTTTTTTTTTCTTGCGGACTCAGAAATCTCAGAGATTTGAGGCCGACTTTTTTTTTCTTGCGAATTCAGATATTTGAACCCGACTTTTGTTTTCTCGCGGGTTCAAATTTTATGAACCCGACTTTTTCCGGCGGGCTCAAGTTTTATGAGCCCGACTTTTCTTTTCTCGCGGGCTCAAATCTTATGAGCCCGACTTTTTTCTTGCGAGTTCAAATTTTATGAACCCGACTTTTTTTCCTGCGGGCTCAAGTTTTATGAGCCCGACTTTTCTTTTCTCGCGGGCTCAAATCTTATGAGCCCGACTTTTTTCTTGCGAGTTCAAATTTTATGAACCCGACTTTTTTTCCTGCGGGCTCAAGTTTTATGAGCCCGACTTTTCTTTTCTCGCGGGCTCAAATCTTATGAGCCCGACTTTTTTCTTGCGAGTTCAAATTTTATGAACCCGACTTTTGTTTTCTCGCGGGTTCAAATTTTATGAACCCGACTTTTCTTTTCCCGCGGGTTTAAATTTCTTAAATCCGACTTTAAGAATTGGCAGAAAATTGAAAAATCCACGACCCATTGAACTTGTTGCATTCTTCTTCCACATTAAGGGCCTGCCCACTTAATTGGGTTGGGCTTATATCTTGATCAGGCCCATTTAAGGAATTAAATGGAATTAAGCCCACTAGGTTTAGATGAAACATTTAAAGAAGGAAAGGGAATCGGTGGATCAGAATAAAAATGGGAAATTAGTTTATTTTGGAAACAAATATTGTTTCCTTTTCATTCTTTACCTTTGACCACCGAAAAGTTCTCCTCCTCCCTCTCTCTCTTCGGCCGCCGCTATTTTTTTCTTCTTCTTAAACATGGCTCCCCTTTTCTTTTGTCCGGCCGCCGCTATCCCTCCGCCGCCTCCATTAAATCGCCGGCATCGGGTTCAGAAAAACATCATGGCTGCTGCCTGCGATCGTTTGACATGGTGGCTTGGTTTGGTTTGATTGATTTCCGCCGTCATCTGGTCTGAAGCTTCAACAACTGCATGTGTGGTCTCTTCCTCCTCCGGGTCTCCTTTTCACGGGCGTCTGTTCTCTGCCCGGTTTAATTTTTCTGCCGGCGGCTTTGCGTCAAGGGCTTTGTTTTGTTTTTCTGGGCAACCACCACCACCGAAGCTGCTATCGGCTGGTGGTTTATGGTGGTTCGATCGAACAACGAACACCTACCTTATTTCTGAATCGATTGGATAGGTTTGTTTGATTTTGGTTTTTGATTTGGATTTTGGATTTCTGGGATTTGGGTTTTTTTTGTTTCTTTTGGATAAATGAAGTTGATTAGCAGGTTGTTCCAAGAATCAACCATGCTCTGATACCATGTTAACAATTGATTTAGAGTAAGTACAATGTTAACGATTGAGGGATTAAAGACTACATTGTATTACTTGATCGTTTGTATATTTCAGTATATCATTACAACAATTATATGTTCTATTTATACATGAAATGCTTGAATATAAAATACAAAAGATCAACTGCTTTTGTGGCTGTATTGTTGGTGCCTTGTTTGCTGGAAGTGGGTTTGCTGGAAGTGGGTTTGTTAAGTGGGTTTGTTGCTGGAATTCTTGGTTGTCTTGACTTAGTGGTAGGGATGAGAATTTGGACCGGAAACCCGTGACCCGCCACTGACCCGCCCGTGCCCGACCCGCCCGGCACCCAAACGGGCCGGTTCACGGTTCATGATATTGATGATTCTCGGTTCTCGGGCCGGTCCGGGTCAGAAACCGCGGTTTGACGGTTTGACCCGTAAACCCGAATATGTTTCTGTCGAGCTTCATATATATGTATAGATATAGATACTTCATATATATATGTATCTGTTCGAAATCAATATCATATATATACAGAAGGCTTTGTATCCATACCAATGAAGTTTTACGGTGATAAGAGAAAAAAGTGAGAGAAAAAGTGTTAGTTTTTTTTATGGAGAAGAAAAATGCATGAGGGAGCTATATTGGTAATCAAGGCTACTAATGCACATTGGATGCTTTTGATCTAACGGTAAAGAAATAGAATACGTGGGGAAAAAAAGATTGAGTCTTTCCAGGAAATGGATGTGACAATACAACTTTCTTTTGAAAGCATGTGACCACACACTATACACCTACACCCTCAATATATAATATAAATATATAATAGGATACTATATAATATATACATCACATAATACAGATATTTATCACTCTCTCAAAACCTCTCAAAAAGCATGTAGTCCATGCCTTCTCTTTCTCTAAAAAATTTCTCATCTCATAATACAAACATCACATAATATGTATTTTGTTTGTTTTCTACCGTACATATAATCTCCTATAAACATGTCATGAGAAGAAGATTGATTCGATCGGTTCTAAATTGCTATAATTCGTCCAGCATGGGGTCTCATTTGGAGCCCAATCATAGCATTTTCAGGCCTAGAAGGTGTAAACAATGAAGCCCAAGTGATGGTTGTATAAAGTCCATTCGGGTTATCCAATGAAAACCGAGCCCGACCCGGGAAAACCCGGGCCCGAACCGACCCGCCCGGGAGGTTAACGGGCCGGTTTTCGGTTCCTATTTTCATGCAATCTCGGGTCACGGGTTTAACCGGTTCGGGCCGGGTCGGTCCGGTTCTCAACCCGTGCTCATCCCTACTTAGTGGGAAATGATGATTACCTGATCCCACATGATTTCACATTCTAACATCACCATCCTAAACAATTATATTAATGATTTTTTTTTTCTTCTAATAACATTCCAATTATATCGAATGGTCTTCGATTTGTGTTGTGAAAGTGGCAAAACTTAAGAATTTTAGTAAAGACGAAAGTCTTTAAAAAAAAAATCCAGTCTTAACATCGGTTGTGGAAGCTTGTTTTTAAAATCTTGCATACCCAAAAATTCGTTTGAACGAGTATGTTCATACAAGCTTTTTTGTTGCGTCCAAAGTCAAGTTAGCAATACATTCAATTAAAAGTAAAACATCTAACACCTTCATTCGGAATGCACTTAAGATTCAACCCTGTGTCATGAGTTGCAAAATACGAATTGTTGTATTGCCTTTTAAGAAAAAGTGTATCAATGTATGACGACCTATTACCTATATATATATATATAATGTATGCGTATTGAACAAACAAACACACACACACACACACATATATATATATATACAACTTTACATTGTTGCATACCCGGCCTGTAATATACCAAAGTTCAAAATTTGTACAACAACAACAACAAGACCCAATCCCTAAGCGGAGTATGGGGGAGGTGAGCTGTAGACAGTCTTACCTCCACCCAAAGGTAGAGAGGCTGCTTCCATAAGGAGTAAAAGTAGGAAAGTGTAAAGAGTTTAGTTCTCATACCTGACGGCCGAAAAAATAGCATAGAAGATCTACCTGTCTGCTGAGTATCTGTAACATCCCAAAACTTAATCGTTCATGTTGACTAACGTCGTTAGGTCAAAGTATAAGTCCGTGAGATGTTATGTGGTAAAATGTGTGTTTATATGTTTATGTGCCCTATATGTGAGATTTATTTATCTTTAATGAGTGACAATAAAGTGGATTAAATGATGTGTAAAAGGCCTTTGTAGTGTGCGAAAGTGCTTTGGTGTGTGATATGTATCCCCAATAGGTGTTTTAAAGTGAAATAAAGTCAATATGAAGTCCAGGGACTAGTTTTGCCAATGGTGAAAAGTTAAAAAACGGGATTAGGGTGGGATTAGCCTAATCTAGGGTTAGTTTCCAGCCACTAATCATAATTAAAAACAAACACAAAGTTTCTTCAATTCTCTCTTGAATTCTTAAGCATAATCTTCAAGTCTTGGTCAATCAATCGTGTTTTTTTATATATTGATTTGGATCGGCCATTAAGCAATCAGGTAATCCATGGTTTGTTAATTGTATTTTCAGATTCAAAGGTTGTTTTTGTTAATCAAATCTGATTTTAATAAGGGTTTGAAGTAATTAGGGTTTCAAACGTGTTTAAGCAAATTAATGATCTAAATGGTGTCAAACGAGTTTGTAATCGATCATTATGATCAAAATATGTTTATATGTGTCAAAAACGTGTTTTGGATGAATCCTAAGTCGATCGATTTCTGGAAAAATGAAGAACAAAGCCGTTTTTGAAATCTGGACGAAATTGGACTCTAAGTTCGTTTCTGGTTGTTCAAAACGAAGTTTAAATTCGTTTTAAGAGGTCCAAATTCGTTTTCCTAAGTTCCTTTGAACTTAAGTTCGTTTCACTAAATTCGTTTGATGATCATTTTCGTTACCAAGTTTGTTTTGAAGCTAAAGTGAGGGTTAAGTTCGTTTTGGCTCAGAAACTAAGTGTAAGTTCGTTTTGCTCAAATGGAAGTCTAAATTCGTTTTGATAAAGCTAAAATTCGTTCCTGAAGCTTAACTTCGTTTGACAAAACGAAGATTAACTTCGTTTGACAAAACGAAGATTAACTTCGTTTGAAGAGTTAAATTCGTTTTTGGAGAGTAAATTCGTTTGAAAGAAGCTAAATTCGTTTTTGGAATTAAGTTCGTAAGAACAAAACTAAGTTCGTTTTCAAGTCCATTTAAGGTCCCGAATGACTTATATTTTATATATTAATGCACGATAGGTGTCGGGGGATTACTATTAAGCACTCGTAGCCTTTGTTTGCGCGCACATACTACAAACAGGTAAGATACACTACTTTTGTCACGCTGAGGGTGCAACGAAAATGGTTTGTAAACTATAACCTCCAAAACGGTAATGTATAACTCATATGTGGTTGGGTTAATATGGGAGGTACTCGGGGATTAATGATGACGATGTTTATGCCTAAAATGCTTCCCCGTACATGTGGTTACGATATGAAATGTTATGATGAACGGTGGTTAATGATATGTTTACGATATGATATGTTATGATGAACGGTGGTTAATGATATGTTGTAATGTTGTTATGTGCATGTATATGTGGCTTGTTCATCTAGAACACTAGACCTTTGTAGGTTGCCATGACACGTGCACGTTTTAAGGGCCCTAACGTGAAAAGATGATAGTATGGATTAGTTTAGGTTAAAGGTGGAAATCTAAACTAAATATGATAAATGCTCGAGCTAATTAGATGATAAGTGTTATGCATAACCTGTGCCTTACGGTGGTAATAGGTACGTATAAATCGTGCCTGACGGTGGTAATAGGTACGTATAAATCGTGCCTGACGGTGGTAATAGGTACGTCATGCCTGACGGTGGTAATAGGTACGTATAAATCGTGCCTGACGGTGGTAATAGGTACGTCATGCCTGACGGTGGTCATAGGTACGTCATGCCTGACGGTGGTAATAGGTACATCGTGCCTTACGGTGGTAATAGGTACATCGTGCCTACGGTGGTAATAGGTACGTATAAATCGTGCCTGACGGTGGTAATAGGTACGTCATGCCTGACGGTGGTAATAGGTACATCGTGCCTTACGGTGGTAATAGGTACGTATAAATCGTGCCTGACGGTGGTAATAGGTACGTATAAATCGTGCCTGACGGTGGTAATAGGTACGTATAAATCGTGCCTGACGGTGGTAATAGGTACGTCATGCCTGACGGTGGTTATAGGTACGTCATGCCTGACGGTGGTAATAGGTACGTCATGCCTTACGGTGGTAATAGGTACGTCATGCCTGACGGTGGTAATAGGTACGTCGTGCCTGACGGTGGTAATAGGTACATCGTGCCTTACGGTGGTAATAGGTACGTATAAATCGTGCCTGACGGTGGTAATAGGTACGTCATGCCTGACGGTGGTAATAGGTACATCGTGCCTGACGGTGGTAATAGGTACGTCATGCCTGACGGTGGTAATAGGTACGTCATGCCTGACGGTGGTAATAGGTACATCGTGCCTTACGGTGGTAATAGGTACGTATAAATCGTGCCTGACGGTGGTAATAGGTACGTCATGCCTGACGGTGGTTATAGGTACGTAATGGCTGACGGTGGTAATAGGTACGTCATGCCTGACGGTGGTAATAGGTACATCGTGCCTTACGGTGGTAATAGGTACGTATAAATCGTGCCTGACGGTGGTAATAGGTACGTATAAATCGTGCCTGACGGTGGTAATAGGTACGTCATGCCTGACGGTGGTTATAGGTATGTTATGATTGCTTTATGTTGGGCGATCTTATGGATTTCTTTTATTACAGATTTGATGCTATTAGTAACACCACCAATGTTTTCTCAACTGTTTTCCTTAGTTGAGTATTTTCCTAAATCGTTTCCGCATGATTTAACGCCGTTAGGCGAAATTTTTGGAAATCCATATTTTTACGAAACGGGTGTTACAAGTTGGTATCAGAGAAGTAGTTTAAGTGAACCAAGGCCTATTGACCATAGGATTTGGACTTAAACTTAGGATATGCATGCTAGGTACGCGTAGGATGCCTTAGCTAGTGATGACATGTGATGTAGGATGGGTTGGGATGAGTGCGAGTGTGATAAGGCTTACGAGATGTTTATGTTACGATGATATGATTTAGCCTTATCCCAACGAACTTTTGTTTTATTTCGCGCTTATCGACTCCACCATTTTATTGAAGGAAAATGGTTAACACTCGCAACCGCAACATCCAACGTGACGGAGCAACTGCCAGCGTTACTCCACCTGTCCATCCAGGTGCAGTTGCTACTAATGCTGCTGCTACTGCTGCTGCAGCTAACGTGAATAGAAATCGAGTGAATCCTCAGCAGGTCAATCGGCAAGGCTCGTTAGGCCCTATGCCTCCACCTCCTGGTAATCAACCCATAGTTAACGAAGCAGTGGTGGAGCAAATCCCAAATGCAGCTGAACTGTACAATCTTGTGCTGACTCTCCAGGCCCAGTTAGCACAGACTCAGGAGCACCTGAACAACGCTCTTGCCGAAAATGCTGAAGGAACTGATGGCAATTTCTCAGTGCCTTCTCACCACACTGAGCTACCAGTTAATAATGTAGTCGTTCCCCCTGTTAATGTTGATGTGGCTCCTCCTAATGTAGTTCAAGCTCCTCGATTCAAGTTCGAAAGCTTTCAGAAGTGCGGAGCTCAGAAATTCTATGGAACACTTAATGCAGTGGGTTGCATGGAATGGCTTGATGATACTGAGATGGTTTTTGAAGCTTGTGATTGTCCCGAGGATAAGAAAGTGTTGTGTGCTAGCAGGATGCTGAAAGAAGGTGCTCGGGACTGGTGGAAGAGCATTACCATTTCGATGACTCCAGCTATGGTATCTGCTATTACGTGGGCTAACTTCAGACAGAAATTTATTGAAGAGTATATTGGAGTTCATGAGCAGAGAAAAATGGAAAAAGAGTTTCGTGCCCTGAAGGCTGAAGTGGGAAAAATTAATGATTATGCTCGTTCCTTTATGGAAAAGATGAAATTTGTGGGTCATCTATTCAGAACTGATGCAGATCAAGTCGCCTGCTATGTCGATGGTTTACCTCCAAGTTATCGAGGTATTTGTAGGCAGCATAAGACTCTAACTGAAGCAATCAAAGAATCTAAAAAGCTTGATGATGATTTTGCTGCGGATAAGAAAGTGTTGTGTGCTAGCAGGATGCTGAAAGAAGGTGCTCGGGACTGGTGGAAGAGCATTACCATTTCGATGACTCCAGCTATGGTATCTGCTATTACGTGGGCTAACTTCAGACAGAAATTTATTGAAGAGTATATTGGAGTTCATGAGCAGAGAAAAATGGAAAAAGAGTTTCGTGCCCTGAAGGCTGAAGTGGGAAAAATTAATGATTATGCTCGTTCCTTTATGGAAAAGATGAAATTTGTGGGTCATCTATTCAGAACTGATGCAGATCAAGTCGCCTGCTATGTCGATGGTTTACCTCCAAGTTATCGAGGTATTTGTAGGCAGCATAAGACTCTAACTGAAGCAATCAAAGAATCTAAAAAGCTTGATGATGATTTTGCTGCGGATAAGAAAGTTGAAAGGAAAGAGGATGAGAAGAAGTCTGGCAATAAGAGGAGGTTTGGTGGATCAAATCGTTTTGGAAAGAAATTTAAGGGATCTTCATCGTCCTCTGACAAGGGAAGGGCAGACAAGGATGGAAAATGGTGCCCAGGCTGCAAATCTCTCCATTCTGGTCAGTGTTCTACAAAGACCCGCAGGTGCAATAGGTGTGGAACTCAGGGTCATACCATTGATCAATGCACTGACAGGGCAAGATGTTATAAATGTGGAGACACCAAGCACCGTATTGCAGACTGCCCGCAGATGAAGAAAGATGAGGGAAAGAAGGCAAAAGCTTCCCAGGCCAAAGCCCGTGCTTTTCAGATGACGGCTGAGGAGGCAAAAGACGATGATCAGGTAGTTACTGCTACCCTTATTGTTAACTCCAAACCTGCTAATGTGTTATTTGATTCTGGTGCGAACAAATCTTTTGTGTCTACTCTGTTTGCTCCTAAGTTAGACATGACTACTAGTTCTTTACGGTGCCCTATAGAAGTAGAGGTGGCTAATGGTGCGACGTCTATTATTCGGGAAGGTTATTCTGATTGTCCGATAGAAATAGAGGGTCGTTCATTTACTGCTAACCTGTTACCCGCTACCATTCCTAGTTTCGATGTTGTTCTCGGTATGGACTGGATGTCGAAGAATGATGCTGTCGTTTTATGTTCAAAGAAAATAGTTCGTATCGCTACCCCTGACGGAAAAGGTGTTTGTGTCTATGGTGACAAGAATCCAGGAAATGTTAAGGTGATCACTATGATGAAAGCTCTTCGTTGTATACGGCAAACTAAGTCGCATTTCCTAGCCTATGTTATCGACACTCGTATCGCGAAGCCTACAGTTTCTGACGTAGAAGTCGTTTCTGAATTTCCTGATGTGTTCCCCGAAGATCTTCCAGGTCTTCCTCCTGATCGTGAGGTTGAATTCTCTATTGACCTCATTCCTGGTGCTACTCCTGTAGCCAAAGCTCCCTATCGTCTAGCTCCGACAGAAATGAAGGAGTTAATGACGCAAATTCAGGAACTTTTAGATAAAGGTTTCATTCGTCCGAGTTCCTCTCCATGGGGTGCTCCTATCCTTTTCGTAAAGAAGAAAGACGGATCCATGCGTATGTGTATCGATTATCGCGAGCTGAATAAAAGGACGGTAAAGAATAAGTATCCACTCCCTCGCATTGATGATTTATTCGATCAACTTCAAGGTGCTTCCTATTTTTCGAAGATCGACTTACGATCTGGCTATCATCAACTGAAGGTTGAAGAGGAAAGTGTAGCCAAAACAGCGTTTCGAACTCGTTATGGTCATTACGAGTTCCTTGTCATGCCATTCGGTTTGACAAATGCTCCAGCGAAGTTTATGGATTTGATGAACCGTGTCTGTCGACCATTCTTGGATCATTTCGTTATCGTTTTCATCGACGACATCCTTGTGTACTCAAAGTCGGAAGAGGAGCATAGAGAGCATTTGAGGGCTGTCTTACAAGTCCTCAGAGAGAAAAAGCTATATGCTAAGTTCTCCAAGTGCGAGTTCTGGCTAAAGGAAGTTCATTTCCTCGGCCATGTCATCTCCTCTGATGGTATTAAAGTGGACCCTGCAAAGATAGAAGCGGTGTCGAAGTGGGAGCAGCCTAAGTCTCCTACTGAAATTAAGAGTTTTCTCGGTTTGGCTGGCTATTATCGACGTTTCATTCAAGATTTCTCGCGTATTGCCAAGCCAATGACTGAATTAACAAAGAAAGGTGTGAAATTTGTGTGGACCGATGCTCAAGAGAAAGCCTTTTCGATGTTGAAGAAGAAGTTGTGTGAAGCTCCAGTTCTAGCTTTACCTGAAGGAACTGATGACTTGGTTGTTTATAGTGACGCATCCATTACGGGGTTAGGGTGTGTATTGATGCAACGAGACAAAGTTATCGCGTACGCCTCTCGACAGCTGAAGCCTCATGAGCGGAATTACCCTACTCATGACCTTGAGCTGGCTGCTGTTGTTTTTGCTCTGAAGTTATGGCGACATTATCTGTATGGTACAAAGTGCACCCTTTATACGGATCATAAGAGCTTACAGTACGTGTTTACTCAGAAGGACATGAATGTTAGACAACGACGGTGGATGGAGTTATTAAAGGATTACGATTGTGAGATTAAATATCACCCAGGCAAAGCTAATGTGGTTGCTGATGCCTTAAGTCGCAAGGGATACGCAAAGAGTAGGTTATGTGCAATGATTACGAAGGTTGAGTCGAACTTACTGGAACCTATTCGATTAGCTCAAATTGAAGCGTTGAAGGAGGAGAATGTGAAAGCTGAGTCTATTGGGAAAAAGAAGAAGAATAGACTCCAAATGGAAGAAAATAGTCGTGGCCTTCGAACCTATAAAGGTAGAATATGGGTTCCTCTATATGGAGGCAATCGTGAGTTAGTAATGGATGAAGCTCACAAAACTAAGTATTCTGTACACCCTGGTGCCACAAAGATGCATGCGGATTTGAAGCCGATTTATTGGTGGCCCAGTATTAAGAATGATGTGATGATATATGTGCAGAAATGTTTGACGTGTGCTAAAGTGAAAGCTGAACACCAAAAGCCTTACGGGAAATTTCAGCAACTTGAGATCCCTGAGTGGAAATGGGATCACATTACGATGGATTTTGTGACCAAACTTCCGAGGACGCCTCGTGGTCACGATATGATATGGGTTATTGTCGATCAATTAACGAAGAGTGCCCATTTCCTCCCTGTTCGTGAGAATGCTCCTATGAAGAATTTCGCTACGTTGTACATAGAAGAGGTGGTTTCTAAACATGGAGTCCCGTTATCAATTGTGTCAGATCGTGATGCTCGATTCGTTTCCAATTTTTGGAAGAGTTTTCAACGGGAATTTGGTACTCAAGTTCGTCTGAGCACAGCCTATCATCCGCAGACCGATGGGCAAAGTGAAAGGACTATTCAAACGCTCGAAGATATGCTCAGAGCTTGTGTGATGGATTATGGTGGTTCGTGGGATAAACACCTACCTCTTGTTGAGTTCGCATATAACAATAGTTATCATACGAGCATAGGAATGCCACCTTTTGAGATGTTATATGGTAGAAAGTGTCGGACTCCTAGTTGTTGGTTGGAGCCCGGGGAAAAGCAATTTGCTGGACCCGAAGTAGTACAAATTACGGCCGATAAAGTTAATGTTGCAAAGGAAGCCTTGCGTGTTGCTCGCGAAAGGCAAAAGTCATACGCTGATAAGAAAAGGAGGCCGTTTGATTTTAAAGAAGGTGAAATGGTTTTACTCAAGGTGTTGCCTTGGAAAGGTGTATTACGATTTGGCAAGCGAGGAAAGCTAAGTCCTAGATTCATTGGACCTTTTAAGATCATTAAGAAGGTTAATGAACAGGCATTTAAACTGGATTTACCTCCAGAACTTCATGGAATTCACAACACATTTCATGTGTGTTATCTACGTAAATGCTATGCAAATGAAGCGGACGTCATTCCACTCGAGGACGTAAGTATTGATCCAAACAAGCAGATTGTTGATGAACCTGTTGCTATAATGGGAAGGAAACAAAAGAAGTTACGACGAAAGACTATCGATCTAGTTCTCATTAAGTGGAAACACAATCACGGTGAAAGTATGACTTGGGAGACCGAGTCCGTAATGCGGGAGACCTATCCCCACCTTTTTGATGCTGAAGTGATTCCGGGGACGGAATCCTCTTAAGGGGGAGGTAATTGTAACATCCCAAAACTTAATCGTTCATGTTGACTAACGTCGTTAGGTCAAAGTATAAGTCCGTGAGATGTTATGTGGTAAAATGTGTGTTTATATGTTTATGTGCCCTATATGTGAGATTTATTTATCTTTAATGAGTGACAATAAAGTGGATTAAATGATGTGTAAAAGGCCTTTGTAGTGTGCGAAAGTGCTTTGGTGTGTGATATGTATCCCCAATAGGTGTTTTAAAGTGAAATAAAGTCAATATGAAGTCCAGGGACTAGTTTTGCCAATGGTGAAAAGTTAAAAAACGGGATTAGGGTGGGATTAGCCTAATCTAGGGTTAGTTTCCAGCCACTAATCATAATTAAAAACAAACACAAAGTTTCTTCAATTCTCTCTTGAATTCTTAAGCATAATCTTCAAGTCTTGGTCAATCAATCGTGTTTTTTTATATATTGATTTGGATCGGCCATTAAGCAATCAGGTAATCCATGGTTTGTTAATTGTATTTTCAGATTCAAAGGTTGTTTTTATGTTAATCAAATCTGATTTTAATAAGGGTTTGAAGTAATTAGGGTTTCAAACGTGTTTAAGCAAATTAATGATCTAAATGGTGTCAAACGAGTTTGTAATCGATCATTATGATCAAAATATGTTTATATGTGTCAAAAACGTGTTTTGGATGAATCCTAAGTCGATCGATTTCTGGAAAAATGAAGAACAAAGCCGTTTTTGAAATCTGGACGAAATTGGACTCTAAGTTGGTTTCTGGTTGTTCAAAACGAAGTTTAAATTCGTTTTAAGAGGTCCAAATTCGTTTTCCTAAGTTCCTTTGAACTTAAGTTCGTTTCACTAAATTCGTTTGAGAGTTAAATTCGTTTTTGGAGAGTAAATTCGTTTGAAAGAAGCTAAATTCGTTTTTGGAATTAAGTTCGTAAGAACAAAACTAAGTTCGTTTTGGCTCAGAAACTAAGTGTAAGTTCGTTTTGCTCAAATGGAAGTCTAAATTCGTTTTGATAAAGCTAAAATTCGTTCCTGAAGCTTAACTTCGTTTGACAAAACGAAGATTAACTTCGTTTGAAGAGTTAAATTCGTTTTTGGAGAGTAAATTCGTTTGAAAGAAGCTAAATTCGTTTTTGGAATTAAGTTCGTAAGAACAAAACTAAGTTCGTTTTCAAGTCCATTTAAGGTCCCGAATGACTTATATTTTATATATTAATGCACGATAGGTGTCGGGGGATTACTATTAAGCACTCGTAGCCTTTGTTTGCGCGCACATACTACAAACAGGTAAGATACACTACTTTTGTCACGCTGAGGGTGCAACGAAAATGGTTTGTAAACTATAACCTCCAAAACGGTAATGTATAACTCATATGTGGTTGGGTTAATATGGGAGGTACTCGGGGATTAATGATGACGATGTTTATGCCTAAAATGCTTCCCCGTACATGTGGTTACGATATGAAATGTTATGATGAACGGTGGTTAATGATATGTTTACGATATGATATGTTATGATGAACGGTGGTTAATGATATGTTGTAATGTTGTTATGTGCATGTATATGTGGCTTGTTCATCTAGAACACTAGACCTTTGTAGGTTGCCATGACACGTGCACGTTTTAAGGGCCCTAACGTGAAAAGATGATAGTATGGATTAGTTTAGGTTAAAGGTGGAAATCTAAACTAAATATGATAAATGCTCGAGCTAATTAGATGATAAGTGTTATGCATAACCTGTGCCTTACGGTGGTAATAGGTACATCGTGCCTTACGGTGGTAATAGGTACGTATAAATCGTGCCTGACGGTGGTAATAGGTACGTATAAATCGTGCCTGACGGTGGTTATAGGTACGTTAAAATGGTTGCTCGGGTGGCTCCTTGCAACAAGTCATATGTGGCGAGTAGTTTCGGGTGGCCTGATGACCCACCTAATGTCATGAACATAACGTGCTACTCATGGATCGACATTGTCTTTCCTTAACGGTAACTTCGGTTACAACTTAACGGTGACCTAGTCACAATTTAACGAGATGAGATGATATGATGAAATTGATTAGGCACGCTTAGGGTCATGAACTCTATGCTTATATGTGATGTGGATATGTTTATACGGTGGTATGAATGCCTAATTAAAGTGACGTAATGCTTTAAAGTGACGATTTAAATGGATGAAATGTTTTGCTTAAACCTGGTGTTATCTTACTTAGCTTTATAGCTAACACTTGTTTCTTTTAATGTGTTGACACCCCTCAGGTTAGGCAGTGAGATGACGTGTGAAGCTTTGGCGAGAGATGGGTAGATGATCAAGCTGGCTTTAGTTTACCCAATAGCTTCGCATAGACCTTATGTTATTGATTTCCTTTATGGAACTTATGTAATGACTATGTTATGATTGCTTTATGTTGGGCGATCTTATGGATTTCTTTTATTACAGATTTGATGCTATTAGTAACACCACCAATGTTTTCTCAACTGTTTTCCTTAGTTGAGTATTTTCCTAAATCGTTTCCGCATGATTAACGCCGTTAGGCGAAATTTTTGGAAATCCATATTTTTACGAAACGGGTGTTACAGTATCCCCCGGCAACGTTAAGAGTCGGGAAGAATCGCGTAACATACTATATCACAAGTTCGACAATAGATATACAATAGCAACCATATAACATATAAACAGCATAAAAGTGTAAACATAGTAAACATAGCCTCCTACAAGAAACCAAAACATGTATTATGAAAAGATCCATGCATACATACATATAAATAGGAATAAGAATTTATGGGCCTGATGGGCCCACGAATGCTAACAACCTATGAAACCAAGTAACTAAATCCGCATAACTAGACTAATCCTAGCCCTCTCACATAACTCTCAAAACCACTAAACTAATCCTAGTCCTCAAAGTATAGATGTGGACTGTTTGTTATGTGACGGTTAAAGATGAACGTTCGTGCGTGAATTGTGAGGATTAACTTGGAAATCCAACGCGTGTGTTTGAGGAAAGATGGTTAGACTACGTTTTGATATTTAACGGGGGAATAGTGCACGTAGAGCTAACATAAATTATAGATTCCAAAACGAGTGAGAGAATCGAGTGGGGTAAATATAAAATGTGTTCCACCGAACGTCCTGCTTTTCTTTAAATGCCCTCCCATTTGATACTCGAAATTCTCCGATAACCCGAGGTACTCGTCATGAGTGTGGTAGTTGAAATCACCACCAAAATAAGTGCCCCGAATCTTAGCGGTCAACAACAAGCTTAATGACGACTTGCTCCCCGTGGGAAAACTTTTGCCGTGAATTTGATCGAGACTTGTGTTAATCCTAACGTCTTTGAAGGTACATTTTTCCCCAACCACCATATTGCCACCGTATTATCCCCGAGTCGAATTTAGCCTTGTATTCCGTGATTTTATTCCGCTGATTAATGCTAGTCTTAGCCCGTTGACGTAATATGTTGAACTCGAAATGGTAAATGGCGGTTTGTCTGGAGTTAGTCAAATTGCACGTGATTATATCTTAGATTTGAATGACCACTATTTTTTTTAAATAGATTTGGTCCCCTTTAACATTAGTAGTCTTGATGTGATTGTTGGAACGGGTTGGGATGTCGTTTGTTAACGCGGTAATTGAACGTAGCAATAGAATAGTAAGAATACCGTTAGAAAATGGTGGAGAATTAGTATTTCAAGGTAAGACGACCGAGCAATGGAATGAGTAGAATATATAATGTTAATGTCACGAAAGTTAAATTGAAGAACGTGCCCGTAGTTAATGATCTTGAGGATGTATTCCCGGATGACCTACCGGGTTTGCCTCCATCTCGTCAACGTGATCTCCTAATTGATCGTATTCCTAACGCTTCTCCCATGGCCAAAGCACCTTATCGCTTAGCCATGACCGAATTGCAAGAGTTGGCTACCCAACTCAAAGAACTTCAAGACAAGGGTTTCATTCGCCCTAGTCAATCGCCTTGGGGCGCTCCGGTTTTATTTGTTAAAAAGAAAGATGGATCGTTTAGAATGTGTATTGATTATAGAGAATTGAACAAGCTAACGGTAAAGAATCGTTATCCACTTCCTAGGATTGACGATTTATTTGACCAACTCCAAGGTGCACGTTTCTTTTCAAAAATTGATTTGAGGTCGGGTTATCATCAATTGAGGGTTCATGAAGATGACATTCCTAAAAACGCCTTCCGAACTCGTTATGGTCATTTTGAATTTACGGTGATGCCTTTTGGATTGACTAATGCACCGGCCGTGTTCATGGATTTGATGAACCGGGTGTGTCAACCCTACTTGGATCAGTTTGTCATTGTGTTCATCGATGACATTCTTATCTATTCTAAGACTAAAGAAGATCACTTGGAACATTTGAAACTAGTCTTAGAGTTACTTCAGAAGGAAAAGCTTTATGCTAGGTTCTCGAAATGTGAATTTTGGTTTGAAGAGGTTCACTTTCTTAGTCACGTAGTGAGCAAGGAAGGAATTCATGTGGACCCAAGTAAAGTTGAAGCAGTGAAGAATTGGAGACGACCTGAAACACCGACCGAAATTCGCCAATTTCTTGGTTTGGCGGGTTATTATAGACGGTTTATTGAAGGCTTTTCAAAGATCGCTCAACCTTTGACCTTGTTGACTCAACGAGAAAGAAGGTTTGATTGGGGTGAAAAGCAAGAACAAGCATTCCAATTGTTGAAAGACAAATTGTGTGATGCACCCATTTTATGCTTGCCCGATGGGAACGATGATTTTGTAGTGTATTGTGATGCGTCGGGATAAGGATTAGGTTGTATTTTAATGCAACGAGATAAAGTGATAGCTATGCCTCGAGACAATTGAAGATCCACGAGAAGAACTATCCAACCCATGATCTAGAATTGGGAGCGGTAGTATTTGCTTTGAAATGTTGGAGGCATTACTTGTATGGCACCAAGAGTGTGATCTACACCGACCATAAAAGCCTTCAACACATTTTCACTCAAAGTGACCTGAACATGAGGCAAAAAAGGTGGCTTGAGTTATTGAGTGATTATGATTGCGTTATCCGGTATCACCCGGGTAAAGCAAATGTGGTAGCCGATGCTTTGAGTCGAAAAGAACGTATGAAGCCAAGACGAGTTAAGGCTATGAGTTTCACTGTGTTAAGGAGTGTTCGTGACTCCATTATTGAAGCTCAAAGAAATGGCGACTAGACCGGAATACTTCATCAATGAAGCCTTATACGGTTTAGAAGAACAATGTGATAGAAAGAAGGATAACGGTTTGTATTTCGTTGATCGATTGTGGATTCCCATTCTTGGAGGATGACAGTTGAAATTGATGAATGAAGCTCATAAGTTAGCCTACTCGGTTCACCCGAGTTCTGACAAATGTATTCTGGACTGAGAGATTTGTATTGTTGGCCAGGAATGAAAAGAGACATTGCTAGATTACTTTAGTTAATGCGTTACGTGTTACAAGTAAAAGCTGACGACGAGAAACCACCCGGCTTACTAACTCGACCTGTGACGTTGCAGAGGAGACGAGAACGAATTGATATGAACTTCATCACGAAGTTACCTAGAACGAGTAGTGGTTGAAACACCAATATGGTGATGATTGACCGATTGACTAAGTCAGTTTACTTCGTAGCCACCCGGGAATATGATAAATTGACACCATGGCACATTGTATCTCATAGTAGTAGTATCCAAATTTGGAGTGCCGATTTCCGTCATAAACAATCGGGATACCCGATTTACTTCAAAATTTTGGAAGGTGTTCCAAAGAGCGATGGGTACTCAACTCGATGTGAGTACGGCGTTCCATCCGCTAACCGAATGTCAAAGAGAAAGAACCATTCAAACGTTTGATGATATGTTGAGAATTTGTGCCATCAATGCTTGTTGGCAATATGGGACGTGCATTTACCGTTAGATGAGTCCTCCAACAATAGTAGCCATCACGCTAATATTCAATGACTCCATTTAAAGTTTTACATGAGAGAAGATGTAGGCCACCGTTAGCTTGGACGGAAGTTGGTGAAAGCCAACTCATTGGGCCCGAAATTTGTAGTGAAACGACAAACGTATTCTCACAAATTGGAGATAAGTTGAGGGTAGCCTGAGAACGACGATTGAATTATGTTAACGTGAGACGAATACCCCTCAAGTTCGAAGTGGGCGGTTTTGTGTTGATTAAAGTATCCATGTGGAAGGACGCAGTTCGATTTATAAAACGTGACACGTTAGGGTTAAGGTATATTGGTCATTTAAAAATCGTTAAACGAATTAGCACAGTAACGTGTCGATTGGAGCTCCCTCAAGGCTTGAGTGGAGTTCATAAATGTTATTTGTATTTGTAATCTTCGGAAGTGTCGGCGAGTCCAGCACTTCACGTACCTCTTAAGCAAATTTGTGTCGATAAAACGTTGAAGGTCGTAGATGAACCAATAGAGGTTTTAGACCGACAAACTAAAAGCTAAGAAATACTTGGTATACGAACGTAAGGTGAGATGTAAAACTAGACGTGAACCTGATTTACTTGCTAACGGGGTTATTCGATTAAGCCAAGTATACTAACTTGGTCAACGAGTCTAGTTAAACGCGAATTTCGGGACGAAATTCATTTAACGGGGGAATAATGTAACATTTGCCAAAAATTGACCAAGTTTGACTCGAAAATTTAACGTAAACGATTTTTGAAATTTATATAAATTGTTGAGCGTATTGTCGTATTGGAATGAAACGTGTAATTGGTTTATGTTTACGGAAACGGTTTGGTGTTTAAATGGTTAACGTTTAGCTATTTGTCGGAATTAGCGGAGTGGGAGCCCCCATTTTAGACAATGAGGCCCCCCCCCCTATACACTCACTCCCCTCTTTTCCTTTTTCTTTTCTTTCTTCCTTCTTTCCCATCTCATTCCTTTCTTCCAAAAAGTCAAACTTTTCATAATCAAATTCTGGAAAATCGAACGTGTTACAAACTAGATTAATTCAAGATTTAGCATCCTCTTCATCATCTATACATCATGTCAAAGATTTAGAGTTCAAGCTCAAGAAATACTCCATTTTAGTCAAATTCGAATTTGAAAGCTTTTGGAGGATTTGGTAAGTAAATTCAGGCCTTAAACACTTATTTCATGTAGTTATATATCTTTGATAACTAGATTAATTCAAGATTTAGCATCCTCTTCATCATCTATACATCATGTCAAAGATTTAGAGTTCAAGCTCAAGAAATACTCCATTTTAGTCAAATTCGAATTTGAAAGCTTTTGGAGGATTTGGTAAGTAAATTCAGGCCTTAAACACTTATTTCATGTAGTTATATATCTTTGATAACTAGATTAATATCAAAGATTTAGAGTTCAAGCTCAAGAAATACTCCATTTTAGTCAAATTCGAATTTGAAAGCTTTTGGAGGATTTGGTAAGTAAATTCAGGCCTTAAACACTTATTTCATGTAGTTATATATCTTTGATAACTAGATTAATACATCCTTTAATCAAATCTTGAGTTTTATTGAAAATAAATTGAGTTCAAAGTCCATAAATGGTAACTAGTGATTTTGGCAGTGGGTTTATGATTTGAGTTGTTATTTATTCTTGATTATGTTTATGGATGATCATGTATAAGTTTGGGGCTTTGATTTTGTGTTTAACATAGCCAATTTTGAGCCAAAACTCGTCCAGGCGGAGCACGGACGCTCGCACGGACGATCCGTGCTGAGTCCGTGCTATTCCTGATGAACATCTTCATGATTCCAGCAGACGGACTCTCAGACGGACGCTCAGCGTCCGTGGCTGAGTCCGTGAGCTCACGGACGGACGCTCATGCGTCCGTGAAGCGTCCGTGAAGCTTCTGTTATTTTCCTAACTTTTTCAAATGGTTATCGGTCGACTTCTAACGATCCAAAACTTACTTAATAGTCTTATATCATCATAAAAAGAGTATAAAACTTGTCAAAACACACATTTAAACACTTTGATTTTCCGTCCAAATTTAGTGACAAATTATGAACTTGGGTTATGATATAGAATAACTAGTAAGGCGTATATTAGGGACATTTTGTAATGATTTGATGCTATGAAGTAGGTTGTGATCACTGTTGAGCCTTGGTGTTGCTCTCACCTATCGTTGGAGGTTATAATTGCTTATCTCAGGTGAGTTTCGTAAACCCTCCCTACTCTAATTGAGATTCGGGCTGAAAAGTGTACATGTTTGTTTAATTGTTGATTTGATTGATTGTATGACTGAATTGTTGATGTGGATATGTTAGCGCGTTATTCATTATATAAGCTGCACCGTTATATGTTAGCGCGTTATTCATTATGTAAGCCGCACCGTTAGCGCATTGTTAATTATTAACTATGTAAGACGCATCGTTGTTGAATGTTGTTGATTGTTATGGAACCGTTATATGTTAGCGCATTATTATTATATAAGCGCACCGTTATATGTTAGCGCGTTATTCATTATGTAAGCCGCACCGTTAGCGCTTAATTAATCATTAACTATGTAAGCCGCATCTTTAGCGCCTTAGTAATATTAATTATGTAAGACGCGCCGTTATGGAACGTTGTTGATGTTAAATGTTATGGAATGTTGTTGAATGATATAGAACGTTGTTGAATTGTTATATGGAATTGTTATTGTTAGCGCGTTATTCATTATGTAAGCCGCACCGTTAGCGCATTGTTAATTATTAACTATGTAAGACGCATCGTTGTTGAATGTTGTTGATTGTTATGGAACCGTTATATGTTAGCGCGTTATTCATTATGTAAGCCGCACCGTTAGCGCATTGTTAATTATTAACTATGTAAGACGCATCGTTGTTGAATGTTGTTGATTGTTATGGAACCGTTATATGTTAGCGCGTTATTCATTATGTAAGCCGCACCGTTAGCGCATTGTTAATTATTAACTATGTAAGACGCATCGTTGTTGAATGTTGTTGATTGTTATGGAACCGTTATATGTTAGCGCGTTATTCATTATGTAAGCCGCACCGTTAGCGCATTGTTAATTATTAACTATGTAAGACGCATCGTTGTTGAATGTTGTTGATTGTTATGGAACCGTTATATGTTAGCGCGTTATTCATTATGTAAGCCGCACCGTTAGCGCATTGTTAATTATTAACTATGTAAGACGCATCGTTGTTGAATGTTGTTGATTGTTATGGAACCGTTATATGTTAGCGCGTTATTCATTATGTAAGCCGCACCGTTAGCGCATTGTTAATTATTAACTATGTAAGACGCATCGTTGTTGAATGTTGTTGATTGTTATGGAACCGTTATATGTTAGCGCGTTATTCATTATGTAAGCCGCACCGTTAGCGCATTGTTAATTATTAACTATGTAAGACGCATCGTTGTTGAATGTTGTTGATTGTTATGGAACCGTTATATGTTAGCGCGTTATTCATTATGTAAGCCGCACCGTTAGCGCATTGTTAATTATTAACTATGTAAGACGCATCGTTGTTGAATGTTGTTGATTGTTATGGAACCGTTATATGTTAGCGCGTTATTCATTATGTAAGCCGCACCGTTAGCGCATTGTTAATTATTAACTATGTAAGACGCATCGTTGTTGAATGTTGTTGATTGTTATGGAACCGTTATATGTTAGCGCGTTATTCATTATGTAAGCCGCACCGTTAGCGCATTGTTAATTATTAACTATGTAAGACGCATCGTTGTTGAATGTTGTTGATTGTTATGGAACCGTTATATGTTAGCGCGTTATTCATTATGTAAGCCGCACCGTTAGCGCATTGTTAATTATTAACTATGTAAGACGCATCGTTGTTGAATGTTGTTGATTGTTATGGAACCGTTATATGTTAGCGCGTTATTCATTATGTAAGCCGCACCGTTAGCGCATTGTTAATTATTAACTATGTAAGACGCATCGTTGTTGAATGTTGTTGATTGTTATGGAACCGTTATATGTTAGCGCGTTATTCATTATGTAAGCCGCACCGTTAGCGCATTGTTAATTATTAACTATGTAAGACGCATCGTTGTTGAATGTTGTTGATTGTTATGGAACCGTTATATGTTAGCGCGTTATTCATTATGTAAGCCGCACCGTTAGCGCATTGTTAATTATTAACTATGTAAGACGCATCGTTGTTGAATGTTGTTGAAGAATTCCGTCACAATAACGACGACATCATTAATTTCAACGATCACGATCATCATAACAGTAAGCTTGACTATAATCCAGAGCATAATCATCATGATAATGATAATGATAATGATGATGAATTCGAGTTTGCTGTTGTTCGTACGGATGTAGTTCCACAATATCCGTTATTTGGTAGAAACTTATTACTAGACGTTGATCCTAGTTTAATTTACTTCGTTAATGACACGACGGAAACCGTATGGCCTTCGTTACATAAGCTATTCAATGAAGAACGTGAATTCACATCATCGGAATCCACGTCATCTGAATCCGACTGGAAACCGCCGGAAAAGTCTAGTTCCTCACGCCGGTGGAAAATCCGTAATATTTTGTTCCGGAATAACAGCGAAGGTAAGGCAACGTCGTTTGTGAAGAAAATTGAGAAAAGTGCTAAAGTAGCTGACGGTGCCGTTAAGTCGGAAAGTAGAGGTAGCCGGCGTCGGTATATGTGTTTGTTGGGAATCTGTTGTCTAAAATTGTGATGAAGTGGTCTAACTAGCCTTTTCACTTCTCGTAAAGGTTCATATGTCAATTTACATCTCAATCCATATCACTATTTATTATTTAGACTGGAAATATTTATATTTATTATGTTTATATTCATGATTATAAATAGAGAAGGTTGAAGTTGGTTATGCATTGGTATCAAACTATAATTGCATATATAAGATAAAAAATAGTAGAAAAGATTAATGGGCGATAGTTTAATGCGTGTTAAACATAAATTGTAGTAACCTACAAATTCTTATTTATCAAAATTTTACTTTTTTTTAAAAAGAAAAATACACTTTCTATTAACAACTAGCAAGATGCTAATAGAGTATGCAATTAAGTTAAACAGGGGTGGAAATAGGATGCAATGGATTGCAAATCCAATTTTGCCTAGAATTATTATATATTATATTTACAAACATGCTTAAATACAGTAACTAATTTTCAATTTTTATCTTTTATCACATAATTTTTTATTTTTTATTTTTGACACAAACATTAAACTTAAACTTTTAAGGCTTTTAATTTTTACAAACTTTTATTTATTTATCTTAACTTTTTCTTTTTTTTTTATTTTTTATTTTTTATTTTTTATTTTTGACACAAACTTTAAACTTAAACTTTTAAGGCTTTTAATTTTTTATCACCAAACTTTTAGGCTTTTCAACTTTGGACATCAAATTTATTTTTTTTATTTTCTACCCTTTATATAAACTTTTAGGGTTTCTAATTTTTACTATCAAACTTTTAGATTTTTCAACTTTGGCCACCCATTTTTCTTTAACTTCTTACCCCTTATAGTAAACTTTAGGTGTTTCTAACTCTTACCACCAAAGTTTTAGGTAATGCTAGATGTATGTTTGCACGATGTGACGACGATAGTGGTAGTGGTGTGGTGATTGCGGTGACGACAAGTGGTGGTTATTGGTAGTGGTGGTGGTGTGGCTATAGCGGCGACAGTGAGTAGTGTGGGTTATTAACGTAAAGTTAATTGATGTAAAAGACGGTAGTGTATTATTTTAAGTTAATTTATACCTTTTAAATAGACTTTTACACCACATTTCTTTTTCGTGTTGTACTTTTTTAGATTTATGATATGTTTTTCATAATATACGTTTATCATTTAAATCATTATATGTATCAACCACCTTATATGCGTTACAAATTTAATGTACCGTTAATTATTCCGGAACAACGCCTGGGTAAAAAACTAGTTACATTACAATTCCAATCAAAGA
Organism: Erigeron breviscapus; assembly: GCA_034093135.1. NCBI lineage: Eukaryota > Viridiplantae > Streptophyta > Magnoliopsida > Asterales > Asteraceae > Erigeron > Erigeron breviscapus. Next base: position 114,323,392 of record CM067169.1, on the reverse strand, counting down.
TCTAACAGAGGGGGAAAAAGTTTGATGTCCTCAAAGAGAGTGTCGGGTCGAGGCTTAACATTATTACGTATAATATTATATAATGAAACTATAAAATATTTAACATAGATTTATTCGTCGAAAAGTTTAAGGTCTTGGTACGACTTTATCTGTCATTATGGATTTGGAAAAATCATTAGGATAAACGAATTTATTTATTTAGTTTTTGTTGGTGAGGTATGATAGTGACGAAAGAATGGAAGTGATAATGACTTGCAAATTGAGGAATGAAATGATCTGAGAGTTGAATATAGAGAGTGAACTAGACATTTCGATGTGATAGATATATATTATTTACTAGTGCTTAGACCGCGCAATGCGCTTGCAGTCGTAAGCAATTTTTCAAACTTTATTCTTTAAGCAATTATACACATAAGCAATTAGAAACATAATCGTGTAAGCCAATAACATCATAAATAGGAAGATAAATTACAATGGCGTCGATTACAGATCCATATGAACATAATATTACCATATAACTAAACATAAAAAAGCCACAAACTACATACTTAAACATTAAATTCTTAAGTTGACTTCGTGCTTGATTTCTTCTATTTCATTGACTTGGCTACATCTTCTCGTGTTATTTAATCAACTTCTTGTATATGAGAGACATTATTGCAAGAACATGTTGGATTATTATATCCATTTCCAACTGCATGTGGAATACAAATTGGCTCAGATTTGATAGACCGATTATATTGATTAAACATGATACCATATATGGTACGGGGAAATATAATAGGATGAAACTCATCATACGTCTCACAAATTTTAGTTATTTGATCAAAAATCAGTGATCCAATATTATAAAACTTACCATTACTATCACCAATAGCATACAGAACTCTACCCATCAATTCAAAAACCAAGTTGGTATTTAAAGATAGAACCCAATTAAAAATACCAACATCGAAAAGAGCCTTATACTTTTCTTTAACTTTAATCCAAAAATGTAACTATATACATGATTATAATGGATTGACAAACTATACTCCTATTGTTAGGTCAATTAATAAAGTACGATAAACAAAATTTAAAACGGTATATATATTCAACAACAAATATATAAATTTCTAAGTGTACATTTGTGTATTATTACTGTTTTTAAATTATCAATGAGATTAATCATAGTAATAATTCATTTTAATTAAGTTTGTTGAGCTTGTTTAACTTGTTAAATTCCAATCGAATTAACTATAAATGATTACAAACAAACCAAACCAAACAATCTTTATATATACTAAAAGGCAACTGACCAAAAGTCAATTGGCCAATCAAAACGCTCAATTTTGCTAATTTTTCCAATTAAACATGTGACTTAATTCAAATAAATAAATTTTGTCGACTTTTAGATATAAATTTTGACTTAATTCATCCGTATAAGTAATATAAATTATATAAAACTTTTACCTCTAAGACTTTTTTAGATATATACAATACAGAAACCAACATTGATATCTTGACTTTTAGATATATATACAATACAGACATTTAGTTTTAAATATAATAAACCTAATAACAAAACCAACTCATCCTTATATGATCCCAATAACGCTTCTCTGCCAGACCCATCTCCCCTTCTCTTCCATATACTTGAAAATCCCAAATCGGTACGTCTCCCCTTCCCTTCCATTCTTCAAATCCGTATTAGACTCAAAACCGTATATGGTATACAAGAAGAACAAGAAGGTGCAGAATTCTTATTATGTTTACATTAGATTTTACTTTAAATCAGTCCTTATTGTAATCAAATTAAATAAATTCAGTATTGTTATTTGTAATTGCAATCTGAGTATATTTAGGATACATATTCTTCTATATAAACCATAGAATGAGAACCCACGAAATTATTATCACACGAAATTACAAATCGCACGAAAAAAACCCAGCAGTTGTTACTCTTATTGTTCTTAAAATCCCACCTAAAAAACCCACCAGCTGTTACTCTTATTCATCCTAAATAACCATGACTAACGAAAAGAAAGTAACTTTTTTGCAAGACATCAATGAGAATTCGATCGATTGCGCCATCAAGGTTAAGATATTGCATCTTTGGAAGTGTTTTTTTCAAAGAAATTCCACTAATGCATCCAGCCTTGATATGATTTTGGTAGATGAACAGGTAATCAACTTCCGTTCTTATTTATTTGTAAGTTGTAACATGTATCTTTAAAATTTATTAATTTGGTACTTTGCTGATTCATAGGGCACAAAGATATACTGCTCAATACCTTACAATTTGATTAAAGATTTCGAACATCTACTCGAAGAAGGAGGGTTCCGATTAATCTCAAACTTTGAAGTGAAACCCAATAAATCATCGTTTGTGCTAGCTAAACACCCATGTAAGCTAAACTTTCTGAAAGAAACATCTGTTTCTGATGCAACTGCGTTTGAAAGCGTTGGAGAGCTTTTTGAATTTTGTTCGTTTGAACTGATTAACAAATGCACTGTTGATGCGAATGCATCTTTTGGTAAGTCTTAATAATTGTGATGTATATTATCCACTATTTATTCCAAATTGTATATTAACATGGTTTAAAATTATATATAACCAGATATCATAGGTCAAGTGATTGAGAATAAACCTATTCGTGTCATGGGAACCGGCAATCTTACAAGACATATTCTTGAATGTCAACTTCGGGATGACAAGTAAGTTTATTTATAACTCTTGATTCTAAAATACTTTTCATAATACTTTGTTTATATGCTTAATTATAAACTATAACAGAGGGACTATTGTATCATGTGCCTTGTGGGATAACTATGCAAAACAATTCCTCGAGTATGTCTCAACTAACAAAAACAGTGACGACCCTGTGATTATTCTCTTACAACTCGCAAGGTTTAACATCTGGCAAAGTAAGTATTTAAACTTGCATTTGAGTTTTACCAGCTATTATCTTTTCCTTTCTATTTATCTGTTTTCTATCTTTAAATATATGTTTTAAGTTTATAGGGTCTGATGCAGGCTATTCTTATTATATATGTTCTCCTCTAATTATTTAATTTATGTATAATTATATTCATAGAGAAACCACAAGTCTCCAATTGCATGTATGGAGCAAAGCTTTATATCAATGAAAACATCAGCCCTATACTTGAATTCAAGGAGAGGTATTCGTAAATTTCAACTTTATAAATATTTGCTTACATATTATAAACTATATATGCATGTATATGTATTTGAGTTTCCTTAATAAAACTGGACACCTGTTTCAAAACTTCAGCTTAAAAGGAAAAATTTTTGGAATGGATTCCTCTGAGCAATATCCAAAACTTTCAAGCAAGGTGATACTAATCAAGCCTCGAGATTCTTATTTGAAGTTTCCTTTGAAGGGCATTGTTGAGTTGCTTCGTATAACAGAGGTAATAAACCTATAAACAACATTTAGTTATTTTATCAAATATTTTCCCTATTTCACATTAATAATCTATCCATTCATATGATACAGCCTACTACATGTGTTGTTGTTGGGAAGATAACAAGCATCATAACTGACCAAGGTTGGAACTACTTAGCATGCCGTAAATGCAATAAGAAGGTAGTTAAGCTGGAAAAAAGTGATGAAGATAAGGACAGAAAAGTTTACTATAAATGTGAACAATGTACAGTTGTTCTCGACGTTTACCGCAGGTAAAAATATCTCCTTTTCCCAAGTATACTTTGTGAAAAATATACTCTAAAATCCCAAAACTAACCTACATTTGATATGCAGAATAAAATTGCAAGTGATGGTGATCTTCACGGTCTTTAATCTTTCAAATGATGCGGATGTCATAAAATCTGTTTTGCATCAGCCTGGAACCAAAGAGGTACTATCTATATTCACCCTTAACATAAGGAACCTAGCTCTAAATATGATCAATTTAATGTATTAACTGATCATAACGATTTTTCTTGGTTCTATATAACTCAACAGAATGCAATAAACTTGGATGATGACAGCGACCAGGATGAAGTTGGAAATTTGAAAGATCCAAAAATTGAGGAAAGTGCCAATGCTCAAACCAAAAAGAGGGGAAACAACAACCAAGAGAATGAAGATGCCAAGTCTAAGATCCCGAAAATTGAGAAAGACTGATGTCAACAGATATTCGAGCTCTCTAGCAACATATCTCTATCAATAATGTTTTTTTCATTAGTTTCTCTTTATTAATAGTCGTCTTATTTTATAGTACTTATTCTGTAGTTCTGCAATGGCTACTAAGCCATCTTCAGTCGCAGATTGAATTTTTTTTTTAATCCTTAGTTGGGACACAATCTATGAATAATGATTTTTTTTATTATAAATAAATTCTGCAATGCCTACTTATACATCTTCCAGTTTTAGATTATTTTTGCCCTTTATTATAGGTCATATATCTTCCTATTATTACTGATCTGTTGCCCATGTTTGACTATGACCTAAATTGTCATCCGAGGCTTATTGTTTCTGTTACTTTTAGAAACTTAGGTATGGTTGTCATATGTGATCCGACTTCAACAGTGTTGAATATGCATACTGGAAGTCTACTTTTGGGTTTACACACTCTTTCGTGATAAATAAGAAAGAATAAGAGATAAAAGAAGAGGAAAAATCTGATATATTGAGGGATAATTATGTTATGTTTTACATACACATATAGACTTATATATAAAGTCAAGGAGTCAACATAATACAATTAATAACTATTCTAACACCCTCCCTCAAACTCACAATGCAATAGTGATAAGCATTGAGAGTTTGTCACACAAGAACCGAAAACGAGATGCCGACTGAGCCTTTGTGAAAACATCAGCAAGCTGCAAGGGCGAAGGAACAAATGGAAGTGATATGGTGCCTAGTTGCAAATGATGACGAGTGAAGTGACAATCAATCTCAATATGCTTCGTCCGCTCATGAAAGACCGAATTCTTTGCAATCTGCATCGCACTTTTGTTATCACAATGTAGAGGAGTGGGCTGAGAAATATTAACCCCCATATCTGCAAGAAGCCATCGTAACCAAACAATCTCACATGTAGTCACAGCCATAGCACGATATTCAGCCTCCGTGGAAGATCTAGAGACCACATCTTGTTTCTTGCTTTTCCAAGAAATTAAAGAATCTCCAAGAAACACACAAAAACCAGTGGTGGATTTACGGTCATGACGGTCACTATCCCAATCAGCATCACTATAGGCACGTAACTCGAGAGACGATGTTGAAGGGAACACAAGACTGTTAAACTGAGTGCCACGAAGATATCTTAAGATACGAAGTACAGCTCCCCAGTGAACAGAGGTGGGAGCGGTAACAAACTGACTAACAACATGAACCGCATAAGCAATATCTGGACGAGTAACTGTAAGATAAACCAAACTACCAACAATGGTACGATATAGGCTCGGATCAGATAAAGGGACACCATCACTAGGAGAGTACCGTGCATTGGTTTCAAGGGGAGTGTCCACAGTCCTGTTATCAGATAGTCGGGCTCGTTGAAGCAAATCAGAGATATATTTAGTCTGGGAGAGAAGATATCCTTTCTTGGACTGAGCTACCTCAATGCCCAAAAAATAACGTAGCAACCCCAAATCCTTCATGGCAAACCGAGTAGCTAAATCACGCTTCAAAGCTTCAATACCATCATGATCATCACCAGTAATGACCATGTCATCAACATACAATGACACAAGAATACGCCCAGCATTGGTACATCTAATAAACAAAGCCGAATCATGATTACTCGAAACAAACCCAAGAGATGTAATTACCGTGGAAAATTTCTCAAACCAAGCACGGGGAGCTTGTTTGAGACCGTATAATGCTTTTCTAAGTCGACAAGCTTCACCAGGTTGGTGAGAAAAACCTGGGGGAGGATCCATATAAACTTCTTCATGAAGATCACCATTCAAAAAAGCATTTTTAACATCCATTTGAAAGATCTTCCATTGTCGAACGGATGCAACTGCAATCATAGTACGAACTGTCGTCATTTTTGCTACCGGAGCAAAGGTCTCTTCATAATCCATACCATATGTTTGTGAGTACCCTTTTGCTACAAGTCGAGCCTTATAGCGCTCAACAGAACCATCTGACTTTGTTTTTATCTTATATACCCATCGACAACCAATCGCACGCTTACCAGGTGGGAGAGGGACCAAATCCCATGTACGAGTCTGATGAAGAGCAGTGAGTTCTTCAGCCATAGCATTCTGCCAAAGAGGATCAGATACAGCCTCTCCATATGACTCAGGTTCAGATAAGTGATGTATGTTTGCAATAAAGGAGGCAAATGAAGTAGAGTAGGTAGAATAAGCAAAATCTGGTAATTGGGTGGACTTACTAGTACGAGCAGACCTCCTTAGAGGTGGTGGTTCACTAGTATCAACAGCAGGAGAACAGGGCTCAGGTATAGGTGGGGCTGAAGCACTACCTGATGGTGTAGATGTGTCTTCAACTGACACATCTATTGGCACAGATGAGTCTGGAATATCAGTTTCTATGTCAACATCAAAAGGATCAATCTTCATAAGATCTGACTTCGTTACATTATGTGACTTAGCTGGGATGGAGTAAAAAGGAATATGCTCCAAAAAGATGACATGTCGAGATACATATAGTTTCTGACTTACCGGATCATAGCATGATATATTGAGGGATAATTATGTTATGTTTTACATACACATATAGACTTATATATAAAGTCAAGGAGTCAACATAATACAATTAATAACTATTCTAACATTTCGTTCCAGGGACTCATCATCTTATTGTAGGTGACTGTTTTCTACCTGTAGATTATAGTTCAGAGGATAAAATCAACGATAAAATTGAAGCTAATAAAGCTTCTATGACTGCGGCACTTATAAAGACAGGTCATTGTTCTTATCAGAGTCTATTTGATATAGCAAAGTCTAAATGAGAGAAATAAATAGTCAAAGGGTATGGATGTGATTTTTTAAACAATTTGATCTAGCATTAATAATTTACATTTGAGTATCTCAATTTTTTAAAGTCTACTTTTACATTTTCACCTATAAGTATCTTTGTCTTGCATATATTATTTCTTATATTAACAAATTAATAAACCCGTGTATTTGACACGGGTCTAAAATCTAGTAATCTTTTATAAAATTAAATGCATATTACTTATCATAACTCTCAACGTTATTGTTTCTTTTGCTTATAAAACAATCTATATATCTATATATAGTACATTGAAGGATATGAAATCCACAATCTATCGGCCGGTGATATATATATGCCAAAGTATATATGAATCTTTCCGATAGATAATTTGTTATAACTGGATATTACAAAGAAAACAATAGCATCTGCATCTACCACTAAAAAAGTCTGCTAATATATTTTCCATCAATGACATCCACAAACATAAACTGAAACTTCGTGGTCATATCATAGTATCAAATTCCCATAGCTTAATAAACGAATCCTTATGAATTGAAATCTTCTAGAAAATACAAACTATAATAACAGCTAAAGCAAGATAATTTGGTAAGTTGACATACTAACACCTGCAATCTTTGCTTCCTACCACTACCAGGAGGTCTGCCCTTAATCTTTTTCGGGCTTTAAGTGACCTGTCCAAAAGTAGCACCAACCAAAGAAGATAGTGCAAGTGTTAACGCCACAGGTAACCCATCTCCATTATATTTCCTAAGCCTATGTCTGATGCTTTGAGTCAGTCCCACTTGTACTAATGCCATGAGAAAAATCGGGTGATTGGTTATGTGCCATTTGGGATGATGAACCACCAATTGAACCAACATATCTCATGTTGGTTTGATCATGTGGATGAGAAAGTAAAGCCCAGAGGGGTACATATTCATTTGAAATTATAACACCAGAAAGAATCTTCATCCCCCCCGGTCACTTGGGCTACCAATATATAATGACTCGGAACAATCTTGAACTGCCGTTTTTCTGGAAGATATGACTGATTTAGTCTATCTAGCAGAAGTATGTCAACAGCTACATCAACATGTAGCTGTTTGATCATCATACATAACCAGATGCATCCTCAGATTCTCCTTTCAAATTTGTTTGGCCTTTGGATCCAAATTAGGCTTCAAAAGCTAAAGCCTCACGAAGCGTTAGAACCTGCTTCCACACAAAGCCTTCCCTTCAAACGTTACACGATAGCCCTCACCAACTAACTGAGGTTTCTTAAATCCCTTGAATACAGCAATTAACATATTGGTCGTCAGAGTCCTCAATAGACCAAAAAAGAATAATTTAAGCCCGACATGTGTAAAATCAACACTTGAAGGTCAAAAGAACTAAAGAAGGATACAAAATCTTTTACACCTAAAGTCTACGTTGTCACCAAATATTATATAATGAATGGAACCTAATTGTGATACCCTCTAATAATAATAGTACTTTATTATATCCCAAGTTTCATGACACAAATCCAAAGAGCAGTTTCTTATAAGCTGAAATTCAACCCATTTTTATGGACCAATATGGGCTATACTTTCCCTAACTGGTCAAATCAATAAAGTTGGAAAGTTACCAAAGATGGGTCAAATGAATAAAGTTATAATTATTGCGAAAGATGGACATGGGTCAAACAAACGGAGTTCAAATAATTAGCTAAAATTGACATGGGAAATGTAGAGAGTTTTCATATAATTACCTAAACCGGACCTACGACAAATACTAAAAAGTCGCCCAAAGTGAAACTTTAAACCTTAAACCTCCTAAATCACTTTTTATGTAGGATTAATATTATTAATATATGGTTTCTTAATCATACTCAACACATTAAAGTCTTTGATATCCAAAAGGAAAGATGGGCCAATAACTGTGTGGTTGAACCCATGTCGTTTTTCCTAACACATGTAAAATTCTACCCATTTCATTATCCAACCCACATGATACCTCGCTGCCATTTTTGGTGGTAACCTATTCAAATCTATAATAGTACTTCGAAACTTTCCATGATAGATGGGCATACAATTACAAACATATTTCAAACTAACGTACTGGAAACACATTTTACTGGTCCAATAACTCATCTAGGTAATATGAGAGGTCAGTTATCACACGTTCCGTACTTGTTATCGAAGATCTTGATAGCTTCATAAACGTGCATCTCAGGATGCAATTTCTATAGTCAATAAATGCAAAAGAAGACATAAGATCTGCAACAAATTTACTTAGTTGTAATCCATAAATATGACCTCTTCAAAATCCTTTAATTGGTTCGTGTCACCAAAGTATATATTTGATGCATAAAACTTCCTAGATCATTCTATTTGAAAGTATATATTATTGTTAAAAAATAATATAATAATATTTATAATCGTTAAAAAATAATATAATAATATTTATAATCACAATTGACACACTGATTACTAAATAAAAACTTAGTGTATTGTAAAAAAAGTATTTCTGGTTACGGACTGAGACCCAACCTATCACCATTTGTACCAAAAAGGCATACATGTTTTGACATGTTACCCAACCAGCCCATTTTTCAACCTCAACTAAATTGATTTAGAGTTTTAATCAGAAAGTGTGATAAGGTCAGCAGAATTGACCTATCGCCGATAGAGAACAACAATCTCTCCAAAAGTGCCTCTGAATGATGAACTCGAAGATGTAAGTTCTAGTACCTTGAAACCAGCAAAATTGTCAGTATGAACCTACCTTGTTGAGCTGACTTCTTTTTGAATTATTTCGTCTAAGAAACGATGCAACCTGAACAATAAAACGGGTAAAACGGTAGATTTTATTTAGTCTGATCTGGAATAAGATTTTGTGCAGAACCAAAAAGGTTACTTTTTAGATATACTAAAATCTGAAACATCAAATAGTTACAGATAACACTGGAAAAAAGAAATATGCAAGTGTTAGTCAACCTCCTTGTGAGGTTAAAAATCTATGTGAGATGACATGAATCCACAAATGTCAGAACCATTGAAACTGTAGATTGACGGCATAGTGATTTAAAACTTCTGAGTTCAAGTTGTTGTGAAGAGTCAAGGGTGAGTTATGGGATGGCCATAAATGGTGGAAACTATTGAAGGCCAAAAATTAAAGTTAAAAACGGGTCAAATAGATTGAAACCCGTCCAAAATGTGTTCAAATGGTTACAATCTGTCACATAGCTTAATTGAACCAATTCATTTATTATTTAATAGTGTGACTCTTGCGCTTCTATTTAATGCATAGATAATTTTAAATTAAAAAAAAAACTAAAGAAAATATTGTAAGAAGGTCAATCCATACCAATTTGTTTTGACCTGTATTAAAAACCTTGTAGACGCTTATAATAATTATAAAAACCCAACATCCGAAAAAGAACAGAGTCACGTGTTTTCTCACCTCATTCATGGAGTGAATTAGGACATCATCACCTTAAGATGCATATATGGTCACAACTATTATTGATGACATACCCCTCCAGCGGTACGCAGATCCTGACGTAATAGCGGCAGACCTTGCGATACGAAGGACAGTTCGTTACGAAGGCTTCCACAGCTAAATAAACAGGATAAGGACTACTCCTTTAAACACTCGGGATTCTCCCTTATCATTTCCATAACTGATAAATATGAAGGGAGACCCCTGAAATTCCGTCTCTTGGTATTCAACCTAATGCTTATTCTCCAAGATAAATCCTCCTATAAAAGGAGGATGACACAATCTCAAGCTCGAACACACATAGATCACATAACACCTCAAATTGGCGTAAAGAGATTCACTCTACCCTCGGGGAATCGCCAACAAACAACCACCATCTCCCATTATTCTAATCTCGGTCCGATGCACAAACATTTGGCGCCATCCGTGGGACCCCATACTCATATCCCATAACCACTCTAAGCTCTGTTTTTTGCATCGAACCAGAAAAAAATGGCCAATATCCCACCAGGGTTTGGGCAGAGTTCTCAACAGTCAGCCAGAAACTCTCCACCCAGACCTGAGCCCACGACTGAAACACCGATCGGCGGCGACCAACAGGTGAATCGTCAAACTGGTGGAGATACTGAACGCCCAGATCAAACACAAGGGAGACAAGGTGGATTCACACGAGGATCTCCGTCCAGTGCGCCACAGTTATTTGATCCAGATTATATTATTCGAAATTATAGTCACATCCAGCACACTATAAGGCATCTCCAAAGTGTTGGAGCCCTTAACGGTGTCACTAGGGTTTTGAACTTTGATGGTGAAACAGAAGATGATTATGACAGGGACACTCCACCGAGGGGACTCCGACGATACCCACAAATCGTAAGATCCCAGGTCAGAACCGATCGTGGGAACGGTTTAAACGGTGAGGGCCCCCGCCCTCGCACACCTCCGCATCGAACACAGCTAGAGGAGGCTGAGGCCTCGAGACCAGAAAACACAACCTCTGGAGCTAATATTCGGACTAATGTTCCCCCGGGACCCGCAAATTTTGAGGATCGACAGGCCAGTGTGTCCCAACCTGGACCCGTCCCCGGAGGATTTAATGTCGTATACAGTATGCCCTCCGGGCATGATATCCCGTTCGGGGGCTATCAAGCGCCTCCGGGCCAAACTTTTCAAGGACCTTCGGGTCAAACTTTCCAAATGCCTTCGGGCCAAACTTTCCAAGCGCCTCCGGGCCAAACTTTCCAAGGACCTTCGGGTCAAACTTTCCAAATGCCTTCGGGCCAAACTTTCCAAATGCCTTCGGGCCAAACTTTTCAAGTACCTTCGGGCCAAACCTTTCAAGGACCTTCGGGCCATGCTTTCCAAACTTATGGAAACATACACGGACCTGGAGCACAACCATATCCTTCGGGAGGAATCTATGGCAATCAGCCAGTAGGGCAGGCGCAGCCCCCTCAGCATCATACATCACAATACGCCGCACCGACCCAAGGGATCCAGCAGGGTATCGGGGTGCAACACTACACCCCGCAAATCCCTGTGGCAGGATTACATGGCCCTCAGAACTGGGGGGCTCCGGTGTATCAAAACGCGCTAGAATTGCAAATTGTCGGAGGAAGCCTCGAGAACTCTCCGTTTGGTGCTTGGATACAAAATTACCCTCTCCCGAAAGATTTGAAATACCCATCTCACCTGGGAACATACAAAGGAAAAAGCGACCCGGACGATTTTTTAGAAGCATTTGAAGGAGTAGCAGAGATGAAAGTCTGGAATGTACCGGTTGCGTGCCGAATGTTCAGGTATGCACTCGAAGGAGACGCCAGAGAATGGCTGAAAAATGTGGCAAAAGGATCCATTATTAGTTTTGATGACCTTAAAGAGAAATTCAGGGCCCGTTTTAGCCAACAAAAGAAGCATAAGAAAATTCACGTGGCGGCCATGGAGTAAAACAGAAAGACACAGAGGGCTGCAGAACATTTATTGACCGCTTCACCACCGAGACAGAGGATATCCTGGACCTTCCTGAGTCACAAAGGATATCCGGACTGCTACATGGCCTCCGGAGCAGAGGGTTAGTCGAGTTCTTATACAGGGACCTTCCGAAGACGTATGAAGCGGTTCAGAAGAGAGCTCATGTGTACCTAGATGCTAGGGACACCGCCTCAAAAGGAGACACCAGTCCCCCACGAGAAAAGGAGGGACAGGCAAACAGAAAGGGGAAATGGGGCAACGAAAAGGAAAAAGCCAGGTATAGCCCGTATCTTAAAGATGACAAAGGGTACCTCAAAATTAATCTCCCAGAGCTACACAAAAGCCCAAAAGAAATATTGTTCACCGAAAGTATTGCTAAGAACTTCCCCACTCCACCTAGGTTGAGCGGTAAAAACAGGAGAGATCCGGAAAAGTATTGTGAGTTCCACAGGGATCATGGCCATGATACGAATGCATGTTGGCAACTCCGAAGGGCAATAGAAGAAGCAATTAACGAAGGAAAGTTGACACATTTGGTGAAAAGCGTCCGACAACAACCGAGCGCCAAAAAGGAGGATGACACAGATGAAAAGAAAAAAGGTCCCGAGAGAACTATTTATTAGTCTTTTATTATTTAAAGCCTAGAGGATATGATATGTAACCTCACTTATATTACTAAATAAAGGCTCCTTATTTCTTTCAAAAAAATTTTTTTTTTACAAAAAGGAATAAAAGACGCAAATATGCGCAAAATACAATGCTATATGCATTGAATCCCATATATTCAAACTATGGAAGACTTATAGTCCAAATTAGAGAACTAAAAAGCAGTTATGACTGCCCCAAAAGACGGCTCTTAAGCTGCAAATGCAACTGATGATATTGCATATCACTTAAAAAAGCAGCATATTAGACTGCAGTAGTTAGACAACTCTCAAGCTGCAATGATGTTTCAATAGTAGCTCCCAAGCTGCAAACATCGCGACAACTTCGAAACTGTAAAGAAGTTTCATAATATTAAGCAAACTATAAGACTGCGACTATTGGTTATTAAACCACAGTTCATAAACTATGGGCAAAAGCTAAGTATCCTTAAGCAACTACGAGCATAAAAGTAAGTTGTCCAGAACAGCATAACAGGGCTGTTGTCAAAAGAAATATTGTTTAAACTGGCACATACAGGCACGCAGGCCCTAATCAACTACTGAGTGTACACTGTCTTCAGGTTGAATTTCGTCAGGTACAATTTTTAGCAGGTCTTCAACAGCAGCATTGGGGTCAGCCACAACTTTGCCCAGGTAAGGAAAGACTGCCTCTCTCCACTTCTGGTCAGCGGCTTCAAGGTCATGAGAGGCATTCGCAATGTAATCTGCCCGGCATTGTAAATCACACTTGCCCTCTGCAGAAAACTCCTCCAAAACAGTAGACCTCTCTTCCGCCCTTTCAGCTGTGGTCACATCCCCCAAAATCTGTCCAACTTCATCACTAAATACAACGACCTGCTCACATGGGGAACTACCTCGTGACTAGCCTGACTCGATCCTGCTTCAAACCTTCAATCTGTTCACGTAACAGCCTGCTGCACTCACGCTCATCAGCATATTCCTGTTGCAACTTCAAGACAGCTTCATCATGGACAACCGCGTCCGCTTTCAACATATTTACCTGCTGCTTCAAATCCTGGACAATATCAGATGACTCGACGGTCGTAACAAACCTGGCCTCCCTAGCCCTAAGATCTTCAACAGTGGCTACCAAAGACTGCACCTCTAAACTCTTGGACCTAAGATCAACAGACATTCGGGAGAAGCGCCTAGCAACAACGGCATCAAGATAAGTATGAAATTGGCGATCCTTCTTGAAGACCCGAAGGAATGTCTCATTATCCATGCTGTCTATCTTTTTGACATCCTCAGCATTCATGTCTCCACCTTCCAACCAGGAAAGCATTTCCTGGTCATGAGCATCTAAAATAACCGAGTATTAAATACGGAAAAGATATCAACATTTCACAAAATAAAAGAAATAGAAAAAAGTCAAACCTGTCTTGGGGTCCGAAGGCCTGTGGGATTCAGTAGCCTTGGCATCATCTCCGACCTTTCTTCTCTTCACAAGACGACCTGCAACAGACTGAGTAATGGAAACACCAGGCACCTCCTTCTTCTTCTTTCTTTTGCCAGCAGCAGAGCCTACCAACACTTCAACTTCAGACGTGTCTATACTTAAGACGGGGGGATCAACAGCACTTGACACCTCCGGGTTATCATTCTGAACCCCAGACGAACCAGCATCGGCAATAAGACTCCCCTGCCTCTCAATACGCGGTACTTCAGTTACCTCCTTCACCCCCTTCCTCACAAATTTTCTAAAAGTCATATCTGCAGTAGACGACAATGACAGTATGATCAAGGAAGCAAGATAAAGATTCCAAAAAACAAAGAATATCAAATCCTTACCATCTATATCTACACCACCGGGCAATGTACTTATCAACTTGGCCTTATACAACACAACATCAGGGTACAACACGACTTGGATAGGGTTTAACCGAATTTCACGACACAAGTCATCAACAACATAATCCGGGAAAGGATTCTCATATTTTTCATGGATACGAAGTAACTCCCTATTAGTTACAGACTCATAATCGCTAGGAATCAAAGAAGCCTTCATAAAGATAAAATCACTTTTCCAACTACGAATATCTAAACCACCCCTTTTAAAACACCCAGCCTTCGAGCGATTACCAACAGTAACCCAATCGCCAGAGGACAGATTTGAACAAAATATCGAAATAGGTCAAGTGATGGTTCGCCACCGTAGGCCTTACACATAACTTCGAAAGCGATTATCCTTGATAGGCCAAGCGGTGTGACAGTGGAGATATGAACATCAAAATAATCAAGAACACTAAGCATAAAGGATGAGAACGGGTATCTCACATTACCCTCAGTCATCGATTTGATATAAAAACCAACATACCCATCAGGGGGAGTCAGAACAGTATCACCATCGGAGGGAATTTCAAAAGATGATATTTGACCAGGAAAATATTTATCTACAAATTTATCCAGTTTTGACCAAATAACAGTTGATTCAATAGTTTTAATACCTCCCTTCGACATTAGCAGGCGCAAATCGAAAGAAAACTAGAAGACGAAGGACAGGAATCACGTACCTAGTGGTAAAGATCGGAAGACAAGCGGAGCAGAACCCTAAGAGTAAAAGGGGAATTTTTTTTTTGAGTTTAATAAAAGGACAAAAATGAAGGGCTTATATACTCGGCTGCATGAAGATCGTGACCGTCCAAAACGTCACCTTGAGATGCGCGCCTATCTACCCCCTTTAATTTCCCCTCAAATCAAAATTAATTAAAGGGGTTTAAGATACTTTCCAACAACACTCCTGGAGAATATAACAAAGCATATTATAGTCCAACGCAATGACTATTTGGCATAATTCATCACCTTGGACTGGGGGCTTGATGACATACCCCTCCAGCGGTACGCAGATCCTGGCGTAATAGCGGCAGACCTTGCGATACGAAGGACAGTTCGTTACGAAGGCTTCCACAGCTAAATAAACAGGATAAGGACTACTCCTTTAAACACTCGGGATTCTCCCTTATCATTTCCATAACTGATAAATATGAAGGGAGACCCCTGAAATTCCGTCTCTTGGTATTCAGCCTAATGCTTATTCTCCAAGATAAATCCTCCTATAAAAGGAGGATGACACAATCTCAAGCTCGAACACACATAGATCACATAACACCTCAAATTGGCGTAAAGAGATTCACTCTACCCTCGGGGAATCGCCAACAAACAACCACCATCTCCCATTATTCTAATCTCGGTCCGATGCACAAACAATTATGTTCTGCCTAAAGCATCCTTAAAAGCATTTAGACATTCAGCATATGTGTTATAAAAGATTGTATTTATAAGTAATTGTATTTATAGGCAATTTTTTGGGGAGACAACAAAGGATTGTAGACACAGTAAGGAGACAAACCTCATACGGATGATCATTTCACCCTCAGATCAAAAGCTTTTGTCACCATTTCCTGCCAATAAGCTGTAGGAATCCTTGTTTCCTAACATTTAAGAGACACTATGAGAAATTATATACAAAGTTATCTAAGACTAAAACTGAAAATTAATTAATAAGCATATTGAGTGCCCTAAACAAACAACAATCCCTGTCAATTATAAGGTCATTAACGACTCACATTGGGTCATGTTAATGTTGGTGTCGACGGGTCATCCTGTAAAATACTTGTCAGCTCGAACACGACCTGAAAGTCTAAACTGGTCATTTAGCACAACCCGTCCCCCAACGTTAAACTATTTATCAAGGAGATGACTTGCATGACTCAAAATTCCTGCATGTACTTATTAACCCGTTAAACATGAGCATTACCCGTCCAAATTAAAAGAAAAACCAATATAAGAGTTTGTCATACATGACCATTATCTATGTTTTTGAATGCATAAATTAACATGCTCATCTAATAATCCACAAATGCTTAGGAAAAAAGGATTACAAATGACTACCAGATCATGAATTCCTGGTTAACTTAGTAAACAGAATATAACATGTGTCAGGGTTTTACTTTATCTCACACATACAAAAATAGAACTATCTTCACCTTCGGAAGTGGCTAAAAACAGTGAACAAAAGCATTTTCAGTAATGGTATGATATGTGATATCATATTAAGGTCAGACAAAATACGCATAACCCTCCTAGAAGAAAAGAAAATCAGAACATATCATATGTTATGTTCCTAACTAAAGTTGAGTGTGCGAACCTTACTTATTTTGGGACCGAGTCTTGACTCCTAGTTACCTTGGACTGCAAAAGGCATAGAAAGTGATTTCACCGACCCACTAGTTAAGTGAGCTGATTGTGTCGATTGATAATAAACTAACCCATTTAACCACAACTCAAACCCAAACCCATGACCAGATTTTACCGAGTGTGTCGAGATTGTGACGGATTTTAAAGTCCACTTAACTACTGGCTACAACAAAAATTAAAATATAATTTAAAATATTTGTATTCAATGCAATTCCTTTTTGCATACAAGGATGAGGACCATCAGCGAATGTGTCAGTCATACTCCACTCTGCCAAGTTTTGGACCTCTATCTTGTGGGTAAAATATTATGACTCCTGGGTTTATTGTCATTTACATTGTAAAAAATCTCATCAATACCAAATTAAAGCTAAGTAATTTTGAAACATAATTTTAATGGTAAAAATTGTAAAACTAATTGTTACTCAATGAAATGGACTATTAACAAATATGCTTAATATGGATTATGGAAAACGAGAGAAAAGTACCCGCACGTTGCTCTACGAATATTTTTCATACCCAAACTATAGAATGTGTATCCATGAGAGAACAAAAAGAACAATGTATTTTCAATCAAAGATAGAA
Organism: Erigeron breviscapus; assembly: GCA_034093135.1. Lineage (NCBI taxonomy): Eukaryota > Viridiplantae > Streptophyta > Magnoliopsida > Asterales > Asteraceae > Erigeron > Erigeron breviscapus. The sequence continues at coordinate 114,305,571 of CM067169.1, read as the reverse complement.
TAAATGTACTTTGTACACAAACTTACATGCTAAAACAAATAAAATAAATAACGTAAAATTACCCATCTTATTGTAGTTTAATAGTTTTTAAGTTCAACTTCTAGTCACAAATTCAAGATTTGTTGATTATAAAAGCAAATCAAAATAAAATGGAAGTCGTCCTCATCCAATAAATAGGACATCACAACAAATTTCTCGATTAATCGGATCTTAACATAGCCAGAGGCATCTCTTAACCAGTTAACCATTTATATGAAAGGCGAATCGACCTATTAAACGGTTTCAACAAATTTTAAGTATCTGATATGAATAACAGATGTGCTAAACACTATTTCACCACCCTTGTTTCAACATGTTGACATGCCTATACCAAATCGAACCTCTATCTCTGATATATCCGCGAATCTACTAAAGCACAGTTATCGCTGAGGCATTAGCATAGAAAGAGCACCGTCCTAAGTGAAACAAAGTAAAAGGTCGCCAGCTTAAAATTAAGGCAGCTGGGAGGTCAGCAACCTACATATCCATGAGTATACAAAGATTTACAATAATGATTACCTGAACTTGTTTCCCTAGAATGATTTTAAAGTCTCATACATTATACATTGGGGGAACATGTTTACATTTTCCGGCTTTTCAAAGACAACATATTGTCGTTTAACACTGATGGGAATTTTGAGCAGATACTGCGTTGTCGTGCAGTCACGGCTTACCTGGTTCGATTCTTTTAAACACTCAAATGTGTGTTTTTAACTTGCTGCCCTTTTAGTCTTTTGTTTCTTTGAATAGATTGAACATGACTTTCAACACAGCCAGCTTTTGTTTTTTAAATAATTTGCCTAGTCCATCCGTATATAATTCGAGGAATCATGTGTAAATTGTAAAACTGACACCTCTAGTGACATCTTAGGATGAACAGGTGATCACAAATCTTAGGTCCCAAGTTAAAGCAACAAGCTTACATCTACTATGTTGAAACATATAATGTTGCCTCAACTCTAAGCAAAGATGAGATATATGATATTATAATATATGTGGTCCGATATGATTTCATTGTCATAATAAGAACTGCAACATTTGCCTCTATAAGAATACATGATCATCTTATCTCTTGGAATTATGAATAAGCCTACCAAGAGGTGTACCTCGTATGAATGACCATTCTCCCAATTTATCAGTGTCGCGGACAATAGTCTTTGTAGGGAGCACGATTGCAGCCATGGGTTTTTTTTCGAGTCCACCACTTTCATCAATAATTAGTCTAAGACCGTCCACGTGAAGCTTACCATGGTGACCACTTACCACAATTGTCGGGGTTTTCGTCAGTTCCTGGGTCATGTAAAATAAATTTGAATTTATTTGGCTTTATGAAAATACTGAATGGGAAATTTAAAGGGGTGCCTGCATATGCTTATCTAAAATGATTACATTGGCTTAAAACAAAGTACATCCAAACAAATATAACTGATTATTAGGAATTCAAATCACAATGATGAGATTAAATGCAGATCCAAAACCCCAATTTCGATTAACAACCAACTTGAAATTCATACAGATCATTAGTCTGTGTTATACGAGTTCCAATATGTCATTGGACAAACAGTATGTCAGTATAATACTAACAATCAATTCTTAGTTCAAACTACATAATACAAGACAACGTAATGTAAAAGAAGGTAAAGCGAATTACTAACAGTTAGATAACTTTGGTCAACAAATTTACTAAAATTTGCTTGAGTAGTGAGTACTGTAAAAGTCTAATAAAGCAACTTAAAAAGCTAAACTTGTCAATACTTTCTTTTTTGGCCAAAAAGGAGAACCAATGAAATAAAAATGACCGGGCATGAAGTCATGAAGGTACAAAGATGAAAAAATTTACAAGAACCTGCGAAAATCTTAGTTTCATTAAATGTGCATGCTAACAAGTGATTGTTGGGAGTATGTGTGAAGCCAAGGAAGTGTGGAGGCCCAAGACGTCAAAAGTGGTTGACAAGGGACCCACTTTTTTGGGCAGAATCTGCAGAAAAGTCTGGAGAGTAACTTCAGATTTGCAGGGCCCACTTGTATCATCTCTATACTTTTGCTTAGTCTCCTTTGTCTCAATGATGGCAGTTGTAGCTATCTCTATCTCTATATAAGAGATGTCTTGTATTTGTAAGAACTACAACATCAAGTCTTGAGCTAATAAAAAACCCCTCAGTTGCAGCCGGTGGATGTAGGTCAGACCTAGACCGAACCACGTTAAATCTCTTGTGTCGTGTTCTATTATCTTATTTACCTGTGATAATCTGTGATAATCTGGTGTTTTGTTGATTTCCGCTGCGTCGTGTGATATACCAAGTTTCTAATAACTCAGAGCAAGATGCACTTAAAATTCTGGGTGTGTTCTGCTGAGTTTTAGTGCCCAACAAGTGGTATCAGAGCACGATTACCAGATTACCAGATCAGGTTATCAGAGCAGGTGGCTCTGCCTTGTGTACCACCAATCACCGGTTATTTCTTTCTTCCTGTTTGAAAAAAAAATCAGGTTTGTTTCCTGTTTTCGCTGCTGTGATTTGGAGACAACCACTTAGGTGGTGTTTGTGATTTTAGTTGATCGATTGGAAGACGAAGAAGTACCAGGTGTGGTTGTGTGTTGTGTTTTGAATCTGATCTTGTACCTGTTCATTATCAATTGGTTGTTTGAATTGGGTAACTATTGGTTACCTGGAATTCTGTTCAACCAGAATTGTGATTGAAATTGATTGAGGTTTTTTAGAACCTTTGTTCGATTGGTTTACGGGTTTAGATTGGAGATTCTGTGAAGTTTTTTTTGACAGGAAATTATCAACCGAGAACCGGGAAGCTTTGGTCTATTTCTGTTTGTCATAATGGCTGAAGACGGAAAAGTTCAGATTGAAAAGTTTGACGGTTCAGATTTCGGGTGGTGGAAGATGCAGATGGATGCATTGTTATGTCAAAAAGATTTGGATGTGGTACTTGGAGAAAAACCAGATAAGATGGAACAAGCTGACTGGGATCTCAAGGACAAGAAAGCTAGAGGTTTTATTACATTATCTTTGACAAGGAGCGTGGCGTTTAACATCATGTCAGAAACCACAGCAAGTGGTATGATGTTGGCTCTGTCAAATATGTATGAAAAACCGTCTGCAGCTAATAAAGTGTTCTTGATGAGAGAGCTATTCACAATGAGAATGAAAGAGGGAAGCTCGGTGACCGTGCACATAAATAATCTGAATTCCATTCTGTCCAGATTGTCATCCGTGGGAATGAATTTCGATGATGAGTGATGAGACCAAGGTTGTACTATTGCTATCTTCACTGCCTGATAGTTGGTCCGGGACTGTAACTGCTGTTACAAGCTCGGTGGGAACTGACGGGATGACTTTTGAAAAGATTCGTGACTTGGTACTCGGTGAAGATGTTCGCCGAAGAAGTGCTAATGGTGGGTCTTCTTCTGATTTGTTACATGTTGGCAGGGGAAGAAATAATAGCAGAGATAGTGGGAGCAGCAAGAGTCGGGGCAGGAGCTCGTCTAGGGCTCGTCCGAATGTGCGATGTTGGGACTGCAACGAGCCTGGACATTACAGGAGTCAATGTCCGAAGAAGAATTCTCCGACAAAGAATTCTGATGGGTTGAACACTACTACAGCAAGCGACACTGAAGACGATGCCTTGTTGATGTGTGTTGAAAGTAGTGTGGAATCCTGGGTCATGGATTCCGGTGCATCATTTCATGCTACCCATAGCAATGATTGCATGCGGAATGTTAAAGAAGGCAATTTTGGCAAGGTTAGGCTGGGAAACGGTGAAATTCTTGATGTGACTGGCATGGGGGATTTAGATCTTGTTACTACTTTGGGTACTACTTGGACTTTGTGTAACGTCAGGGTTATTCCGAGGCTTGAAACGAAGTTGATCTCCGTTGGGCAGTTGGATGAACAAGGTTTAGACGTTAAGTTTGGTGGTGGAAAGTGGAAGGTCATTAAGGGAAATCTCGTGGTTGCTAGGGGTTTCAAGAAGGGGTCATTGTATATGGTGCCTGTTCCGTTTGGGGAAGTGGAAGTGACCACCCCTGTTAAGACGAACGCCAAAGTTGGGCTCGCTGATTCGGTAGTTAAAAGAGTTCAGTTCACAGTAAAGAACTCTGGGACTCCAGGTAATCCGCTTGAGCGTATTCGGAGGTCTGAACATATACGGGATATTAGTAGCAGTGGGAGCACGGGTAGTGTTCCAGCACCGACGGGATATCTTCGTTGGGTTCAGAAGACCAGGTATCCGAATGAAATCTCTCCTGAGAAGTTACTGTTGGTGGAGAGTGTTCCTCTGAAAGTCCCTGTATCTGATGGTTCGAGTCTATGGGAATCAGTTGGGATTGAGGATGTAAAGACGGGGTCTTTTGAGACCATGTTGGGGCCTTCTAGGGCTTCAACAGCTTACTTGTTAGTGCACGTTTTGGTGCACAATTTGTGTCCGATGCATCTCAATTAAAGGGCTGTTACTTTACAGAAATTATCCAGACAACACGACAAACTCGTGTGAACAGTACCACGAGTTTGGACAAACTCGTGTGAACAGTACCACGAGTTTGGACAAACACGTGTTACTGTAGCACGTGTTTGGTCCACGAGTTTGAAGCCCAGTCCGTTTAGCCTATATATAGATGTCTTAGGTTAGGTTTTCGGGGTCGATTTTAGTTGCAACAGATTTCGTCCATAGGGATCAGGGTAGTGATCAATGCCCTGTCATTCCGCCATTATGTAATTCGATTATCAAGAGTCGTCTCTTTGATTGTAATCCGGAATCATTGAGATGTTTTTCATACGGATTTATTTATTGTAATCATTCGACTAATGATAAAGGAATTCTTTCTATATCTCTTGTTCATATTTGTTAAATTCGTGTTCATCTATGTTTGATTCATTCAATTACCTCAATAACGATTATGTTTGGATTCCGCACTTACATAGTCGTAGGAATCGCGAATCGATCGGTCCCCTGCACTTTCATTACTGATGATTGGGAGGCTGCAATTGAGTTTGATTGGGGTTACATGGTTTGAAGTTTGGTTTGCTCTTGTGAGCTGGACCTGGAAGACTTCTATACCAATGTATGTTTAAAGTTCTTACAGAAATACATATGCATAGTTGAAGCACAGGTGAAGATTGTTCCGTGAAGCACAGGTGAAGATTGTTCCGTGGCTTCAAGTGGGAGATTGTTGGAGTATGTGTGAAGCCAAGGAAGTGTGGAGGCCCAAGAAGTCAAAAGTGGTTGACAAGGGACCCATTTGTTTGGGCAGAATCTGCAGAAAAGTCTGGAGAGTAACTTCAGATTTGCAGGGCCCACTTGTATCATCTTTATACTTTTGCTTAGTCTCCTTTGTCTCAATGATGGCAGTTGTAGCTATCTCTATCTCTATATAAGAGATGTCTTGTATTTGTAAGAACTACAACATCAAGTCTTGAGCTAATAAAAAACCCCTCAGTTGCAGCCGGTGGATGTAGGTCAGACCTAGACCGAACCACGTTAAATCTCTTGTGTCGTGTTCTATTATCTTATTTACCTGTGATAATCTGTGATAATCTGGTGTTTTGTTGATTTCCGCTGCGTCGTGTGATATACCAAGTTTCTAATAACTCAAAGCAAGATGCACTTAAAATTCTGGGTGTGTTCTGCTGAGTTTTAGTGCCCAACAGTGAATTTCCCTCAAATTTTCCCATAAAGAGAGTGTTCCCCAACATTGAAACATTTTGTTCAAAATATTTATAGCTTTTTTGATATGAAGCTAATTGTATATACTTATTAACTTATAGAGTAAAACCTTGTAGACTTTAAAAGTTAAGCATACTCACCTGAGGAATGTCCCATACGTTTTTTCTCCCGCTAAGAGGCTCCACCTTAGAAATCCTCGTGTCCTTGGCTTTCAAATATTTAATCTGCTCTCCAACATCCTCTCCTCTCACCAAACCGCCATGAACCGCTATCAATTTACAAGATTCACGTCCTTTGTCTGTCTCTATGGACACATTGTCCTAAACAAAAATATTATGAGCTAAAATGCGAGACCTAATATCTTCTAAAGAATAAAGATGTATTTCAAGCTAAAGGGAAATCTAACCTCTTCATGGATCCAAACCAAATCAGCAAGAAACTTTTTGTGTTCATCAGGAACTGCTTTAATCAAATCTACACAAAGCCACAAACGAATGTTGCAACATGTTAAAGATAGTTTGACATTTGGAAGTCAAAAAGTCAAAGACTGACTTTTAACACTTGTAAGAGTTCATTCAATGTTGATGACTTGTGTCTACAATTACCATTGTAAACTACTATGTTGAATGTACCGTATGCAATCTTTTTGAAAGTTACATAAATGTAATGTTAGCAAATTAATACAAGGAGTCAAAGGTATGAGAAGAAACATCATTACGAGGTGATCAACTGATATTGGTTTATCATAAATTGGACAATGACATATCAAGGTTTAGATTTATCAATCTAAAATGAAGAGGTCGAATCAATGATGGATTATAAATTTTGACCAGGGTATGCTCTACCAACCACCATACTATTACTATCAGTTTTTAACTTTTTATTCTTTTAAATCGCCAAACATTTGAATTTCTATTTTCATCCAGGATTACATGTAGGTACATCCGCGGAATGAACTAATTCATTCACCCCAAAACGATATAAAGTCCATAATACAAAGAAGTCATCCCAGACCAACTAAGGATTACTATTGAGTTAAACAAAGCTAACCAATACCACAAGTCAAAAATAATTTTAATAAATTTGGATTTATATATAAGTCAAATTGCCAAAAGGCATTTGGTTGAGGTGGTTGTGGTATTCGCATGTGTTACAACAGTACAAGTGATCCAGGTTCAAGTCTTGTCATCAACATCATTTGTTCTTTGGCATCATGCTCAATGAAGGAAGGCCGACGAGGCTTTGGCCACCGGTTAGATCCAGGGGCGACCGATTTTTACCACTAGTAGGCCTTCGATCAGGTGGGTTTTCCGCAGGACGTGGAGTTAAGTGGACTAGGGGTTCCATGCGTTTGGGTTGGGCGAGTCTGTGCATACCTTTAGCCATTGGGGCGACGCATACTAAGTACCCAGCATTGTCTTAGTTGGTCGTTCAAAATATATTCATAAGTTAGGTATGAGACAACCTTATATTCACTTTTACTATAATATACATATAGACTTTCCTTATTTTGAGAACCATTTTTTGTAAGAACCATGAGAACTCTCAAATTATGTATTAGATCACATGTTTTTTTTGTTCATTCACATGTGAAATGATATAAATAAGTATGTTGTAGAAGAAACTTTTTTAAAAAACCTACAAAATACCCTTTTGTGAACTTGTGAATGAATATGTTCACGTTTTCATTTACATGTGAACAAACGGCTATATATAAGGTTTTGAAAATTTTTTTCTTCTGCAACATATATTTATATGTAATATATATATATATGTAGGGTTAATGTGAGAACCAAAACATGGTTGAGAACTGTGAGAACCACTAGTTTCCCTTCCTCTTTCTCATTTTTGGTGTGGTTTTTTAATTTTTAATTTTTATTTTTTGATTTTTTTTTTATTTTCTTTTAAAAAACCCATTCCAAAAAAAAAAATTTTTTAAAAAAAATCATATGGGTTACGTGTGGAAAACGTATGGATACGGTACGTAGCCCTTAACTCAAAGGACTAAGCCCTTACACTGTGTTCTCAAGTTTTGTTTTAAAAGAAATGAAATGAATGGAAGAGATGAGAATAGAAGAGAATAGATCATTCCAAATCATCCCATATTTGGGAAGAAAATTTGGGGAACAAAATCAACTAAAAAATCCATCCATATCATTTCATTTCATTTCTTTTCCTTTCTTAAAAAAAACTCAAGAACACAAATTGTTTTGAAATCATTTGATTCCCTTTCTTTTCTTCCCTTAAAAAAACTCAAGAACTGAGCATTAGAGATGGTTTTTTAGTGGTTCTCACGGTTCTCACCATTATTTTAGTTCTCACTTGATCACTTCACTATATATATATATATATTATAATAATAATAAGTTTTCTCTCAATTTTTATGGCTCACTAAATTACTCTCCTATTCTCCTTAGATAAACTCTCAATCCTTTAATATTTTCCTTGTTCTTCATAATATATCCGCTCCAAAAATAAAATAAAAAAAAAATAAAAAAAAATAAAAAATCTATAAATAATAATAATATCCGCTGTGTATACTCTCCATTTCTGCTGTGCATAATCCTCTTATTGTAAGATTTCTATACTCTTATTTCCTATGTATATTTGTATTAAGCAATATATATGGTTTAGAATATATGTTTATATTAAAATATATATTAGAGTTAATTACAGAAATCGTCCCTGTCGTGGTACCCAGCTTGCAGGTTTCGTCCCTACCTTTCAAAAATTACAGTTTTAGTCCAAAAAACTTTGCTCCGTCAACACTTTTGGTCCTGACCATAAACGTCCGTTAAAAAGAAGGTCACGTGTTTGGCACGTGATGGGTAATCTTGTAATTTGGCTTAGATTTCATTACAGATTTCGTCCCTATCGTGAACCACCACTTTCAGCTTTGGTCCCTAACTTTAATAATTAACTTTAAACCATATATAATCGATCTATATGTATATCTCCATATAATCAAAGTCACTGATACATACATCCATATATATATCTTCTTTTTGTTTTCTTTTCCAGATCTACATACACAAATCTATATATATTCGATCTATATGTATATCTCCATAATCTATAGTCAAAGTCAATGATACATCTATATATATATATATATGGTTTTCTTTATTTTACCCCAAAATCAAAAACCAATCCTGGAAGAACAACAACAATCATACAATCGATCAGATGAATATGAACTTGGTGGATACTTGTGCAAATCTCGCTTAGTTCGGTGCAGCAGATGTGGTTAGAGCACCTCATATCTCTCTTGATGCTAATATCATCAGGATGAATATGAACAACTGGATGGCAAAGTTAACGCTATCCAGTATCCATGATCTCAATCCATAATTGGGAGATTAAACGGCTTTTTTCTCTCATGTCCTCTTTATGGTGCTCTGACCTTAAATCCAGAAAAGATGTACCATGATTACTTATGTGAATTCTGGTATACTGCCACATATGATGAGGCAAACTCCTGTATTGTTTACTCTCTTGAGCAAGGGACCAGACCCTTGACTCTTTCAGTACATTCTCTAAGAATGGCTCTCCAGTTGAACTATCTGGATGAGAATGAGCTGGCATTACCACTCCCTTCTGGTATAAATTTCAGGGAGGTATGCAGATTAATGGGGCATACGGAGATTGTAGATGAAAATGGTCAGTTATTGAGGAAAGGGACCATTTATATGAGCAGACTGACGGATTCGTGGAGATACTTTTTCACCCACATCGTCGAATGTCTTGGAGGTAGTTCTGGAGGACTGGATCAATAAATCAAACACACCTCCAGATTGCCTATTGTCTTTGGTTTGGGCTAAGGGTCGATTTCGCCCAGATTTTCTTTGATGATCTAGTGGAACGCATAAAGGCAAAGGGGAGAAAGCCATTCATACCATATATTCGCTTTCTCTCTCTTATATTCAGAAATGCCCTTGGAGCCGAGTATGATTTTGAGACTACTCATTTTTCAATGAGTGAGTACATGAGGGACCTGGCAACCCTAAGGTCCAGAGATGGAGAGGTAGATATTCCTCCAGCAATGCTGACACTTCAACGAATTGAAGAGAATGTGGCACCAGTCAGGGTACCAGTTGTTGAAGTACCTGATGCTAGTGAAGATGTTCAGATTGTTGAAATGGTTCAACCAATAAGTCAAGTGGCTCCAGTGGAAAGCGTGCAATCAGAAATTGAGCTTTCCAGACGACCAAGATCTCATAGGCGTCTAGTAAGAATTGGAGCCCAGGTAAATCCATTAACCCATCCTGGTGATATTATGAATATTGATGGGTCTCCCATCTTTGAAGAGGAAAATATTGATCCTTCTGTACAAACTGAACAGAGAGTGGACACTGAAGTCCAGGCTGTTGTACGAGAAGAGGAGGTTGAAGCTGTTCAGACTGAAGAACAAGCTTCTGGTATGCAAGAGGCTGAACTAGATTTAAATGTTGATGCTGGTATAGAGACTGGTGCACAATCTGGTGCACAGTCTGGTGAGCAGGTTGATGTAGTTGGTGCTTCATTTTGGGAAGAGGCTGACTCTCCAATGTCTGGAGGTCAGAACATAGATATCAATATGGATTTCTTGGGTGAAGATGTACAGGTTATAAGTTCACCAGAAATGCCACCACCTCCACCAGAAACCGAATCAGAAAACCCAACTCCTACACCAGATATGCCACCACCAGAACCTTCAATGCCACCACCACCACCAATCAATCCCTCAAACAACCATACTTCACACCAACACAAACTCATTCATCGTTTTTGTATATATAGATCATGAGTACTATATATATATATATATATATATGAATGATTGTATATATATATAATATAATAAAAAATATATATATATATATATATATATATATATATATATATATATATATATATATATATATATATATATATATATATATATATATATATATATATATATATATATATATATATATATATATATATATATATATATATATATATATATATATATATATATATATATATATATATATATATATATATATATATATATATATATATATATATATATATATATATATATATATATATATATATATATATATATATATATATATATATATATATATATATATATATATATATATATATATATATATATATATATATATATATATATATATATATATATATATATATATATATATATATATATATATATATATATATATATATATATATATATATATATATATATATATATATATATATATATATATATATATATATATATATATATATATATATATATATATATATATATATATATATATATATATATATATATATATATATATATATATATATATATATATATATATATATATATATATATATATATATATATATATATATATATATATATATATATATATATATATATATATATATATATATATATATATATATATATATATATATATATATATATATATATATATATATATATATATATATATATATATATATATATATATATATATATATATATATATATATATATATATATATATATATATATATATATATATATATATATATATATATATATATATATATATATATATATATATATATATATATATATATATATATATATATATATATATATATATATATATATATATATATATATATATATATATATATATATATATATATATATATATATATATATATATATATATATATATATATATATATATATATATATATATATATATATATATATATATATATATATATATATATATATATATATATATATATATATATATATATATATATATATATATATATATATATATATATATATATATATATATATATATATATATATATATATATATATATATATATATATATATATATATATATATATATATATATATATATATATATATATATATATATATATATATATATATATATATATATATATATATATATATATATATATATATATATATATATATATATATATATATATATATATATATATATATATATATATATATATATATATATATATATATATATATATATATATATATATATATATATATATATATATATATATATATATATATATATATATATATATATATATATATATATATATATATATATATATATATATATATATATATATATATATATATATATATATATATATATATATATATATATATATATATATATATATATATATATATATATATATATATATATATATATATATATATATATATATATATATATATATATATATATATATATATATATATATATATATATATATATATATATATATATATATATATATATATATATATATATATATATATATATATATATATATATATATATATATATATATATATATATATATATATATATATATATATATATATATATATATATATATATATATATATATATATATATATATATATATATATATATATATATATATATATATATATATATATATATATATATATATATATATATATATATATATATATATATATATATATATATATATATATATATATATATATATATATATATATATATATATATATATATATATATATATATATATATATATATATATATATATATATATATATATATATATATATATATATATATATATATATATATATATATATATATATATATATATATATATATATATATATATATATAGAATTTATGAAATATAAAATAAATATAGAAGGAATAGTACAAACAATAGCATCAAAATCCATACAAATGATTGATCCAGTTAAAATAGACCCAGAACAGTTAGCAGGATTAGAATGGAATATAGATGATTTACAGGAAAATGATAAAGCAGTATTAATACCAAAAAAGAGTTTTATATATGAAGGAACACATGGTAAACAGAGTCTAAGATTTACAGATTTTAAAGAAGAAGATAATACTGAACAAGAAGAAGATAATACTGAACACATTATTAGAAATGAAGAAGATAATATGGATTATACATTATTAGAAGATGAAGAAGATGAAGAATTGAAGAAGATAATATGGATTATACATTATTAGAAGATGAAGAAGATGAAGACACAGTATTTCAAATCGAAGGAACTAATAAAACACTAGAACAAATAATAGATAGAAAATTTACAGAATTAAATATACAAGAAGAAGTAGATGATATGATAATTGAATGCATGACAGAATTAGGTATGACCTATGAAGAAAGCTATAATAAATTACAAGAATATTATAATTTACCATTAATAGAAAGTATTATACAAAGAAAAACTATGTTATCAGACTTTTATAAACAAGAACAAGTTTTTATGGATCAAGACATGACACGAAGAAATGTTAGACAACGAATAGAATTTAGTAGTACTGGTAGTAGTGGTACAACACATGAAACTCTAGGAAGAGAACCATGGGCACAACCATCTATAGAATATCAACAAGAATCAACCTTACGAGGACGAGGAGGTAGATTGCCTATAGGACAAGTATACAGTGGAAATATGTTACTATTAGAACAACAAAAACCACAATTATGGGGTGATGAAATCTTAACATGGGAACAAAATGTAGTTCGAATGTGGGAAACAACTAAAAGAGATAATATGGACATGTTTTCATATTTGGAAACTACACTAGGACCAATAGCCCTAGGTATTTGGCAAAGTAAAAAAATACAAGATGCTACAGAAATAAATAATTTAAAGGCATTAGGAGATAACCCATATAATTTTACATCACAAATTAGAACTCTTATTTTAGGAGTAGACCCAGCAAAAAATAATAGTTTAATACAAGATACAGCTATTAGAAATTTGGAACAATTAAGTATTGCTAACATGAAATACATTAATGAATTTACATTAGATTTTACAAGATTACTATCACAAACAGGAAAAGCTATGGATGATAATTTATGTGATAAATATTTTATTAAACTACCTGGAGATTTAGGTAAAAGTATACATGAAGCATGGAAACAGAATTAGGTATGACCTATGAAGAAAGCTATAATAAATTACAAGAATATTATAATTTACCATTAATAGAAAGTATTATACAAAGAAAAACTATGTTATCAGACTTTTATAAACAAGAACAAGTTTTTATGGATCAAGACATGACACGAAGAAATGTTAGACAACGAATAGAATTTAGTAGTACTGGTAGTAGTGGTACAACACATGAAACTCTAGGAAGAGAACCATGGGCACAACCATCTATAGAATATCAACAAGAATCAACCTTACGAGGACGAGGAGGTAGATTGCCTATAGGACAAGTATACAGTGGAAATATGTTACTATTAGAACAACAAAAACCACAATTATGGGGTGATGAAATCTTAACATGGGAACAAAATGTAGTTCGAATGTGGGAAACAACTAAAAGAGATAATATGGACATGTTTTCATATTTGGAAACTACACTAGGACCAATAGCCCTAGGTATTTGGCAAAGTAAAAAAATACAAGATGCTACAGAAATAAATAATTTAAAGGCATTAGGAGATAACCCATATAATTTTACATCACAAATTAGAACTCTTATTTTAGGAGTAGACCCAGCAAAAAATAATAGTTTAATACAAGATACAGCTATTAGAAATTTGGAACAATTAAGTATTGCTAACATGAAATACATTAATGAATTTACATTAGATTTTACAAGATTACTATCACAAACAGGAAAAGCTATGGATGATAATTTATGTGATAAATATTTTATTAAACTACCTGGAGATTTATTTTTTTTTTTTTTTTTTTTTTTTTTTTTTTTTTTTTTTTTTTTTTTTTTTTTTTTTTTTTCTTCCTATTTTTTTTTTTTTTTTTTTTTTTTTTTTTTTTTTTTTTTTTTTTTTTTTTTTTTTTTTTTTTTTTTTTTTTTTTTTTTTTTTTTTTTTTTTTTTTTTTTTTTTTTTTTTTTTTTTTTTTTTTTTTTTTTTTTTTTTTTTTTTTTTTTTTTTTTTTTTTTTTTTTTTTTTTTTTTTTTTTTTTTTTTTTTTTTTTTTTTTTTTTTTTTTTTTTTTTTTTTTTTTTTTTTTTTTTTTTTTTTTTTTTTTTTTTTTTTTTTTTTTTTTTTTTTTTTTTTTTTTTTTTTTTTTTTTTTTTTTTTTTTTTTTTTTTTTTTTTTTTTTTTTTTTTTTTTTTTTTTTTTTTTTTTTTTTTTTTTTTTTTTTTTTTTTTTTTTTTTTTTTTTTTTTTTTTTTTTTTTTTTTTTTTTTTTTTTTTTTTTTTTTTTTTTTTTTTTTTTTTTTTTTTTTTTTTTTTTTTTTTTTTTTTTTTTTTTTTTTTTTTTTTTTTTTTTTTTTTTTTTTTTTTTTTTTTTTTTTTTTTTTTTTTTTTTTTTTTTTTTTTTTTTTTTTTTTTTTTTTTTTTTTTTTTTTTTTTTTTTTTTTTTTTTTTTTTTTTTTTTTTTTTTTTTTTTTTTTTTTTTTTTTTTTTTTTTTTTTTTTTTTTTTTTTTTTTTTTTTTTTTTTTTTTTTTTTTTTTTTTTTTTTTTTTTTTTTTTTTTTTTTTTTTTTTTTTTTTTTTTTTTTTTTTTTTTTTTTTTTTTTTTTTTTTTTTTTTTTTTTTTTTTTTTTTTTTTTTTTTTTTTTTTTTTTTTTTTTTTTTTTTTTTTTTTTTTTTTTTTTTTTTTTTTTTTTTTTTTTTTTTTTTTTTTTTTTTTTTTTTTTTTTTTTTTTTTTTTTTTTTTTTTTTTTTTTTTTTTTTTTTTTTTTTTTTTTTTTTTTTTTTTTTTTTTTTTTTTTTTTTTTTTTTTTTTTTTTTTTTTTTTTTTTTTTTTTTTTTTTTTTTTTTTTTTTTTTTTTTTTTTTTTTTTTTTTTTTTTTTTTTTTTTTTTTTTTTTTTTTTTAATAGAACAATTAAATGATTATGAAATTGAAACTATAAAAACGGATGAATCCGATAATGAATCAATTTATAGTATATACAGTGAAGATGAAAAACCAATAGCCAAAGTAACATATACATATATGAACATAGAAGAATGTACACATGATTGGATACACAAAAAAGGTAATAATCACATTAAATGTTGTATATGTGGATATTATCCTAGTATAGAAAAAAGATCACAGTGTAATATATGTTTTAATGAAATTTGTTATATATGTATTAAAAAACTATATGATATAGATATAAATATTGGTACATCTAAACAAAGTAATATAATAAATGAAAATAGTTTAATAGAAAAAATAGATAAATTAGACTTGACAGTAGAAATACATGATTTAAAAATAACAAATTTAAATAATAAAGTAAATGAACTAGAGGATTTAGTAAAAACTAAAAAACAAATTATTAAAGAAATTAATCAAATGTCTACAATAATACCAGAAGAACAAACATATATACAAACCCAAGGATCTATGAACATGATAAACATACAATGTCGTCTTTGGTTAGACAATAATAAATTTTTAGATTTAACAGCATTAGTAGATACTGGAGCAACAAAAAGTTTAATATCACATAGCCTAGTACCACAACAATATCATAAACAATTTCCTTATAAATTAGTTAGTAGAACAGTCGAAGACAGACTAATACATATAACTCACTATGTAGAACCAATAGGAATACAGTTTCTTGATTTCTCTAAAAATTATAGTATTAAATATGAAATGCCACAAATTAATATAAATCCATCCTATATTAAATCAAAAGATTTTGTTATAGGATTAAATTTTTTATTTGGCATAAATGGTGCAGTTACACTCACAAAAAAATTTATAACACTTAGTAAACAAGTTTATACATTCCCAACACTACGTTATAATACAACATCAGAAGTTGCGCAGAAGCGTGGTGGACAAGGAAACTTAGATTTTTTTAAACAAACAAAAAGACAAAATCTTATAGAAAATGAAAGTATAAAATTACTTACACAATTTCTTGCTCATGAATTTGAAAAAGGAATAAACATTACAAAAAGTATAAATTATCCTATAATATTAGAATTAGAAAAACAAGGATTTATAGGAGAAGATATTACAAAATCAAAAGTAAATACATATGTAAATTTGAGCTTAAAAATCCAGATATTACAATAAGAACTGCAAACATTGAATATAGCCCTCTAGACAAAAAAGAATTTCAGCAACAAATACCTGAAATGATAAAACAAGGATTAATTAAAAAATCAGTTAGTCCTCATAGATCAGCAGCATTTATAGTAAGAAATCATAGTGAAATAAAAAGAGGAAAAGCTAGAATAGTATACAATTATAAACGATTAAATGATAATACAATAGATGATGGATATAATCTTCCAAATAAAGATAGTTTATTAAATTTAATACAAAAGAAAAAGATATTTTCAAAATTTGATTTAAAATCAGGATATAATCAATTAAAATTAGAAGAAAGATTTAAACAATGGACAGCTTTTACATGTTCAGAAGGACAATTTGAATGGAATGTTCTTAGCTTTGGATTAAAGAACGCTCCTTCAATATTTCAAAGATTTATGGACAATATATTTCTCAAATATAATTTTTGCTTAGTATATATTGATGATATACTAATAGCTAGCAAAGATTTGCAGGAACACGAAAGACACTTGCAACAGGTATTTAAAGAAATTAAA
The DNA here is from genome assembly GCA_034093135.1 of Erigeron breviscapus. NCBI lineage: Eukaryota > Viridiplantae > Streptophyta > Magnoliopsida > Asterales > Asteraceae > Erigeron > Erigeron breviscapus. The sequence goes on along the minus strand of CM067169.1, from coordinate 114,288,195 downwards.
GACAATGGTATAGTAGTCTCTAAAAGAAAAATGGAGCTATTTAAAAGAAAAATTTCTTTTCTTGGACTAGAAATTGGAGATGGAAAAATAGAATTACAAAAACATATTTCGACAAAAATTTTAGATTTTCCAGAAAAATTTGAAAATTTAAAACAAATACAAGCATTTCTAGGATTGGTAAATTATGCAAGAAAATTTATCCCAAATTTGTCAAAATTAGTTGGACCCTTATACAGTAAAACTACAAAAAATGGACAAAGACATTTTAATACAGAAGATATTAAAATTGTTAAACAAATTAAAGAATCGGTTAAAAATATTAAACCATTAGAATTACCACTTCTTACTGATTATATTATTATTGAAACAGATGGATGTAAAGAAGGATGGGGAGCTGTTCTTCTTTCTAAACCAAATAAATATAGTCCTAAAAATGAAGAAAAAATATGTGCTTATGCCAGTGGTAATTTTCAAAATAAAAACAATTGGACAAGCATAGATTTCGAAATACAAGCATTAATTTATGCATTAGAAAAATTCAAAATCTTTTTACAAAAAGAATTTACAGTTCGAACAGACTGTGAAGCTATAGTAAAGTTTATTAAAAATGAACAAAGTAAAAAAGTAAATAGAACAAGATGGGTTAATTTACAAAATACTATACAAGGAAATGGTTATATTATACAGTTTGAACATATTAAAGGACATAATAATGGGATAGCAGATATGCTATCAAGAAACATTAACAAGTTATTTTATGCAGATGGAAAGGCGAAAGGATAAAGGAAAGCTTATACAACCATTACAGTTTACACAACAATCTTCATCAATGAGTATATCATCTGAAGAAGAAAAAACAGAAAGGATAATGAGTCAAGCTATAATGGCAGGATTACATTATCAAGATACACAAGTTGAAATATAACACAGTTATACAATGCACAAGTATACAATCAAAGACCGCAGCAGGTTCGATTACCAAAAAATAAACATTTTACACAAGGAGCTGCTTTGACATCACATCATATACAAAAAACTCTTATAAAATTTGGGGATTATGCTTTGGAAAAGTGTAATGATCCAAAAACAAAGTTTAGAGCCCCTATGGGTACTAAATTGACAGAAAAACAACAGTGTTTGTTAGACAATTTATGGCATATTCAAACCTTGCCACAAGCCTCAAATTTCAAGCTACAGGTTTTAAATGCTTTAAGCATCTATTTTCAAGAACAAAGTTTACAAAATCCAGAAAAACATATTCAAAAACCAAAATTTACACATTATATTATTTTTAGGGGACTAAAAATTGGAATATTTAATAAATGGGAAACTGTTGCTAAATATATCCAATGTCCCAATCCAATTTTTAAAGGTTATACATGCTTTGCTGAAGCTTTGAAAACAGCAAGAGAACAATTTGGTATAAATAATTTTTATATAGAACCTGAAGAGGTTAAAACATTTTTAGACATGGCAAAAACAAATCCTGAGCAAATTATAAAAGCTCAAACAAGAATGCTTGACACTCCGTGGAGGCACTGTTTAGAACCGGTCATTTCTCATATTCCAGAATTAGAAAATATTATTTCACAAAAAATATGTACAGAATTTCCTATACAACTTACTATATATATACATATATATATATATATAGACATATAATTTAATATATACATATACAAAGATTAAATTGAAATGAAAGATATTATATATATATATATATATATATATATATATATATATATATATATATATATATATATATATATATATATATATATATATATATATATATATATATATATATATATATATATATATATATATATATATATATATATATATATATATATATATATATATATATATATATATATATATATATATATATATATATATATATATATATATATATATATATATATATATATATATATATATATATATATATATATATATATATATATATATATATATATATATATATATATATATATATATATATATATATATATATATATATATATATATATATATATATATATATATATATATATATATATATATATATATATATATATATATATATATATATATATATATATATATATATATATATATATATATATATATATATATATATATATATATATATATATATATATATATATATATATATATATATATATATATATATATATATATATATATATATATATATATATATATATATATATATATATATATATATATATATATATATATATATATATATATATATATATATATATATATATATATATATATATATATATATATATATATATATATATATATATATATATATATATATATATATATATATATATATATATATATATATATATATATATATATATATATATATATATATATATATATATATATATATATATATATATATATATATATATATATATATATATATATATATATATATATATATATATATATATATATATATATATATATATATATATATATATATATATATATATATATATATATATATATATATATATATATATATATATATATATATATATATATATATATATATATATATATATATATATATATATATATATATATATATATATATATATATATATATATATATATATATATATATATATATCTGCCTATAAAACGGCATCTCATTTCACTTGTAAAAATATAACCCGAGAATTCATAATAATAAGAAGTTTTCTCTCAATCTTTATGGCTAACTAAATTACTCTCCTATTCTCCTTAGATAAACTCTCAATCCTTTAATATTTTCCTTGTTCTTCATAATATATCCGCTCCAAAAAATAAAAAAAATAAAAAAAAATAAAAAATCTATAAATAATAATATCCGCTGTGTATACTCTCCATTTCTGCTGTGCATACTCCTCTTATTGTAAGATTTCTATACTCTTATTTCCTATGTATATTTGTATTAAGCAATATATATGGTTTAAAATATATGTTTATATTAAAATATATATTAATATAAATTTACAAATATATTTAAAATTAGGATATGTAAAAAATTAAAAAATTAGTGTACCCCCCTCTATATATATATATAAGTCAAATCAACTAAGTAAAAGAAAGTTAGAAATTCAATCAAAGCCTATTTGAACACACAATTTCACGAAACACAAAACAAAATGGATATCCACTATACATTCAACGGATCCCATCTTTGGTTCTACTTAAATCGAGGTATTCCACAATCCACACCTTAAACTTTAGGAACCATTAAAACCTTTCCCACAAGATAAATAATAGTTGTGCCTAAACAAGCGCTTACTAACTACCACCAAGGCATCATGTCCTCACCAAGATGGTCTAGTGCCTAAAAAGTTTGACGGTAATAAAAAAAATGTAGGATATACATATGTGAACAAATTTTGTAAGTTCATTCAAAAACTAGGGCATTAAGAAAGTTTCTAGTGCAGTTATTAACAAAATGAAAAGTATGTCGCATTTTAGGCCTTTACTAATACTAGTTCCATTACTAAAACTAATCCAAAAACAAAAACAAAAAAAAAATAAAAAAAAAAAACAACCCTTGAATAACAACAATACAAACATTGACAAATATAGATAGATAAATACAAATATAGATTAGCAACATGGTTGGATCAGTGGTAAATACCCTGGCCTCTGGAGACAGAGGTCATGGATCCGATCCTCATCCCATGCAAAGGTTGGAGGGCCTTTTCTACCATTTAGGTAGAAAATGGAAGCAGCCTCTCTACTTAGAGCTACTTAGAGGTAAGGTATACCTACATCTTAACCTCCCCATACACCATCGAGGTACTGGGGCTCAAAACCAGCGGAAGGCGACCCTAGGCAGTTTCTTTCTTTTTCTTTCAAATACAAATATTGATTATAGTTACATACCAGGAGAGCCATGAGGAACACCATAAGATTGAAAAGTAGTTGCAGCATCAAAGATAGAACCTAAACAATTAGTCCCTTCAACACCATTATTAAAATTTCCAGCCCATCTTCTACCTTGCAAATGCATATTCTCATATCCATAATCTTTATACCAACCTTCCCTTTCTTCATTCATTTCAAACTCTGCCCACGTGTCACTAAACTTTGACCCATCTGGCGGCAGGGGAATTGCGCCCAAAAACGCCGCGAACGCAAAGTCGTGGTTTCCGGCAAGAAATACATGGGTTTGATTTGGGTATTTTGAAGGGAGTGAAATAAGAAAGTCTAGAACTGATCGAGTGTCTGGACCACGATCACAGTAATCACCAAGAAAGATGATGTGGGCGTTCTTGAAATCAGAAGGTGGGATGAGGGTTTGGATATTTGACCAGAGGTTTTGGAGCTTGGTTATGTGTCCATGGATGTCTCCTATGCATATCACTAGATTTGATGATTCATCAGACATGGTTTTGAGTTTGTTGTTTCTTACTTGGGAAAATGAATGTGGTGTATGAAATAAGATTTATGTTAGGAGTGTTATAAAAGAACAGAAAAAGAGAAGAGAGAATATGTCGAGAAAATTTCTTATATTGTTTTTATTGAATTTCAATCAATCGATCGATCCATATTTATATACAAAATATCTAAAGAAAAATAAATCATATGGGACCTTATACAAATAATTCATAAGTAAATACAAATGATAGTGGGACCATGTGGACCCATATGTCTGCTTCAATAATTCATTCATAACACTCCCCCTCAGACATATTACTATCATTTACTTTATCAATAATTCATATGTTTCATGTTGAATGATACTTTTCAACTTTGAAGTTTCGCTTTGAACTACTGCCTCGTTAAAAACCTTGCTAGGAAAAACCCAGTGGGACAAAAACCATAGCTAAGGGAAAAAGAGTGCAGCACGTGTTATCTCTTCTGATACTTCTGGATCGGTTATGTTGCCTCATTAAAAACCTTACTAAGAAAACCCAGTGGGACAAAAACTTAGTGAAGGGAAAAAGAGTGCAACTTATAATGCTCCCCCTCATCTTGACATGTATCCTCCGGATGATGTGAATCAAATGCTTTATCTCAATCTTTTGTGATGTATTTATACTTGTTCATCTAGCTTGTAATGATATAAGTAGGAAATCTGATATCCAATATTCTTGTATCTTTCATTGTTTGACCAATCTTTGAAAAATGTCAAGTTCTTATGTCTTTATCAATGGGATGAGCAATACTATGTATCTCCATCTTGTATTCCTTAGCAGTATTGTATCATCTTTATGTAAAAACTTTCAATGCCTCAAATATAACATGATTTACTGCATTGTTGCATTACCTGTGTCTGCAAGACTAATCAAAAACTTGTTTTGATGGATTAGTAAAATATAAACCCGATATCTTTTATAACTTATAGGTATCATAATATCTGTTTTACCCATTTCAATCTCTTTTATAAAAATGACTTGTACCTTGTTGATGAATTTAAATAAATGGTATATCTTATCAAATTTTCTCTTTAAAATTCGACAGAGTTTCTCAATGATGTTTGTCATCATTACTGTAAACTGCGATATGAACTTTAAAAGTAAAACTTTGATAGATCGACATAATTAACTCATATGAGTTACCATTTCTAAATATACAATTATATGCTTGTGCAGTTACTTAAAAATTATGTATATTAACTTATCATTTATCCAATCAATTGTAAAAAAAATATTAGTGCTATATATAACAGTGTATATGAAAATCGTTTTGTATTCTTACTTTTATGTTTATTGGTGTACAAGCATAATTTTGTAACTCAATCATAATTTTGGTCATGCCAAAGTTTTCCAATATATATACCATTTAGCCACTTAGCTATTTTAGGAAACTCACCAAGAGTCCTAATAATATACAAGTCATCATTGTATGATGTATGCAATCATAAAAAGTTATTTGTATTCAAAATACAATTCTCAATGGGAATTTTAAATCCTCCAAAGATATAAATTTTTATACCAAATACGTCATGTATTAAGATATCTATTATCCATTCTTTATTTCATTAATTTCTTCATATTAATTCAAGAAATCAAATGGTCTACTACTTTGCTTCAAACTTTCTATTTCATCTCGGTTCCATAACATATGTGTATGACCATAATTAATTGACAACTCTTTGTTTAAATCATTTATTTCTTCCTGAGGGAAGATTTTATCATTCACTCCTTCCTGTGGGAAGGTTTTATCATTCAATCCTTCCTGTGGGAAGGTTTTACTCTTTAAATCACGAGACATGCTTCATGCATTTTATATTCCTCATGGAATCTCAATATTAAACGAGCTCTATTCATATATTCTTTAGACGCAAATCAAATATCTTATCTTGCCAGACTTTCAATATATCAATAGTTGCTTCCACCATATGACATTTCTTACCCATAATCAATATAATGTATGTTCAACAATCTATATGCCATACTTCAATTCAATATTTTAACATAAACTGATTTACATCATATAACTTATGCACTTTCAAGTGTTTGGACTTCATGTCCCAAAAAATTAGCGTCTTTTCATCTTTGGCTAATCATTCATATCATATCATATCAATTTTATGTGCATGCATGCTTTCAAGATCCTCACAATTATACATATTCTTAGCGCTATCATATTCAATTAATCTCGACGTCGTTTTATTTATTTTTCGATTCCACAATTTTCTAGACATGTCACAACTTATTGAGATCTCTATATTTCCAGGTACCCGGGGTTTCTCAAAAACCTTCATGTCTAGTTTCTTATAATCAATCTCTTTTTGGGGTCTTTATACCTCGACTTTGACCATCTTAATTTTAAGCTCCTTATTTATCAAGGCTTTTAATTTAGAATCGACTTTTCTACCACTTTCAAATGTGTGTAGACTAATTACCAATCGGAGCATTAGCAGCTGTTATATGTGATTTAATCACTATCTCTTTCTGGTCAGTTAACATGCTGGCAATTACTATATATTGTGAATGAATTATCCCACAAACTTTAATTTAATATTTATCGGTGTGAGGAATTTTGATAATTCATTTTATTCATTTCAGCTGCTTTCCATTTTTCCCTAATGTTGGGAACATCTCCCCCTAATGTTGAGAAAATTAAATCATGTCAATGAGAAACTTAAGCCATATACAAATCTCCCAATGATGGCTTTATTGAATACGTACACCTCTTTCATGTTTTAACCCATACCTAAAACAGTTATACTAAGGTCTAGTTTAATCAGACAGTTTCAAACTGAATCAAAGACATGAGCTTACATTCCAAGACACTATTTCCCAACATTATTTCCAACATTCTTTGAAATCTCATCTTTGTGCATTGTGGTGGAGCAACTTAATCATATATTGCACATTCAAAACTCTTATGAGACATATGTGGTTTCTGACCATAAACCAATTTTAATGGGGAGGAAACACAATAGATTCTTGGCATGATGCGAATTCACATTTTTTTTATGTTAAATAACATGGCCCCAATTTATAAGTTATTCATTTTGCTCTCAAATGATCATTTATCAAACTGATCATTATTGCCAATACAATATGAAACATGCTCTCAATTTAGTAAGATGAGCAAATAATACGCAAACTTCATGTTGCGATTTTGATGACCCATTTAGACGATGCATCGATTTAAATACTAAATGGTCTTTTTCGGACGATGTATAGGCCTACTTACATCTCCTTTGCATATGTTCCATTAAATTAAAAGGATTTAGTCCTTATCTTTCTTGGCATATACTTTCTTATAGAGCAAATGACCTCAATTTAAATAATCTCTTTGAAGAATCTTTTCACTCTTCAATATATTGCGCATCATCATTGACCCGGGATGGTTCAACCGGTCATGCCAATCAATTAAATGATCATGATCAATAAACTTTTATCTAGTTTATGATTGTATATTATTTACTTGCATTTATGTTTGTTTAATACGAGAGAATAATGTATTGTTATCTCAAACATAACACCTTTTTCATATTTATTCTCGTATATTCAGTCCCTTATTGTGCCACTTGTTGTGGTCAATTTCATTATTAACATAGTCGATATTACATCATCATATTTACTTCAAAGAATGGATTAGGACTACACAAAACTTTATTGTGGTCGTTTCAAACCTTATATTATTCAACAATACTGCTACTTCAGGAACATATTTGAGGTTTGACAAATGAAAATCTGTTTCAACATTTTCTTTTAAATAATCTTCTCATCTAATCTAATTATATAATATAATTTGATGATGCATTCAAAGTTATTTCTTATATTACCAGTCTTTCTTTATGTTTTTCTCCCCCTAAGACTGGGAATAGTTTCTCATCAAACTGTAGCAGAACATGTTATCAATATTATAAACATGGAGGAAATATGGACAAAAGGAGATTCTTAATGCTAAATTTCCCAGGTATCACTCATCTACGATTTACAATCTACAATATATCTACAGACTTAAATTTTGCTTCCTAAAATGTATAAGAATTAGAAATAATACCCGCGCTTCGCTGCGGTTTTGATATATTCAGTTTCTTAACAACAATTTATATAATATTTGTTTTGAATACATTTATATTAAACTTAAATAATCAATAATATATATTCAGAAATGATGTATAAATGTTTTTCTATTATTTAATATTAACCATGACATAAAATTTTAGTAAAATATCTCTTATTATTTAACAAAGGGCTCATATTAATTAATTGTAGTTGTTATGTTAAGAATAAAATAAAATTAGTTTGTATTTGGTAGCAATGTTTTAATGGAATGTTTCACACTTAAAAGCTTATGTATAGTTGGTGAAACAAATGATGGTGGTGGGTTGTGGCTCGATCGAAATGCTGCCTTTAAAAAAAAAAAAAGTTGGTGAAACAAATGATTAACCGTGGCCCCAATTGTTTGGCTTTATTTTTCTTGTTCATACGTGAGTGGTTAAGCACATATGGTTTCTTGTGTTTTGTTTGGTTTCTTTGTTCTTTGTGGTGGGCCCCACTTATTTGGTGCATTCATTTGTCCATTGAATATGCATGCTATCATTTATTTCTTCTTTGGCTTTTCTCAATACTAGTCTTAATACCCGTACGATATACGGATGGATTTATAAACGATTTAAATATAAATAATAGCACTTAGTATATACACTTTATTATAACTAATATCTACTAATATGAAATTTGTAGCATTAATAAATTATTCTTAAACTTAGCGTAGTGTTTAATATTTCCATTCAGATTATAAAGCTTGGTTAAAATACACATTATATAAAGTTTTCTTTTAGTTGTTTGTTATGTTATCTAAATCTATATCTAATTCTATACATTTGTTTACTATTCTCTTTCATATTCAAATATAAACCTTATCAATTCTTTAACAAACCAAAAATACGTAATTATTTTTGGTTCATATGCTCGTAATAATTATCGTTAGAAACATATGTAAAATTCGTTTTCAACACACAATTATAAACACAAAGAAGTTAAAAAAAAAAAGCATTGCCATTTGTGAAATCTATATGACTATATCAATTCGAAGAAGCATGAAAGCTAGATAGATAAAGGATCAAATCAGTCTAGCGGTACCTAAATAGTCATCATACACATAATAATATTGAATACAAATTATTAGTTAAAAACAAAAAGTATTAATATAATAATGTATAAGCATGAATGTCATAAACATACCAGACCAAAGGATTGAATTTTACGAAGGTAGTTAGAATGAAGGTAGTTAGAATGATGTTAACTTATGCCAAATCCCAATATATAGAGATTTATATCCGTATAGTAAGAATGAAATCGATTTATAATTATAGTACAATACAAATTAGTAGCAACGTATAAATAGGATAATAATAATTAGAGATAGATATGAAAGACTAAAAAGGACATGTGTCACTTAAATATTGTGTCATGTGTCACTCAAAGAATGTTATAATCCTGTTTTAGTTTATTGGTAGATACTACTCGTATATGATATGGTGTTGATATGCACCAAGTTATAACCATACATCACCAAACATGATATGTCAAAGCTTACCAACAATGAGTTAGCCTAGTGGTAAGGAAAACACTTGATGACCTTAAGGTCTCAGGTTCGATCCCCGCTTGGCACAAAAAATAATTCCTTTAAGGTACCCGTTACCAATGAAGCCTAGACCCACATGTGAAATTTAAATACACGGGTTCGATCCTTCGGGGTGCCCAGATCATGTGGGGATTAGGATGGAGGTATTGTACCGGCATCATATGGCTCATACGGGGTGAGTCGATGGGTATCCAATTGTGGTACCGGGGTTATGGTTCCCTCCATTACCTTTTTTTTTTATATGTCAAAGCTTATAAATAACTTACTTACAGCCCCGTTGCAACGCACGGGGTAACGATACTAGTTATTATCTAATTAACAAATACATCATTTTTGGTGATGAATAATATCAAAACTTTTAATTTGAAGTTTATTTTTCAACTTATTAATTTATAACATTTTTTTATTTAATATGAATTGACCCCATAGGTAGGGGTGAGCAAAAACCAAACCGAAAATCCAAAACCCGAAAAACCCCGAGAAAAACCGAACCAATTAAAAATCCATTGGATTCGGTTTTAGTTTTTTAAAAACCGAAGTATTCGGTTCGGTTTTTGGTTTCATATGTAAAACCGAACCATTAAAACCGAACCGAACCAAAATTATGTATATTTCAATTTATTTCATTTTACTACTATATCTTTAATAAATACTAGAATGAAGGCCCGTGCGATGCACGGCTTGATTTTATTGGTTTGTTTGAGCTTGTGTTGTTGATCTTGTTGCGCGGTTAGGATACGTGCTTCATGGAATAGGGATGGAAATCATGAATTGTTGTCATCTTTGCTGGTATAAAGAGAGTGTTGAAGATGGAGGAAGATTTGCTTCAGGATATATATAGGCAGAGAAATTTACCAGGGCATGGGTCACCACAATGCAGGGCTTTAATCAGGGCATTGCGGAAAAGATTTGAGCCTCAAAGTTTCGTAATGGCTGAAGATGGTTGGAGGTGTGTTGTTTGGTGGTCTTTTTCGAAGAGAGGCAACATACAAATCTATTGGGGAAATGATGAGATCCGTTGGTATCGAAGAGACAGAGTGGTGGAGACGTTCGATGCTGAAGCGCTTGAGCAGCTGATGAACATGCCTTGCAATCGATGGGACGACCCTGGTTTTGTTGCTCAGTTCCAGATGGACTGCAGTGTGAGGGTGACCGAGTTGAAAGAAGCAGAGGAGAATGCAGGGGATGGTAGGTATGATTCTGATGACATGGGAGATGGCGATATCTGGGGTTTGCCATAACGGTTTTCTTGTTGGTACTTATATTAATGTAAATGAAGTATTACTTATATTAATGTAAAGGAAGTATTATTGTTAATATTTTGGTGAATCAGGATTGATGGAATTCTTTTTTGTGTGTCACCATCATGGTAAATGGTGACCTTTCTGCTTTTGATGGCAATATATGTGGAAAAATGAATTATGAACTTGTCTTGTAAGCTTTGTGTTGGTGATTAATTATATTTTGTTTTAATAGTATAGTAATTTTTCTCTTGTTCCCAATTGGGTTGTTATTGGAATTGTTTGGTTCAATATTGAAAGTTGTTGCCAAATTTTAAAGGGTATTCTTCAAATCAATCATGAAAATCATTTGCGTTGTTGATCTGTTATCTTGTTTTGACATACCATTTATGATCCATTGATAATGTTGATAATTGTGTATTTGAATATGAGATACTGTAGACTGACTGAGGAAGAGAATCTTTGTATTGGAAATCTAATGTTGTGTGAAATGAAGTAATGATACTTTTTTTTTTGTGAAGGAATGAACGCTGGGTTACAAATGAATTGAGTAGTGAACAGGGTTGTGGATGAATTTTCCTGTGAGAAACATTGCGGCGTTGGAGATTTTATATTTTGGCAGTGCTGAGGTATTATATTTTATTCCATGTTTTACTTGTTTCAACTTGTAATGTTGCCATTATAGTATGCTTTGAATTTGTAATTTCATTTTGCCATCATTATGCACTGAAAGTCTGTGAAGTGATAATTGGGTTTAATATAAGTACTGTTATATAGGGTGTTGATATTATCTGTGAACTGATTACAATATACACCTTGGAAAACTTTCTCACAATAGGGGAATGGCACAAACACAATATTAGTATAAAATTGAAACCCAGCATACAAACCAAATCCAGAATAAAGAGAGTATCAGTTAAGGAAAACAGGGATTTAGTCCAAAGCCATAATAGAATTTTATTGATGATCTTGATGGAGGTTGTTGAAAGCTTCCTTATATACAATATTGCGTGTGTGGTGTTTGAGGTCCTTCGTAGTGTCTTCAAACATCAAGACTTTTAGCCCCTGTGGATGGGTAACTCTGGACACTGCAACATACAGTTGACCGTGGCTGAACACCGGTTCTGGTAAGTACAATCCTACATGATTTAGTGACTGGCCCTGGCTCTTATTAATTGTCATTGCGTAACATGGCTTTATGGGAAATTGTCTACGTTTCATTACGAATGGCCATTTTGTTGAAGTAGAACTTAGGGTTATCCTGGGAATCAATGCTATCTTACCTATTTTTGATCCGGTAATTATTCGTGCCCTCACTACAAACCTTCCCAAGTCAGTGATCAGTAGGCGTGTACCGTTGCACAAACCCTCACTTGGATTTACATTCCTTAGTAGCATCACAGGCAGGCCTTCTTTGAGTTCTAAAACGTGGGGCGGCATTCCAGAGAAGTTTAATGAGTTTAAAAATTCGATTGGGTATAATTCCTCTTGTCCTGATGAGTCGGTGGATGCTTTACACACCTCATCTGAACTTTTATATGATCTGCCTGGTCGGTTGAGTTTGGTAAACATATGCTTGTTTATTTCATCGGCAGATGCGTTTTTTGGGGTTAGAATAGCCCTTTCCCTTAAATATTCTTCGTTTTGTTGGTTCTGAAGGAAGTCTGGAAATGTTGCTGCAACAATATCATTAATTGGAGAAGTGGAGCATGGAATGATAAATTTATCTGGAATACGAATCCAAGTTGGTTCAGCTTCACTTTCTTTTGCCTTTGCCTCTACGACTCCATCACCAACATTTAGTACCCATCTGTTGAAGTTTTGTTTCTCGACATCCACAACTCCTGATGATGCATATTCATTGACTCTCATACTACGTGTGAGGGTAAAAAGCTGACAACATTTCCATAAGGTAGATTTGTTGATGCATGAGTTAACGATATCCGGCCTCTTACCTTTTGGTATGACCGGTAGGATCTGTCTGAAATCCCCACCAAGCAAAACCGTCATCCCACCAAAGACCCGGTCTTTGTTCCTTGGATCTTTGTATCCCAATATATCTTTCAGTGTCTTGTCTAGGGCTTCAAAGGCGTATTTTTGAGTCATTGGTGCCTCATCCCATATAATGAGGCGGGCTTCTTGCAGTAATGCGGCCAAATGGGTATTTTGTGTTATACCGCATGTGCTACTTTCTAGTACCTCCAATGGTATTTCATAAAGTGTTGTGTAGTCATAACTAAACATTAGATTTGAGTAGTTCAGTTGTCGATTACATCATAAACAAGGAGAATCAGTTGAAAACAAAGAGCTATATGGAATCCTAATATCGGACAAACTTATAATCATGATGACACACACCTTTTGACTTATAATACGAGTGAAGGGGTCTCCAAGAGTAGAAAGCATTCCTCTAATCTTGATATATGCTTCATCTGCAGTTCTAAGAGGAAGCATTTCCACCATTGTTTGCTGGAACTTCGAGTCCCAGTCTGCAAAACAGTCGTTTCTTTATTAAAACTCTAAAATTCTCATCTATGTGAAGTTGTGAACTGTTTTATATCTCTAATAATGCCAATCAAACACTTTCAAGTATCCTCTTAAAACTTTAAATAAACCAAAATTATAAATTTTACCCTGATTGTTAAAAGTTGGATCTACAAAAGTCTCTCTAATCAAACCCCAAGTCTCCACAAGCGTTCGCTGAACAACATTCACCTGTTAAAATAGATAATCATCTTTTATATCTTTTATATCCAATATATTCAATAAAAATCTCAAATTCACTAATAAATACAGAATCTCGGAAACAAACTACCAAAAAAGCAGAAGCTTGATATAAACCATTTATACACATATAGATATAAATATAAAGGGTATATACATAAAAAGGAAAAAGTTAATGATGAAACACAGACCTCATGAGTCCGAGACGCAGGGAATGCAATAGTCATAGACTCAGCCAAAGCCGGAGAATCCGAACACAAAGAAACTGCAGCAGCCATCCCAATTAGAGCTTTAGCAATGGACCTAACCAATTTCTTATCATTATTATTAACTTCAACTGTTTCTTCGTCATTCCCAAGTACTTCAATTTTACAATTGAAGTATTTAAGGTTTAAAAAAAAAAACCTTTGTTCACATAAACTAATCAAGGGAAATGAGAGCAAATCTGCAAATTAGTTTTATCATCCAAAAATCATGGTAATATAAAATAATCGATAGAATTTAAAGATTGAAAACATTCACATAAACTAATCAATTCAAAGAATGAAAATCACTAAACATAAAATATCTCTATTATATATATAAGGCTATCGAAAAGCGATCACGTGGCGCTCTCTTAGCCCGCCACATCAGCAGCCACGCTGGATTCTACTCTGCTTACGTTAGCTTCCACATAAGCATTTATTTTTGTTTATCAAAATCTTTATAAAAATGTAGGAGGCGAAGATAGAACCCGCGACCTCCAAGTTAGAGAGTATTCACATTTGCCAATTGAACCACGTTGGCTGTTGTTTCTATTTTAAAAAACCACCTTTGTTAAAGAATCTGCTATGTCATCATATTGTTAACCCTTCACCCATCAGATCAAATGTTATTTTATTTAAGAAACAAATAAATTTCCATTTTGTATACATAAAATCTCGATGGATTTAATCAAAAAAATTCAATCACCCACATCAAAAGTTTTAAATTTCCACAACAGATCTAATATTTTCGACACTTTCTTTCAGGTATGTTATATTTACTATAAAAAATATCATTGATTCTTGCGTTTTCATTAAAGGGTTTTGGTAAATTCATATTTAAGTTTTGATTTCTTGCGTTCTTATGCCCTCAAAATTTTTAAATTAATTATTGATACCAAAAAATGGGTATATCGACCTGATATTTGTCTGAATATATCTGTACATTAGTTGAATCTCAATCTATGTATTTGTATTTATAGTTGAAGCATATTTGATGGGTTTTGTTTTTGAAGTCAGGAATGTTAATTATTATATATATAAAAAAGTACACATATAAAGTAAGGAATGTCTTAGTTAGAATCACATATAATGTAACTGCGCACCATCTATTTGATATAATTCCTCAACTCACTTGCTTAGTTACTTGCACATTTTATAATTTCCCTGCCCACTATCTATTTGATGTTATGTTGTTTGACATTTCATAATAACTCATGTAGGCTAAGAGCATAGATTATAAAGGAAGCTATACTTTGGACGGTATGTAATGCTTTTCTTCCATAAGTTTTTATTATATGTTGATGACAGAATACACTTTATTACTTGAGTCAAATATATCATCGGAGTGTTGTCTTCTCAATTGTAGGTATTCAACGGATTGAGAAATTGCCATAGTGATACTTACGGCCTATCTTTCTTACATGCTAGCTGAGAACCTGAGGTTAGGCCTTTCTATTTGCTTATCTTGCAAGCTTCTTTGACCTATAATATGACCAGAGGTGGAAATTTCAGCTCATTTACTTATGAATGGGTTAATATTCCTGTTGTATTGAGCTTTTGTTCTTGAACTTGACAAGATTATCACTTGCCCATAACATTAGCATTTATGCACAGTTAGTTATCTTTATGTATGTTTGGATTCCTTACATATTTATCTTTCTTTATGAGTTTCTCGGTTTTTTGCATTTAACGTTTTGATATCTTCTTTGTGTGTATCGTTTATTTTTTTTATTTATAAGTGGATGAGGACTAAGTATGTGGTGCAGTTAGTTTAAGCATCACAAACTTCCTTGAAGACTATACCCATGGATTACCGTTTTCCTGAGTAAATGAACTAACTCGCATCATACATCTTTATTTTAATGTCAAACTCAAATCATGTTTAACTATCATATGTCTAGATTATATTGGTGTGTGGCCTTGCGTAAATAACAAGTGGTATTTTAACATCAGTTTCATTCCATCTTTGATTTCCTTTGAAGAATAATTTTCAGCTTTCACTTATCAACCGAAGCACATAAGTTATAATTATCCTCATAATGAAGCCTATTTATGAAGTGCCAAAGAACAACTTGGCTACATGTTTTGAATCTCAAATGAAGATTAAATTTTGAATTTTACTACAACAAATGGAACAATATTTAAGGAATTTGGTATCAGAAATTATGTGAAAAAGGATAAAAATGAACATTATGTACTAATAATATTTATTATTATGTACTAATTGGTTAAAAGTATTATGTACTAATAATATTTATTATTATGTACTAATAATATCATTTTGTTGTGGTTGACAATAATGGTCCCTCAAGTATTGACTACACAACACTTTATGAAATAAAATTCTATAATTATTATAATTATTATACACCGTATTAATAGTACAACCAACCGAAGCACATAAGTTATAATTATTCCTTACATATTTATCTTTCTTTATGAGTTTCTCGGTTTTTTGCATTTAACGTTTTGATATCTTCTTTGTGTGTATCGTTTATTTTTTTTATTTATAAGTGGATGAGGACTAAGTATGTGGTGCAGTTAGTTTAAGCATCACAAACTTCCTTGAAGACTATACCCATGGATTACCGTTTTCCTGAGTAAATGAACTAACTCGCATCATACATCTTTATTTTAATGTCAAACTCAAATCATGTTTAACTATCATATGTCTAGATTATATTGGTGTGTGGCCTTGCGTAAATAACAAGTGGTATTTTAACATCAGTTTCATTCCATCTTTGATTTCCTTTGAAGAATAATTTTCAGCTTTCACTTATCAACCGAAGCACATAAGTTATAATTATCCTCATAATGAAGCCTATTTATGAAGTGCCAAAGAACAACTTGGCTACATGTTTTGAACCCCAAATGAAGATTAAAGTTTGATTTTTACTGTCACAAATGGAACAATATTTGACGAAGTTCGTAGCAGGAATTTTGTGAAAAGGCATAAAAATGAACATTATGTACTAATAATATTTATTATTATGTACTAATTGGTTAAAAGTATTATGTACTAATAATATTTATTATTATGTACTAATAATATCATTTTGTTGTGGTTGACAATAATGGTCCCTCAAGTATTGACTACACAACACTTTATGAAATAAAATTCTATAATTATTATAATTATTATACACCGTATTAATAGTACAACCAACCGAAGCACATAAGTTATAATTATTCCTTACATATTTATCTTTCTTTATGAGTTTCTCGGTTTTTTGCATTTAACGTTTTGATATCTTCTTTGTGTGTATCGTTTATTTTTTTTATTTATAAGTGGATGAGGACTAAGTATGTGGTGCAGTTAGTTTAAGCATCACAAACTTCCTTGAAGACTATACCCATGGATTACCGTTTTCCTGAGTAAATGAACTAACTCGCATCATACATCTTTATTTTAATGTCAAACTCAAATCATGTTTAACTATCATATGTCTAGATTATATTGGTGTGTGGCCTTGCGTAAATAACAAGTGGTATTTTAACATCAGTTTCATTCCATCTTTGATTTCCTTTGAAGAATAATTTTCAGCTTTCACTTATCAACCGAAGCACATAAGTTATAATTATCCTCATAATGAAGCCTATTTATGAAGTGCCAAAGAACAACTTGGCTACATGTTTTGAACCCCAAATGAAGATTAAAGTTTGATTTTTACTGTCACAAATGGAACAATATTTGACGAAGTTCGTAGCAGGAATTTTGTGAAAAGGCATAAAAATGAACATTATGTACTAATAATATTTATTATTATGTACTAATTGGTTAAAAGTATTATGTACTAATAATATTTATTATTATGTACTAATAATATCATTTTGTTGTGGTTGACAATAATGGTCCCTCAAGTATTGACTACACAACACTTTATGAAATAAAATTCTATAATTATTATAATTATTATACACCGTATTAATAGTACAACCAACCGAAGCACATAAGTTATAATTATTCCTTACATATTTATCTTTCTTTATGAGTTTCTCGGTTTTTTGCATTTAACGTTTTGATATCTTCTTTGTGTGTATCGTTTATTTTTTTTATTTATAAGTGGATGAGGACTAAGTATGTGGTGCAGTTAGTTTAAGCATCACAAACTTCCTTGAAGACTATACCCATGGATTACCGTTTTCCTGAGTAAATGAACTAACTCGCATCATACATCTTTATTTTAATGTCAAACTCAAATCATGTTTAACTATCATATGTCTAGATTATATTGGTGTGTGGCCTTGCGTAAATAACAAGTGGTATTTTAACATCAGTTTCATTCCATCTTTGATTTCCTTTGAAGAATAATTTTCAGCTTTCACTTATCAACCGAAGCACATAAGTTATAATTATCCTCATAATGAAGCCTATTTATGAAGTGCCAAAGAACAACTTGGCTACAACTTTTAGTTATATATAGATTTTATGTTTCTATATACTAGTATATATATATAAACGAATAGATATAGTCATATAGATAGATGTACAAAGGAATATAATAGTCCTGGTGGTTTGTCTTTTAAATCGTCTCAAAATTTATCATCAACTTCTTATATATTTCACTCTCTCATTCTCGTCTTCTCCCTCTCACTCCAACCGAACCACCATCTCCCTTCTCCTATCTCTCGACAAACACTCACACACAAATACAATATATATATATATAAATATAGACGTTGATATATGATCATTGAGCACCGTCACTTTTTTAAACATCACCACCACCGGCCGAGCCTACTACTACTAACACTGTTCGACTACTACTCAAAGTACTACGGCTGCCATTACTATCACTACTGTCGCTGTTTGATTATTATTATCATCACGACTACCTTTAAAGAGCATAAAAGTAGTCATATGTAAGATTCCTATACTATAGTAATATGTTGTAATCAAAGTTTCTTGAATAGAGTCATCTTAATATATATATATATATATATATATATATATATATATAATATATATTTTAAAAATAAACTTTACTCTCAAGCCACTTTTTTTTTTTATCTCTATCTTTTAGATATATAAAGTTGTGTTGTTTCTACGTGTTTTCGATATATAGTATATATGTCTTTATTTAAGTTTGTATAGATATATGATTCTGGTTGATGATCGATGATGACTACGCTGCTCACGACCGAAGAAGGAAGGGAAGGAGACAGGTGGTTGTTCGGACTTCCGGCTGGGGGTGTTTACAGAAGACGTATGTGATTTTGTATATTGTATATATTTATATTAGCATGATATATATGATATATATATAAACTAATAGGAACCATGATAATTTAGGGAAGGAGAACTTATCTTGATATAGCCGGTTGAATGATGATGATGATGAAATCAGATCCAAGGATCAATAGATTGCAAGAGACGATTCGTGCTGATAACGTGTTATAAAAAAATAGAAAAGAGAAGAGAGAATATGTAGAGAGAATTTCTTATATTGTTTCTATTGAATTTCAATCGATCGATCCATATTTATATACAAAATATCTAAAGAAAAACAAATCATATGGGACCTTATACAAATAATTCATAAGTAAATACAAATGATGGTGGGACCATGTGGACCCATATGTTCAATAATTATTCATAACAAGGAGTACTTTTTTTGTTAAAAATTTAAAAAAAGTCATGTAGCATGTTGTCAAGTCTTGCTATCATGAGTTGGGGAAAGGATTCCCTAAAATTACTACTAACTTGATAGGTCAAGTTAGAGTAATCTTGACCTTTGATTTTAAAAGGTTAAGATTAAATAATCATCTTTTAATCTTAACCCTTGATTTTAAATCAAAGGTCAAGATTTACCCAACTTGACTAAGTTGGGTAACTTTAGGGAATCCTTATCCCATGAGTTGATGCCGTGGTTTGAAATTTTCATGGTAACTTACAGGTCACATGTTTAATGAGAGCTTAGTTTGAGTATAGTCAGGTTCAAGTCTGAATAGGCAGAATTTACCCTTATTAATCATTGTGTTTCCGGACAGATTATTAAGGGGTTTTTCCCCATTGGGTATTTGAAATAGGCATTTCTACTTTGAGTGAGCTCTCCAACGCGGACTAGGTTTAGACAACGTATGCTAGACCTCTCGCTGTCGAATCGCGACACGAAGTTTCAAGCGAAATTCACCTTCCAAAAAAAAAAGTCTTGGTGTCGGTGACTCACCATCCTTATACATGAATCGCAAGATATAATTTCTTCATTTATCTTTGGTAAGTTTTGAACTTGTAGCCTATAACTTTAATATGTGGACCAATGTGGTCACATGGTGGCGGTTCCACTTAGATTTCACAAAATAACAATGAATTTTCACAAAATACCTAACAAAATTAAAAAAAAATCGCAATGAGTTAATGTAAAATCGCAATGATCGAGGTTCTCAAAATCGTAGTGTGAATTCGAATTTATATAATCCTGAAGTTCTTTATATGATTCTGAAGTTTTCTATGAGATTTTTAAGTTTTTTATGGAATTCTGAAGTTTTTATGTAATTTTCAAGTTCTTTATGCGATTATGATGTTCTTTATCCAATTTTCATATAAGAGACGACGAATTAGGCTGGTTCTTATATAGTCTTGTATAAAGAACTTCGGAATCTTGTGAAGAACTTTAAAATCGTATAAAAAACTTCATAATCTCATAAAGAAATTCATAACCTCATAAAGAGCTTCGGAATCACATAAACAACTTCAAATTCTCATATCATTTTTAACGATTTCGTTGCGATTTTCAGGTTCTCATTGCGGTTTTTAAATCTCGTTGATTTATTTGTTTTATCGCTATTTTTTTTGGATATTTTTCGAAAATAAAAAAATAAATTGGGTAAATTGATATATTGATATATTTCTTTAAAATATTAGGTATTAACGTTATTTTCGATATTTAAAATAACATTTAAAAGAAAAGAATATATATTTCATGAAAACAAAATCTAGATTTAAATAATTAAAGTTAATACATATAATACTTTTTATTTAATGAAAATTAAAGTCGGTTTAGTTTTTCAGTTTTTCCCATTGCCACAAATTGTCACTTCGGTTCCCTTACCCTACATGTATTGACACTTTTTGGCGTCAAGCGAATCAACACCATAGACCGACTGAAGTAACCATTGGTAGCATTGGAAACAAATAAAAAAACATTTGGGACCTATGCATTTGCTATTATTATATATATACATTTTAAGACACACTTAGGAATAGTAATGTTTTTATCTTTTGAACTTTTTCACCAAACTTTTTCATTTTCTATTTTTGCCCCTTAACTTCACTCTTTTTAATTTTTGATTTCAACCCTCAAGTTTCTAAGCTTTTAACTTTACTCTCAACTTTGATTTCCTATTTTTGTCTCCTAAATTTTTCCTTTTTTCATTTTCACTTTAAACCCCCCAGGTTTCTTAACAATTACTTTGACCACCTAATTTTTTGGATTTACTTACGGTTTCACCACAACTTTTCGAATTCCTTTTTCTGCCCCTAAGTTTTGTCCGTCTTTATTCCCACTTTGCACCCCCGGGTTTTCTAGCTTTTATTTTGACCACATGATTCTTTGACTTACGTTTTTTTAAACTTATTTACGGTTACCTCTTATATAAACTTTTAGGGTTTCTAACTTTTATCATCAAACTATTGAATTTTTCAACCTTGGCCACCCATTTTTTTTTACTTTCTACCCAAATAGTAAACTTTAGGTGTTTTTAACCTTTACAACCAAACTTTTTGGTAATGTTAAATGTCTGTTTGCACGATGCAGTTACGATAGTGTTAGTGGGGATGATGTGGTGATGGCAGCGACGACGAGTGGTGTAGGTTATTAATGTAAAGTTAATTGATGTAAAAGATGTTAATTAGTGTAATTAATTTATGATTTTATTTATACCTTTTTAAATAGACTTTTGCACCACTTTTAATTTTTCGTGTTGTATTTTTTTAGATTTATAATATCCTTTAATATACGTTTATCATTTATATGTATCAACCACCTTATACGCGTCGCAAATTTTATGTATGGTGAAGTTTTCCGGGGCAACGCCCGGGTAAAAAACTAGTTTGATAAAATTTGGCAATACTCCTTCACTTTTAGCACAAATTGGTAACCATTTAGATGACCACATGTGACGTTTTGATTGGTTTAAATTTGGTGCTTAAACTTGCCAAATATTACATTTTGGCACTACATATTTCCCTTTAGAGAGTAAAGTAAGATTCGGATAGATTCGAGATAGGCTAGGAATTTTTTTAAACGGATACGAATAAGTTAGTTGATGCATATACAGGAGCTGGTTATTACGACATATAAACACGGAGGAGATTAATCTTATATACTATTGTAGCATGATAGTTATTTGCGAATTCTCTTTTATATTATTATATTATTATTTTGCTAAATAATATATAACACTACTAGAAAAACAGCTATTCTTGACGCGCAATGCGCGTCATAAAGGGGTCAGATGACGCGCAAAAGCGCGTCAAGGAAGGACCAGTCATAAATTTTCATGACCCGCATTTGGGCGTCATCCGTCTATGACGCGCACTTATGACACACATTTATGACTCTCCTTTTTGACCTTCGTAGTAGAGAGTCATAACCTTTATGACCCACTTTTTTGACATATGTTTTTGCGTGTCATAACCTATAAAATCATTTTTTTTTTATTTTTTCTGTTTTTTAAAACCTGATTATATACATAATAAACCTGGCAATAAATTAACCTGATAATAGTACAAAACTAACGCATTTCATATATATCAAAACCATGCGTCACCAATTCATTACATAACGATTCATGTCCAAATAGATACCGATAATTAGTTATGAATACGACATTACATAATAATATAATTATCTACATATATTGCACATGTTCCCAGCTAAATATGAATACGACATTGTCATGAACCCTGGCTTTCTGGATGTGCCACACACACTCATCCGAATCAAGTTCCCGATCTCCTATTCCCTCAGCCGCATGTATGCGAAAAATACACCATAGTAGAACTGCAGATGCATACAAAGTTTCAGCAATTCAACCTCGGAAGTAACTAACTTGACTTGCATAATAAAAGAAATAATAAGGCAACTGTGAGGAAAAAAATTAAGCACAAACATGCAGCTCAAAAAAATATGCAGAGTCTATTTACTTTCTCTTTATAGAATGCCTTTTCAGACATCTCACTCTCTTTTATCAAACAACTCTGAATATATTGGTAGATAAGGGGTGAATTTCTCCATCACACCAAACCTACAATGGCGATTTATAACGCTCAATGAGACTCACTGGAGTCACTGCTAACCTTTCTATCAAAGAGTACATAAAAAAACTCCAAAACTTTGATAAGACGGGCTTTTAGAAATTGTTTTCATACCTGTACTTGGAGCTGGAGCTAATACACAAAAAGCCGATGTTTCCATTGGTTCATCAACTGCTGTGATCGATGGTGGCTTTCTTGGCAGTAAAATCTTTAGTTTTCATAGATTCAATCAAAACCACCCTATAATAATCTAAAAACCAGAAATCAAACTCATACAAATAAATAATCTGAAAACATTGATGGGGCCACGTTTAAGACCAACTTATGAAACAACATTAGGGTTACTTGTTACGCATCTGACATATTCTTTCTTATATAAGCATTGACCATTAAGGTTTAATCTATGTCATCAAAAGTTTCATCACATCATCTTAGTGACTATGACATATTCTTTCTTATATAAGCATTGAAAAATAAGGACCGAATCACAAACCAGATGACCCATTTTTGGTTCAGTATTGACAAAGAGACCAACTCCTTGCACATTTCCGTCACTTCCAATTCTAAAACTTTGATATTCCTGTATGTATGAGTCATAACTAAACATTAGATTTGAGTAGTTCAGTTGTCGATTACATCATAAACAAGGAGAATCAGTTGAAAACAAAGAGCTATATGGAATCCTAATATCGGACAAACTTATAATCATGATGACACACACCTTTTGACTTATAATACGAGTGAAGGGGTCTCCAAGAGTAGAAAGCATTCCTCTAATCTTGATATATGCTTCATCTGCAGTTCTAAGAGGAAGCATTTCCACCATTGTTTGCTGGAACTTCGAGTCCCAGTCTGCAAAACAGTCGTTTCTTTATTAAAACTCTAAAATTCTCATCTATGTGAAGTTGTGAACTGTTTTATATCTCTAATAATGCCAATCAAACACTTTCAAGTATCCTCTTAAAACTTTAAATAAACCAAAATTATAAATTTTACCCTGATTGTTAAAAGTTGGATCTACAAAAGTCTCTCTAATCAAACCCCAAGTCTCCACAAGCGTTCGCTGAACAACATTCACCTGTTAAAATAGATAATCATCTTTTATATCTTTTATATCCAATATATTCAATAAAAATCTCAAATTCACTAATAAATACAGAATCTCGGAAACAAACTACCAAAAAAGCAGAAGCTTGATATAAACCATTTATACACATATAGATATAAATATAAAGGGTATATACATAAAAAGGAAAAAGTTAATGATGAAACACAGACCTCATGAGTCCGAGACGCAGGGAATGCAATAGTCATAGACTCAGCCAAAGCCGGAGAATCCGAACACAAAGAAACTGCAGCAGCCATCCCAATTAGAGCTTTAGCAATGGACCTAACCAATTTCTTATCATTATTATTAACTTCAACTGTTTCTTCGTCATTCCCAAGTACTTCAATTTTACAATTGAAGTATTTAAGGTTTAAAAAAAAAAACCTTTGTTCACATAAACTAATCAAGGGAAATGAGAGCAAATCTGCAAATTAGTTTTATCATCCAAAAATCATGGTAATATAAAATAATCGATAGAATTTAAAGATTGAAAACATTCACATAAACTAATCAATTCAAAGAATGAAAATCACTAAACATAAAATATCTCTATTATATATATAAGGCTATCGAAAAGCGATCACGTGGCGCTCTCTTAGCCCGCCACATCAGCAGCCACGCTGGATTCTACTCTGCTTACGTTAGCTTCCACATAAGCATTTATTTTTGTTTATCAAAATCTTTATAAAAATGTAGGAGAGAAGATAGAACCCGCGACCTCCAAGTTAGAGAGTATTCACATTTGCCAATTGAACCACGTTGGCTGTTGTTTCTATTTTAAAAAACCACCTTTGTTAAAGAATCTGCTATGTCATCATATTGTTAACCCTTCACCCATCAGATCAAATGTTATTTTATTTAAGAAACAAATAAATTTCCATTTTGTATACATAAAATCTCGATGGATTTAATCAAAAAAATTCAATCACCCACATCAAAAGTTTTAAATTTCCACAACAGATCTAATATTTTCGACACTTTCTTCTAGGTATATTATATTTACTATCAAAAATATCATTGATTCTTGCGTTTTCATTAATGGGTTTTGGTAAATTCATATTTAAGTTTTGATTTCTTGCGTTCTTATGCCCTCAAAATTTTTAAATTAATTATTGATACCAAAAAATGGGTATATCGACCTGATATTTGTCTGAATATATCTGTACATTAGTTGAATCTCAATCTATGTATTTGTATTTATAGTTGAAGCATATTTGATGGGTTTTGTTTTTGAAGTCAGGAATGTTAATTATTATATATATAAAAAAGTACACATATAAAGTAAGGAATGTCTTAGTTAGAATCACATATAATGTAACTGCGCACCATCTATTTGATATAATTCCTCAACTCACTTGCTTAGTTACTTGCACATTTTATAATTTCCCTGCCCACTATCTATTTGATGTTATGTTGTTTGACATTTCATAATAACTCATGTAGGCTAAGAGCATAGATTATAAAGGAAGCTATACTTTGGACGGTATGTAATGCTTTTCTTCCATAAGTTTTTATTATATGTTGATGACAGAATACACTTTATTACTTGAGTCAAATATATCATCGGAGTGTTGTCTTCTCAATTGTAGGTATTCAACGGATTGAGAAATTGCCATAGTGATACTTACGGCCTATCTTTCTTACATGCTAGCTGAGAACCTGAGGTTAGGCCTTTCTATTTGCTTATCTTGCAAGCTTCTTTGACCTATAATATGACCAGAGGTGGAAATTTCAGCTCATTTACTTATGAATGGGTTAATATTCCTGTTGTATTGAGCTTTTGTTCTTGAACTTGACAAGATTATCACTTGCCCATAACATTAGCATTTATGCACAGTTAGTTATCTTTATGTATGTTTGGATTCCTTACATATTTATCTTTCTTTATGAGTTTCTCGGTTTTTTGCATTTAACGTTTTGATATCTTCTTTGTGTGTATCGTTTATTTTTTTTATTTATAAGTGGATGAGGACTAAGTATGTGGTGCAGTTAGTTTAAGCATCACAAACTTCCTTGAAGACTATACCCATGGATTACCGTTTTCCTGAGTAAATGAACTAACTCGCATCATACATCTTTATTTTAATGTCAAACTCAAATCATGTTTAACTATCATATGTCTAGATTATATTGGTGTGTGGCCTTGCGTAAATAACAAGTGGTATTTTAACATCAGTTTCATTCCATCTTTGATTTCCTTTGAAGAATAATTTTCAGCTTTCACTTATCAGGTTGATCATTTCAGTCGGCATATATTGCAGGTGCGTACCTTTTTCTAATCGTATTTATAAGTCAGATTTAAGAATATAACGGCCCGTGTTTTCTTGAGGAATCCCCATATTAATGGTCTCTCTATCCAACAATTAGTTGCAGCAACAGGGAAAAGGCTAACTTTGTTTGTCGTTATTTATTTTTTGGTTGTTATATGTCAACCTTTGTTATATACCCGTTTTGCAAAGAAAATTGAAAACGACTTAAGTTTGTATGGCTCAATGGAAAAATATAGGGATGTAGCAGAAGTAGCAACAAATGTTTTTGTATCATCTACATTCCGGTTGTAAGCTCTTTTAAATCTATATCTCAATATTTTCATGAAGAACTGTTATAATTAAAAAACCAGAAATGTATTGCTTTTTTCATGTTTGAAATGACTAGAAGTGATCATTGGGACTATTTTCATTTGTTTATTTTTGGTTGTTATATGTCAACCTTTGTTATATACCCGTTTTGCAAAGAAAATTGAAAACGACTTAAGTTTGTATGGCTCAATGGAAAAATATAGGGATGTAGCAGAAGTAGCAACAAATGTTTTTGTATCATCTACACTCCGGTTGTAAGCTCTTTTAAATCTATATCTCAATATTTTCATGAAGAACTGTTATAATTAAAAAACCAGAAATGTATTGCTTTTTTCATGTTTGAAATGACTAGAAGTGATCATTGGGACTATTTTCATTTGTTTATTTTTTGTTGTTATATGTCAACCTTTGTTATATACCCGTTTTGCAAAGAAAATTGAAAACGACTTAAGTTTGTATGGCTCAATGGAAAAATATAGGGATGTAGCAGAAGTAGCAACAAATGTTTTTGTATCATCTACACTCCGGTTGTAAGCTCTTTTAAATCTATATCTCAATATTTTCATGAAGAACTGTTATAATTAAAAAACCAGAAATGTATTGCTTTTTTCATGTTTGAAATGACTAGAAGTGATCATTGGGACTATTTTCATTTGTCTTTCATCTTAAAATAACCAAAGTTGTTATAATGTAATTGATAACGTGAAAAATATCAGGTTATAGTTTACATAATCACAGTCACCCTACTAATCTCATAATGTGTTTTTCTATTGTAACTAACATTATTTATTGCATGTCATTACGATGAATTATGTAGAAATTAAAAAAGACCGGTGCAACGCACGGGTTTCACCTAGTATAATAATAAAAATAAAATAAGAAATACCTTGGGGTTTGTTGTTCAGACTACATATCTCGTTCCTTTATCATTCGACACTTGAATCGGAAATAAATAAAGTATATGGGCGACGCTGGCAGCGCATATGGTGGCGCAGAGAAAATGGGTTGAACGGACCCGTTGCCCGGGCTACCACTTCTTTGAAATAGTTACGCCCCTGCCACATAGGATGGTAGATATCACCAGGTTTGACATTGCACATTCTTAGTTCAAACCACTTATCACATGCCTAAAATGCCACTAAAAGAACATAATCTATTGAAGGTATGCTTCCTGCAAATGGTTAAATTTGATTAGGTTTGTAAATTATGTCCAACATAGTTAATGAGACTGATGACGATGTACTATGCTCCAAACCAATACTCAAGTTTGCTTTCTCAATGGTTATTGTTCCTTCAAATATATGGCTTTGGTTAACTGGGTAAGTTTTTTTTCCAAAGCTTTATGATCTCTATATCATCCTTAGGAATGTATCTTTTATGGTGTGATTATTTGTGTTTTGATTTGACATTTTTTAGTTGATTTTAACGGTTAAGCATTTTTACAGCTATTCATTTGCTGAAGATCAATTGCGTGCATTAGACGAGCTATTGTAAGATTTTCAATGTTTTATCTATTTCCTAATTAACCCCTGCCTCTACTTTTTTCTGTGAGGTGTATTTAGAAGTTTTGTAAGCAAGCGAAAGGTGGAGCATAGTATGAAATACGAAGCACTGATAGAAAGCATACATGAAGAACATATAATCAAATGTGAAATACCAAATGAGTTGGGATAACTTTGTAGGAGGATTTTGCTCACCAATTATAAGAATCAAATAAAAAGTGAGAGTTATAATTTAGTCTAGGCTGAAGGGTAATTCGGAATCTAATCTTAAAATTCAATTATTTGTAATGTGGTTAATCATGGTGTAACTTTGTATATGTTGTGTATACTTCTTCATATCATCACACTAATGATATATAGCTTACCTAATGCATTATTATGCCTATATCATCATAAAGTGCAAATAATATGAAACCTGTTGTAACTATTATTCGACATTTAGTTTTTTTCTTTCTGCATATATATAGAAATAATATAAACGGGATATTAACTTTTATTCATGGTAACTATATTCATACTACACATCTTATCTTGATAGATCTACCACGATGTTCATACTTTATAGCATAGTGTAGAGGTATTTACTGCATTGTTATAGAAAACATACCACTATATAATAATTCACCTCAAGTTTTATGATTCTTCTTACTGTATAATTTATGTGGAATCTGTGAAAAATAGATGGAACCGTACAATGCACAAGATGCTCGGGTCATCAAAATTTGTTTATTTTTTGTTTGTTATATGTCAACCTTTGTTACATACCAGTTTTGCAAAGAAATTTGAAAAGGACTTAAGTTTGTATGGCTCAATGGAAAAATATAGGGATGTAGCAGAAGTAGCAACAAATGTTTTTGTATCATCTACATTCCGGTTGTAAGCTCTTTTAAATCTATATCTCAATATTTTCATGAAGAACTGTTATAATTAAAAAACCAGAAATGTATTGCTTTTTTCATGTTTGAAATGACTAGAAGTGATCATTGGGACTATTTTCATTTGTCTTTCATCTTAAAATAACCAAAGTTGTTATAATGTAATTGATAACGTGAAAAATATCAGGTTATAGTTTACATAATCACAGTCACCCTACTAATCTCATAATGTGTTTTTCTATTGTAACTAACATTATTTATTGCATGTCATTACGATGAATTATGTAGAAATTAAAAAAGACCGGTGCAACGCACGGGTTTCACCTAGTATAATAATAAAAATAAAATAAGAAATACCTTGGGGTTTGTTGTTCAGACTACATATCTCGTTCCTTTATCATTCGACACTTGAATCGGAAATAAATAAAGTATATGGGCGACGTTGGTGGCACAGAGAAGAAGGGGTGGGGGTTGGTGGTGGCGGCACAAATAGATGAAGATGGGAGATTACAGTATGGAAGATCTGTGTTTAGGGGGGAAGGGATGGAAGACGGAGCGAACATTGTGTGTGAGATCGAATAGAGACTTGTGTTTTAAAATAAAGAGATAGAAACCTATATTAATTTCAAAGGCTCTGGTTAATTTGATGGATGAATTTGAATGGGAAATTTAGGGCGGGATCGAGAGTTTTGAGAAGGGGGAAGGTTTTGAGATGAAAAATTTTGGAAAAAAAAATAAAATATTAAGGCAGAGATTGTAAATTTTAACAGATTATGACCCATATGTTATGACGCTTCTGAAAACGCGTCATCCCCAACAGTAAATTTACTCGTAATGACCCTTATTGTATGACTTCTCACTTTGCGCGTCATCTATTAGCGTGAGTCATAAAAAGCGGGTCAAGGATAGCCCTGTTTCTAGTAGTGTAAAATCTTTTTAAAAGAAAATCATCACCATACTCTACTATACTACCCTAACCCCCTAATCATATGAACCGCCACCATTCCACCATCACGAAATTACTTTACACCAGCTGTATTATTAGTTTATTATGACTAGATTTTTGCTTTTCCGAAAAGCAAATATGAACACCTTTCGATTATTATGGATAAAACTAGTTAAATTCCGATTCAATCAAACAATGAAAAAAAAGAATAAATCAGAAGGACGACTACCAAAAGTAGTATTGACTTGACTTTTCAATTAAAAATCCTAGGTTTCATTTTAATTTTTAACCATTTATATAATTTAGGAATAAAAATAATATACTTGGTAAAAAAATATCTATTGACTTGCCAACTCATTTGATTTTTGCTCAAATTAAATTTCATTTTTATATGGGCATGTTCGACTGAACTTTTTTTTTTTGAACATCATTTTATTTATTACTCCAATATTACAAGTAAAAAAAAAAAAAGAAACAGTTCTAGGTTGGAAAGTTTCAACCAAGCAAATAAAACTATTCGTTACATGAAAAGGAGAGGATTTCTAATCCACTCGTCCCATGGGATCTTACGACTATTTTTCCGGTTATAATACCAAAAAAATGATCTACTAACAATAGACTCGAATAAGGCGTTGCTTCGATGAATTCCCGGATCAAAAGTCTCTTCATTTCGGAACTTCCATATCGCCCACAAAGTGATAAAGACTATTGCTTCCACTAGTTTATGTTTATTACTCGAGCCAAATTGTGAATCTATGAGTTGTAGAGCTTCTTGTGGGCGATTGCACGTAAAGAGATCAATATCTAACCATTTGGAGACCGAATGCCAAACTTTTTGAGCAACTGAACATTGTACCATAACATGACTTACTGTTTCCACATACTCGTCACACAATGGGCAAAGCATCGAAGGAATATCCAAACCTTTTTCACTTAATTGTAAGCGTGTAGGAATACGACCGTACAACATTCTCCAAGTGAAAATATTAACTTTCCTTGGTATGAATTTGTTCCACCTTGTAGCTTGATTTCTGGTTGGCAGCGAAACATTATCGATCGCCATTCTAATATCCTTTTTGGCAAAATCTTTAGCACTCTCCATAAACCAGAATGAGCGATCACTCCCTTCTTCCAATGTAATATTTCCAAGCTCATCTAGAAGCATGGCTAGCTCGTCTTGTTCAATACCAGTCCGCAACCTTCTTCGCCAGTTTCCACTGAACTGCCTATCATGCCATCTATCGCGAACCGTGCAATCTTTGTTGATTTCCAGTAGAAATAGCCGTTTGTATCTGTTTGCAAGAGAGGAGCTACCGAGCCAAAAGTCATGCCAGAAAGATGTAGTTGTTCCATCAAGAACACGTTTTCTAATACATGAAGCTGGAACAATTTGTTCAGCATCGAGCTTATAGACATTAGCTAGTATACCCTTCCATAAGCTATTGCACGTTCTGGACCGGTTTCCTGGTGCAAGGGGGGGATGTATAGCGTTAATAACTTTCACCCAAAGGGTATGCGTGGAGTTCACATATCGCCATTTCCACTTAAATAAAAGCGCCCTGTTGAATGCACCTAAGCTGCCAAAACCAAGTCCGCCTTTTTCTTTTGAATTCAAAGCCAGGTCCCATTTGATCCAATGCATTTTGGGATTTTCACTATTACCGCCCCAAAAAAAACGTGCCCTTTTCGATTCAAGTATCTTTTGCACTTTCACGGGCATCATAAATAATGATAAATAATAAATGCCCAAAGATCCAAGAACAGATGAAAGTAGGATTGATCGACCCCCTATTGATAACATTTGTGCTTTCCATCTAGATAACCGTCTTTCAAACTTCTCTATCAGAGGCTTCCATGAGTTTAAACGAGACATATTAGATCCAACCGGGATTCCAAGGTAGGAAAAAGGGAATTTGTCTCCCTTGCAACCAACAAGTGTTGCTTTTCTCATTAACTCGTCACTAGGAATGCCAATTCCATATAACGTAGATTTATTTCTATTTATATGAAGCCCTGAAGCACGAGCGAAACAATCAAACACTGCCATACTATTGAGGATATTAGATTCGGTCCATTCACCCATTAAAATGACATCATCGGCGTAAATCAGATGAGATAAGTTGAGCTGTCCGATCCTAAGTCCTTTAAACATTCCAGCTTCTTTCACATCTTCTAGAGCAACATGAAAACCTTCCATAGCTATTATAAATAAGAGAGGCGCCATGGGATCGCCTTGACGAAGGCCACGCTCAACCGAGAACTCACAAGTTGGGCTACCATTAACCAAGACCGAAGTTCTATTTGATGATAAGCAGGCTTGAATCCATTTAATCCATCTCGGGCTGAAACCAAGAAATCGCATGACATTGAACAAATACTCCCAATTTAGAGTATCATACGCTTTGGCAATATCAACTTTGAGAAACATGGCTTTCTTCTTCTTGTGTTTGTACCATCGAAAGATCTCATCCAGCATGAGTGGGCCGTCAAGGATTTGGCGACCCTTAATAAAAGCCGATTGTACCGGGCTTATAATGGAATCCACAACACGAGCCACGCGTGCTGCTAAGATCTTGGAAATGATTTTGTATTGAATTCCAATTAGACTTAACAATTGGGCTGTCAACTTTAGGAATTAATGTGAGGAACGAGGAATTACAACATGTTGGGAATGTGGACGAGGAGAAAAACTCGAAAACAAATTTGCAAACATCAGCTTTCAGGACCTCCCAATAACGTTTGATGAACCCGAAAGTAAAACCATCCAGACCAGGTGATTTGTCACTACCACAGCTCCACACAGCTTCTTTGATTTCTTGTTCATTAACTTCTGCTTCTAAAGTTACTAGTTGGTCAGGCGGAAGCTTTTTGAAATTATGACTTCTTTCGAAGTAAGGAAGTGCAGGTCGTCTAGCAAATTTCGAAGCCATTTCTTGAGCAAACACATTTTTTACCTCAGCCGGATCATCAATCCAAACACCATTATGTTGCACGCCCCTAATTGCCAACTGCTTTCTTCTCTTATTAATCAAAGCATGAAAAAACTTTGAGTTTTCGTCTCCTTCTAGACACCACTTTATTTTACCTTGCTATTTGTAATCGGTATATAAGCCATTCTCCAACTCTAGGATTTCTCTCATCAAAATGGGACGATTATTGATCAGGTTCACATCTTGGCTTCCTCCTCCTATGTCAGCATCCAGAGCAGCAAGCTCTGCCCTCTTTCCGTCGAGACGTTTCACAATAGGATCTTTATTTTTATTCCAGCTTTTGATGGTAATTTTGAGACTTTTTAGACGATTCTTGAAATCTATAATAGGATTTAGTGATTTGCTATAGGAGTTATTTTTCCAGGTGGTCAAGACTACATCATCAAAACCATCCTTGGTCATCCAGGAGTGAAACAATTTAAAAGGAACAGGTCCATAGTCATGCACATTTTGACGAAATAAAATGGCATGATGATCCGAGACGTTTCTCTCAAGAATTAAAGCACTTGATTCTTCCAATTCGGCATATAAAGATTCAGATAGAAGAAACCGGTCTATTTTGCTAGCAGTGGTACACTTTGCATTCATACAAGTAAAACGGTATCCGCCAAGGGGGATATCAACCAACATGTTAGATTCAATAAACACATTAAAATGGGTAGCATTAGACGCTACAAAGGACGAGCCAATCCTATCAGAAGGAACTCTAATAGAGTTGAAGTCACCAAAAATGAAAAAGTCTCCACTATGAGCCTCCATAAAAGAGGTCAGGTAAGCCCATAAAAATCGCTTCTCAGATTCGTCTTGGGGTGCATAAACATTCATCATGAAACAATGAATGTCTAAATTTCGCCAGTATCCTTCAACTATTACAACATTATGTAGGCAAAGGACCGCTTTCTTTTCGAACACGTTGGGGTTCCACATAGACAAGATGCCACCATAATGCCCCCTTGCCAACGACGTTGCATACTCGAATTGATAGTTCCCCCATAAACTCTTAAAACATAAAAGATCAACAGAACGCATAAACGTTTCCTGAAAGCCACAAAAATTAACCCCGAATTTATTTACAATACTACAAATTTTTTGTCTTTTATTTGGATCGCGACCCTTAGTACCACAAATGCTCATGGAGAGAACATTCATTGATCCACATCTGACACACTCATTCTAGCTTTTAAAGCCTACAAATCCTTTATAGCCCGGACATGTCTACGTACATTATCTTGCCCATCTGGATCACTCGTTCCATATCAACAATTAAGGCCTGGTTCTTATACTTCACTGAATTAGTAACCGAATGTCCCGTGGACCCATTATTTTCGTTTCCATTTTTGTCATAAACATCTTCGGTACTAGCCTCATGTTGTCTAGCATTTTCAAAGCATGGGGCTTTAGGGGGATCTGGCGAACTGACATTCTTATTACCGGTTGAACCATTATTATCTATTCCTTTTTTCTCATAAGCATCCTCATTTCTCGACTCTTGTTGTCTAGCATTTTCAAAGCTTGGGGCTTTGGAGGGATCTGGCGAACTATCATTCTTTTCTAGGCTCGATACTTCTTTATTACTATTTTCTTGTTCCTGTGGAGGCTTTTGATAATCCATATTTTTAATGAAAATTTTTAATTTAGAATATAAGCTATAATTTTTAATGAAAATTGTTATTTAGAGTTTTACCTTTTATAGATGTATGATAAAGTAAATGTAGATACAACTTAAAAATGTAATATGAACAAAGTGAATATTAAAAGCTCCAACCAAAACTCATGAATCAGATATTTGTGTAATTTTAAAAATTAAAAAGTCCATACAAATAAAAACTCTCAAAACTATTTTAAAATTATTTTGAAATTTTTTCTTTTAAATTAAGTTCAACTTAACTGTATTAAAAAAAAGACTAGTAATATAATCAAAAGCTAAAGCTAAAGTCCTCCAAAAGTTCATGAAAAGTCCCTACCAAATAAATTTTCCATAAAGAATAATGAATTGAGGAAAATGTCCTCAATTGCTTTGTGCGTGCGAGACTTTAACGAAGGTATTATAATGCTAGAGACGAAAAATAGACCAAATGAATAAATTAGGCAAATGAAAATTGTGATTTGTTAAATACTATCGGAACGATTATAGTACTTTGTTTTTATTTATTTATTTATATTTGACAAAGATATGAAATATTCATCATATCAAATGATCTTTCCCTTCAAAAAATCAAATATATATTAAATATTAATATTTCTTTGAACAAAAATTGATAAACTCCGAACATTTAATTACTTTATTCAAAAGGGAAAATTTCATATATGCCACTAATTAGCTTCAAAATATCATATATGCCCAATTAAATTTGTAAATATCAAAAATGCCATTATTAAACTTAAAATATATCAAATTTATACAAATGATTAAATTAATTAAAATAAAATGTTAAAGTCCTTCAAAATTATAAATAACATTTGTGATTGACAATTATACCCTCCTTTTGTAACACCCCCACTAAATATCATCAATACTGGGAA
This sequence comes from Erigeron breviscapus, assembly GCA_034093135.1. Classification (NCBI taxonomy): domain Eukaryota; kingdom Viridiplantae; phylum Streptophyta; class Magnoliopsida; order Asterales; family Asteraceae; genus Erigeron; species Erigeron breviscapus. Next base: position 114,252,096 of record CM067169.1, on the reverse strand, counting down.
ATAAACCTCATTGTTGCACAATAAAATACGCAGAGCTGCCATCTTTAATTCTTGTTGCCATATTTCAGTTTCAGTTTATACTTCGAAGTTACTTGCATGGAAATGACGATGATAGATGCAGTGTTATAAATCACCAATACATAAACAAATGATATATATAAAAAAAAATCATACAAACATACTCAATTATCGGCGACTCAGCAATATTCTCCCATCTTGGCATGGATAACTCATCCATATCTACACCAACGTCCATCTTTATTGCTATACGGCTATACCTAATGACAACGTAACTTTCTCCAATACAAAACAAATTACTATCGTTGATTGCCTTTAAAAAAAGCTCAATTCAAGAGTGGAAACAATAACATACATGTTTATGTTTACATAAACTGTAAAAACATATCATGCTTCTATTCTCATTCTAAGTTTCTAACATTTAAAAACTAAGAATTATTAGCCAAAGCCAAAGATATAGGTGCCTCTTTACCAAAATATCCCATCGACTAAAACAAAAAAATAATTGTGGACTTATGAAAAATTAATAAGAATGATCGATTGCCATCTTGAAAAACAATATAAGAAGATGAGTAATAAATATTACCTGATTAAATTGATTTTTAGATAACGGAATGGTAGAAAAATAGTGGTTCAATTTGATAGTAGTAGGGTTAATCACAAATACAGAGATATTGACCAAACTATTTGATCTTATGGAGGGGAAAAAGACGATCAAATAAAAATCTTGTGTAATTAGGGATTATAAAAAGAGGGTATAATTGTCAATTACAAATGTTATTCATAATTTAAAGATTTTAATTTTTTTATTAAATTTAATCATTTGGGTAAATTTGATATATTTTAAGTTTAATAATGGCATTTTTGATATTTAGAAATTTAATTGGGCATATGATATTTTGAAGCTTATTAGTGGCATACATGAAATTTTCCCTATTCAAAAAATTGATCCTATTTTTCCACAATTTTGATCGGGTAAACAGGCTCCAAGATCCGTTCTACCCCCCGGCTTTGTGCACTACAAGAAAAATGATTTTTTGCGACGAACTTTTTTGCAACGAAAATTTTTCGTTGCAAAAAACCCACTAAACGACAAAAAAATTGCTCTTTGACTTTTTTTTTGTCAAACTTTTTTTTTGCAACGAATATTCGTTGCAAAAAAGAAAATAAAATTTACTTTTTATTTTCTTTTATATAATTTATTTTTTGCGACAAAAATTTTCGTCACAAATTTTTTTCCAAATTTTTTTGGTCTTTTTTTTCCCGCCGTAGCAGAAATATTTTCCCGCCATCTTTTTTGCAACGAATTTTCGTCGCAAAAAAGAAAAAAAAAAAAAAAAAAAAAAAAAAAAAAAAAAAAAAAAAAAAAAAAAAAAAAAAAAAAAAAAAAAAAAAAAAAAAAAAAAAAAAAAAAAAAAAAAAAAAAAAAAAAAAAAAAAAAAAAAAAAAAAAAAAAAAAAAAAAAAAAAAAAAAAAAAAAAAAAAAAAAAAAAAAAAAAAAAAAAAAAAAAAAAAAAAAAAAAAAAAAAAAAAAAAAAAAAAAAAAAAAAAAAAAAAAAAAAAAAAAAAAAAAAAAAAAAAAAAAAAAAAAAAAAAAAAAAAAAAAAAAAAAAAAAAAAAAAAAAAAAAAAAAAAAAAAAAAAAAAAAAAAAAAAAAAAAAAAAAAAAAAAAAAAAAAAAAAAAAAAAAAAAAAAAAAAAAAAAAAAAAAAAAAAAAAAAAAAAAAAAAAAAAAAAAAAAAAAAAAAAAAAAAAAAAAAAAAAAAAAAAAAAAAAAAAAAAAAAAAAAAAAAAAAAAAAAAAAAAAAAAAAAAAAAAAAAAAAAAAAAAAAAAAAAAAAATTTGCAACGAATTTTCGTTGCAAAACAAAAAATTGTTTTTCACATTTTTCCCTCTATAAATTTTGTTTTCCCGCTAACTTTTTTGCAACGAAATTTCGTTGCAAAACTTTTTTTTTTCTTTTTACTTTTTTTTATTGTGAATTGTAATTAAATTTACAGTTTATATAAAAAAATTATTAACTTGTAAACTTTAATTAAATGATGGATTGAAAAATAACAATGATAATCGTATACACAAAGAATGATTATAAACGAGTTATATACAACGAATGATTATACGAACACTATAAACGAAGTTCTTGTAGTTTCGAAAGGCATATATCGGGCCCGTTAGTCTCAATGCTTTATGTTTGACCCAATAAACAAAATACATGAGTTATATACAAAATGAATGATTAAGAAGTGTATCGGGCTTATTGGGCTCAATGGTTAGACGAAGACCATAAACGAAACTTCTCAAAGTTAGGAAAGACAGATATCCAATCATACATACATACATATACACACATACACACTTATATTTGACTCAATAGATCAAATACATGAGTTATATACAAAACAAATGATTAAGAAGTGTATCGGGCTTATTGGGCTCAATGGTTAGACGAAGACCATAAACGAAACTTCTCGAAGTTAGGAAAGACAGATATCCAGTCATACATGCATACATATACACACATGCACACTTATATTTGACCCAATAGATCAAATACATGAGTTATATACAAAACAAATGATTAAGAAGTGTATCGGGCTTATTGGGCTCAATGGTTAGACGAAGACCATAAACGAAACTTCTCGAAGTTAGGAAAGACAGATATCCAGTCATACATGCATACATATACACACATACACACTTATATTTGACCCAATAGATCAAATACATGAGTTATATACAAAACAAATGATTAAGAAGTGTATCGGGCTTATTGGGCTCAATGGTTAGACGAAGACCATAAACGAAACTTCTCGAAGTTAGGAAAGACAGATATCCAATCATACATGCATACATATACACACATACACACTTATATATGAGCCAATAGATCAAATACACGAGTTATATATAACGAATGGTTAAAAAGTGTATCGGGCCTATTAGGCCCAATGATTATACGAACACCATAAGCGAAGCTTCTCGAAGTTGGGAAAGACAGATATCCAGTCATACATGCATACATATACACACATGCACACTTATATTTGACCCAATAGATCAAATACATGAGTTATATACAAAACAAATGATTAAGAAGTGTATCGGGCTTATTGGGCTCAATGGTTAGACGAAGACCATAAACGAAACTTCTCGAAGTTAGGAAAGACAGATATCCAATCATACATGCATACATATACACACATACACACTTATATATGAGCCAATAGATCAAATACACGAGTTATATATAACGAATGGTTAAAAAGTGTATTGGGCTTATTGGGCTCAATGGTTAGACGAAGACCATAAACGAAACTTCTCGAAGTTAGGAAAGACAGATATCCAATCATACATGCATACATATACACACATACACACTTATATATGAGCCAATAGATCAAATACATGAGTTATATACAAAACAAATGATTAAGAAGTGTATCGGGCTTATTGGGCTCAATGGTTAGACGAAGACCATAAACGAAACTTCTCGAAGTTAGGAAAGACAGATATCCAATCATACATGCATACATATACACACATACACACTTATATATGAGCCAATAGATCAAATACATGAGTTATATACAAAACAAATGATTAAGAAGTGTATCGGGCTTATTGGGCTCAATGGTTAGACGAAGACCATAAACGAAACTTCTCGAAGTTAGGAAAGACAGATATCCAATCATACATGCATACATATACACACATACACACTTATATATGAGCCAATAGATCAAATACACGAGTTATATAT
>CM067169.1:114218319-114240819 GCA_034093135.1 Erigeron breviscapus | reverse complement strand
AACGAATTTTCGTTGCAAAAAAGATTCTGGTCAAAATATTTGCAACGAATTTTCGTTGCAAAAAAGTTTTGGGCATAAAACTTTGCAACGAATTTTCGTTGCAAATAAGTTTTTGGTATAAAATTTTGCAACAAATTTTTCGTTGCAAAAAACATTTGCATCGAATATTTTTGTAAAAAAAATAAAATAAAAAAAACTGGAAAAAACGCTTGCAACGAAATTTTCGTTGCAAAAGTTGAAATTTTCGTTGCAAATTTTCGTCGCAAATTTTTTTTAATTTTCTTTTCTATTTTTTTTAAAAAAGTGAGGCCCACAACGTTTTCGTTGCAAAATTCGTCGCAAAATCTTTTTTATAACGACTTATTTAAAACGAATTTTTTCGTCGCAAAATCTTTTTTATAACGACTTATTTAAAACGAATTTTTTCGTCGCAAAATTCGTTGCAAAAAACATTTTGCAACGAAAATTAGCTTTTTTGCAACGAAAAAGTTCGTTGCAAAAGGTGATTTTTCTTGTAGTGTTTCATTGCACATCACAATTTTTATCGCAACAAGATCCCGTACAATAACTATGTGCTGGTGGTTTTGGTCCTATATATAGACAAAAAAAAATGCAAATGTTATATTCAAATTGTAATAGAAATAAAAAATAAAAATGAAAAACAATCTCCATGATGCGTGAAAACATGATAGTGTACATAACTTAATTACCTTCGCTTGCATGAGTTGAAATAGATGAAGCAATCAACATTACAAAAAGAATAAAAACCAATTTCCCGGATGTCATCTTCTAAGTTTTTTGTGTGTTTTGTTTTCACTTAGCAAATGTTGATAATTTCTTTCAAACTATATATAGCATATAGCATATCTATATCGGCAATTGATTTGTTTATATAGGACTTATGAAATATCAAAAAAGATCGAAAAAGATATTTGTCATTGAATGATTGATTTCAAGCATAATCACGACACTATAAGCATGATTCTGTAATAAATATTGGCAAAATTTCCACTTTTATATACCTTATTTCAAATTTAAAATTCATACTTAATTTGGAAATTACCTTCCAAATAGAAATGAATAGTAAATTTTAGTAGTTTTAAAATTCACCACAAAATTTTTAAAGTTTAGTCTAAGTTTTCAACAAAGTTTTAAGGGTTTCAAATTTAACTAGAAAACTTTAAAAAATCTTTAGTTTAGTCCTACAACCAAATTTTGATAATAATGAAAATATTGCACCGCTTGGATTTTGTGACATCACATACCGTTTAATCCAGATTTTTTGCCATGTCACATCCTGTTTTTATTCTATTATTTTTGATTTTTTGTTTTATTATTGGTTTCTTGCATAATTTTTTTTTTTTTGGTTTTTGTTTGTTTTTTTTGGTATTAATGCACAAAATTTAATGTACATGTTCGTTTTGTTTTACTTTTCCTTTCTGGCATAGTCCTTTTTTTTGCGTTTAATTTTTTTTTTACAAAATAATTACATGTGTTTGATATCACAAACTTTTCAATGTGGTTATGATATTGCCCTTAAATATTAGTGTAACTACATCAAAAATAAATCGTAATCACAAGAATTGAAACCGCGTAAACGTACAAATGAAACCTAATGTGGTATTGCCCTCGAATAGATATATAGTATTTGATTTTAGAAACTTTTGAGCAAACATATCTATAACAAAGTGGTGGTTAATTAAGTGGTTGTTGGATTCAACGCATGTACAGTATACACATAACAAAACCATATCAACACGATAACTAAGGCCCCGCAATGCGGAGCATATACCCCGCTAGTTTTATTTAAGATGGTAACATACTAAGAGTGTAGGACAATGAACTTTGTTTTCACCTGTTTCTGCACCCCAAAAAACCTCAACACAAGAAGATTAATAATAGGTTGGTAAAGCACCAAGAACAGACGTGATAAGAACTGAGCGACCACCAATTAAAGATAGCCAAATAGCCAATCTCCTGAGCGCAAACCCTTTTTTAAAAAAAATTATTTTAAAATTTAAAATAAAATATTAAATATTAATTAATTTCCATCTAAGCATCAAAATTCAAAACCATTTGGGTAAACCATCGGAGATAGCTGACCAAACAAAAAAAATTTCTACCTATGTCATCGATTTATTAGCTACAGCCTATTTTTGACTTCTTAATCTCAAGATGTTGCACTTGGTGGACAATCTCTTGAACTTAAAGTTCAATATTACTAGCGACAAAAATCATCTAAGACTGATATCGTATCTGTAACATCCGGTATTTTGACCCGTTGACTCTTTGCGTAAGTGGTAAGTATTTTAATGAAAATATTTATTTTTGGGTTTAATTGTGAATTATTGACTAGTTTATGTGGGACGAGTCGCGAGGACACACACCGAGCTTTGGAAATGTTAGACGATGCGAGACGGATATTAAACGAGACTAGAATGTGAGATGGGTCGACCCGTGGGCTGGACCGACCCGCGACCCATGGGCATTTCCCCCCCCTTATCTATTTCCTTCCTTTTCCTTTCATTTCTATTTCCTTTTATTCTAAAAATCCAAGAACTCCATTTCTCTCCTCCTTCTCTCTAGTTTTCTTCATCAATCGTTGTTGCTCGGGTTTGATTAGTGAAGGAATCACTAACTTCATTTCATTATCTTCATCGTGTCAAAGATTTGGATTCAAAGCTTCAAGAAAAATAACTTTCGGGTCAAATTCGGATTCGAGACCGAGAAGACGACTTTGGTAAGTGAAACTTACTTCTAAATTATCCTTTTATGTTGTTAATCACCTTTCTAGGACAACCCTTTCGTGTTTGGGCCGGATTCGGGTCAAAAGTTGAATTAGGTCAAAATTAGGGTTTCGGGTTTGATTCGGGCTAAATGGTGTTTTGTAATGGATTTAGGTGTTGGGTTAAGTGTTATTATGTTAGTAAACATCTATTCTTGCTTCAAAACGAGTCCCTTAACTTCATGTGTCGAATTAGGGTTCCTTGGTTATAAAAAAAATGGGTTTTGGGTCGTTTTTCCTTCAAGATCTGCTGCTGCTGCTCGTGCAGGTCAAGCTAGGCGTAGCTTACGCCAGCCTGGGGCGTAGGTTACGGCCTTTGTGGCTTGGCTGGGCGTAGCTTACGGTCCATTATGGGCGTAAGTTACGACCCTCCCCATCTTGCAAATCAAATTCTTTTCTGTTTACGCCTCGTTTACGCTCCTCCTTACGCCAAAGGTGGCTTTTCTAGAGCACCGTAAGTTACGCCAAGAGTGACCGTAGGTTACGCCCGTTGTAAATGGACCGCCGTAGTTACGCCCCTGTGGGCTGTAGGTTACGGCTGTTGTTTCCTGGAATTTTCTCGTTTGACCTAGTTTGACCTTCTAGACCTTTTTGCGCGCCGAGTCTTAATCTAATTCACTTCCTATCTTATATAACATTGATTTAGAGTCTTGGAAGTCATTTAACGTCGAGAAACACGTTGGGAACCTAATTAGGGTTTTGCCGTAAAATTGATAAACTTTGTATGTGTACTTATGTGTGTTGATGTGAATGTATATGATCGATATTTAGGTGTTGGACGCGAAGAGAACATTGTACGGCAATAACTTGACTTTATATCAATCTTAGCTTTTCATAGCCAATCAAGGTGAGTTTCGTACCTCCCTACTCGCTTGAGATTCGGGCTGAAAAGTGTAACCCTTGCGTGTTTACTTGCATTTATTGATTGATTGATTGTCTTGATTGTGATTGATGTGACGGTTCGTTTCGTTCGATTGTCTTGGGTTATGTTTTGGTTAAGTATTTCATTAATATTAGGATAGACGTACATACATGGAAGTCGGTTATGCCTTCATTGGGTTTTAGATGTGGTGGGAAGGCTGCGGATGACCCTATATATAAGCATCTGGGATTCGAAGAATGGATAACCCTCTTAAGTGTATGTACGTATAGTTTGTTAAATCGTGATTTCTGGTTTATGATTGACGAATATTGACTGTTGGTCGTGTTCATCGTACATTGATTGTTGGTTCATGTTCATCGTGCATTGACTGTTGGTTTGTGTTCATCGTACATTGATTGTTGGTTCATGTTCATCGTGCATTGACTGTTGGTTTGTGTTCATCGTACATTGATTGTTGGTTCATGTTCATCGTGCATTGACTGTTGGTTTGTGTTCATCGTACATTGATTATTGGTTCATGATTGATGCATTTACGATTGATTGTAAGCATTGCATACATTGTTCATAAACCCTCGGCAGGGGATTGCCGGCATCCTGGTGTATAGATGTATACACCCATTTTGGATGTAGTTCATGCTCTCCGGGCATATAGACATATATACGCCGACGTTTTTGAGATACTGTTCATTACGATGACAGGTGGGTATCGTTGCATAGGTGACCTGTGTTCACGCATAGGATAGGCATGTTGGCATATTCACGCATCTGGCACTTACATTGATTGTTGGTTCATGTTCATCGTGCATTGACTGTTGGTTTGTGTTCATCGTACATTGATTGTTGGTTCATGTTCATCGTGCATTGACTGTTGGTTTGTGTTCATCGTACATTGATTGTTGGTTCATGTTCATCGTGCATTGACTGTTGGTTTGTGTTCATCGTACATTGATTGTTGGTTCATGTTCATCGTGCATTGACTGTTGGTTTGTGTTCATCGTACATTGATTGTTGGTTCATGTTCATCGTGCATTGACTGTTGGTTTGTGTTCATCGTACATTGATTGTTGGTTCATGTTCATCGTGCATTGACTGTTGGTTTGTGTTCATCGTACATTGATTGTTGGTTCATGTTCATCGTGCATTGACTGTTGGTTTGTGTTCATCGTACATTGATTGTTGGTTCATGTTCATCGTGCATTGACTGTTGGTTTGTGTTCATCGTACATTGATTGTTGGTTCATGTTCATCGTGCATTGACTGTTGGTTTGTGTTCATCGTACATTGATTATTGGTTCATGATTGATGCATTTACGATTGATTGTAAGCATTGCATACATTGTTCATAAACCCTCGGCAGGGGATTGCCGGCATCCTGGTGTATAGATGTATACACCCATTTTGGATGTAGTTCATGCTCTCCGGGCATATAGACATATATACGCCGACGTTTTTGAGATACTGTTCATTACGATGACAGGTGGGTATCGTTGCATAGGTGACCTGTGTTCACGCATAGGATAGGCATGTTGGCATATTCACGCATCTGGCACTTACATTGATTGTTTATATCTTTTGTGCATTTCATTACACGATTGCTTACATTGTGTAATCTTGTTGTGGTTGGCGTTGCGTTGCTTAGAGGCTGCATGTGAGTTATGTTTCGCCTCCACTTGTATATTGTTATATTAGGCGATGGTTCCTTGTGAATCATTACTACGAACTCACCAACCTTGTGTTGACTATGCTTAGTACACTTTTCAGGTATTCGTGTGAAGTTGGAGACTTGATGACTACATGTTGCTCTGCTAGGACTGGGACTAGGACTCTCATGGATCCGTGATCCGTTGTCCATTTAGATTTATGTTTAGAACTTTGGATTGTTTGATGATTTCTCGTTTACTTTGTTTTATGTATCTTAATTGCTGTTTGGATTCACTGAATCCCTTAATTGCATTTAGTTCGTGTTCTACATTAATTCCACCTTGTGCTATATGATTTTCGTAATATTTCGAGCCTCGGCTTGGGGTGTTACAGAATGGTGGCCCATGCGTGGTCGTAGAGAATTAGGCGGTTTGACCTAGACTACGGCTTAAGTTAAAACTCTTCAAATAGCATGCATGGTTAGGAATTTCGTGTGCAATGTGAATTATGTGATTTTTCCCTCTTGAGTTCGTAGTTAAGACCACTTATGTGATAACTTGAGTTCGACGTGATAAATGTGAAATGTGGTCGATATGATATGTTGATTTGTAATTGGTGCTAATTTGATGTTGTAGAGCAAAATGAAGTTATGGTGTTAACTTAGTATAATATTGTGGCAACCCTAAAAGAACCCGATCAACTCTTTTATGGTCACCCGATATTATAACAAGTTAATGACATCATGGATTGCGCACGTGTGGCTTAAAGTATAATAAGGAACCGATATGCTTAATGGAAGTTGATTAGGTGGAGGGTTAGCCGTTGGTACACCCTGTATACATACCCGGTCAATAACTAGAGAGCATATCGAATTCGGATTATACTTTGAACCATTCGTGTTAAGTTGTTTGATTGTATGATGTAATGAGCATGATTACTTGAATTAATGATGTATTGAATATGAATACTTAGATTGATGATAAACGATTGTAGTAAACTTGGCATGATGATATGATATGTAATAAACACCTTAGAATTCTAGCGTTCTTACCGTAACTTTATGATGAGAAATGAGTATACTATATCGACATGAGAACATTAACTACTGGTGTGGCTAATATGTGAGCATTTGAGACTAACTTTCGGGTCAACGCGTTGCTTATCTTATAGATAATGGTAGGACCAAGAAGAAATGCGACTAACCATAGCGATGAGCCGGATCTGGCAACCGCTATCGCCCAAGCGGTAGCAAACGCCATACCTACTATCGTAGCCCAAGTCACATCAAGCCTCCAAAGAAGCAATGAAACACGTGAAGCTAGAGTAAATATGGGCAATGAAGAAGTGTTAAGTAAAGCCTCATTGAAAAGGAAAGAAATTGGGGAGTCTAGTGGGGTGAAGAAAATGGGAAGGTTTGATCCCAATGATACTAACCGGGGAAGAGTGATGGCAGCAGTTAAGCCGGCGAGGAGGCCTTATGGGGGACCTTATCCTCTTTGTAACAAGTGTAACCAGCATCATTCCTTTAACACCCAGTGTGGGGCTTGTAACAATTGTAATCGACGTGGACATTTGGCAAGAAATTGTAGAGCTCCGAGAGCGGGCCCAATGAACGTGGCTCCTACTCAGACCATTCCTCCCCAAGGTAATCAGCGGAGGGATGATGTAACACCCGTTTCGTAAAAATATGGATTTCCAAAAATTTCGCCTAACGGCGTTAAATCATGCGGAAACGATTTAGGAAAATACTCAACTAAGGAAAACAGTTGAGAAAACATTGGTGGTGTTACTAATAGCATCAAATCTGTAATAAAAGAAATCCATAAGATTGCCCAACATAAAGCAATCATAACATAGTCATTACATAAGTTCCATAAAAGGAAATCAATAACATAAAGTCTATGCGAAGCTATTGGGTAAACTAAAGCCAGCTTGATTATCTACCCATCTCTCGCCAAAGCTTCACACGTCATCTCACTGCTTAACCTGAGGGGTGTCAACACATTAAAAGAAACAAGTGTTAGCTATAAAGCTAAGTAAGATAACACCAGGTTTAAGCAAAACATTTCATCATTTAAAACGTCACTTTAAACTTTACGTCATTTTAATTAGGCTTTCATATCATCACATAAACATCTCCACATCACATATAAGCATAGAGTTCATGACCCTAAGCGTGCCTAATCAATTTCATCATATCATCTCATTCGTTAAGTTGTGACTAGGTCACCGTTAAGTTGTAACCGAAGTTACCGTTTCATTTAATGTACCCTCCCACATACGGGCACTACGTACTCTCCACATACGAGCACGATTTATACGTATCTAGTACCCTCCCACATACGGGCACTACGTACTCTCCACATGCGAGTATGACGCACTCTCCCACATACGAGCACGGTTTAGACGTACCTATTACCACCGTCAGGCACGGGTTATGCATAACACTTATCGACATCTAATTAGCTCGAGCATTTACTACGTTTAGTTTAGGTTTCCACATTTATCCTAAACTAGTCCACATCTATTATCATTTCACGTTAGGGCCCTTAAAACGTGCACGTGTCATGGCAACCTAAAAAGGTCTAGTGTTCTAGATGAACAAGCCACATATACATGCACATATCAACATTACAACACGTCATTAAACACCGTTCATCATATCATATCACATCATATCACATCGTTAAGCATATCATCATCATTGCATATCATATCATAACCATGTGTACGGGGAAGCATTTTAGGCATAAATATCGTCATCATTAATCCCCGAGTACCTCCCATATCAACCCAACCACATATGAGTTATACATTACCGTTTTGGAGGTTATAGTTTACAAACCATTTTCGTTGCACCCTCAGCGTGACAAAAGTAGTGTATCTTACCTGATAGTAGTGTGCGCGCGTAAACAAAGCTAACAGTGCTTATTCGTAATCCCCGACACCTATCGTTCAATAATATATGAAATATGAGTCATTTGGGACCTTAAATGGACTTGAAAACGAACTTAGGTTTGTTCTTACGAACTTAATACTTCAAACGAAATTAGCCTTTACTCATACGAATTTAGAAACACCAAACGAACTTAGGGGCAGCCAAACGAATATAATCTTCGTTGGTAGAACGAATTTAGGTTCATATCAAACGAACTTGACTCATTAGAAACGAATTTAGCTTACTTTGGTGCCAAACGAATTTAAGTTCTCATAAAACGAATTTAGGCTTAACAAGGCAAACGAATTTAGCTCCTTCAAAACGAAATTGTGCTTCAAACGAAGTTAGATGTCCATTAACGAACTTAAAACATCCAAAACGAACTTAAAGTTCGTTCGGAACAAACCAGAAACGAATTTAACTCTAAATTCGACCAGAAATCATAAAACGACTTGTTCTTCGATTTTTTCCAGAAATCAATCGACTTGGGCTTCACCCAAAACATGTTTTTGACATATATAAACCACTTTTGATCATAATAATCGATTACAAACTCGTTTGATGTCGTTTTGATCATTAATTTGCTTAAGCATAATATAAACCCTAATTTATTAAAAGTCTCTTTCAAAATCAGATTTAATCCTTTATAAAACATCATTAGATCTGAAATATAGACAACAAATCATTGATTACCTGTAGCAAAAGATGGCCGATCAGATTCAATACCAAAACACACGATCGAATGACCCAAAACTTGAAGATTTTGCTTAAGGATTCAATAAGGGATTAGAGAAACTTGTTCTTTGATTGTAATTAGGATTAGGGGCTGAAACTAATCAAAGATTAGGCTGCCCTAATCACTAATCCCGTTTTTAACTTTACACCATTGTCAAAATTGGTCCCTGGACTTCATATCGACTTTATTTCGCTTAAAAACACCTATTGGGGATACATATAACACACTAAAGCACTTTCGCACACTACAAAGGCTTTTTACACATCATTAAGTCTACTTTATTGTCACTCATTAAAGATAATTAAATCTCACATATAGGGCACATAAACACATAAACACATATTTTCCACATAAACATATCACGGACTTAGAATTTGACCTAACGACGTTAGTCAACATATACGTTTAAGTTTTGGGATGTTACAATTACCTCCCCCTTAAGAGGATTCCGTCCCCGGAATCACTTCAGCATAAAAAAGATGGGGATAGGTCTCCCGCATTACAGACTCGGTCTCCCACGTCATACTTTCGCCGTGATTGTGCTTCCACTTAATGAGAACTAGATCAATAGCCTTTCGTCGTAACTTCTTTTGTTTCCTTCCCATTATAGCAACAGGTTCGTCGACAATCTGCCTGTTGGGATTAATACTTACGTCCTCGAGTGGAATCACATCCGTTTCGTTCGCATAGCATTTACGTAGATAACACACATGAAATGTGTTGTGAATCGCGTGTAGTTCTGGAGGTAATTCCAGTTGGAATGCCTGTTCATTAACCTTCTTGATGATCTTAAAAGGTCCAATGAATCTAGGGCTTAACTTTCCACGTTTGCCAAATCGTAACACACCTTTCCAAGGTGACACCTTGAGTAAAACCATTTCACCTTCTTTGAAATCAAACGGCCTCCTTTTCTTATCAGCATATGACTTTTGCCTTTCGCGAGCAACACGCAAGGCTTCCTTTGCAACATTAACTTTATCGGCCGTAATTTGTACTACTTCGGGTCCAGCAAATTGCTTTTCCCCGGGCTCCAACCAACAACTAGGAGTCCGACACTTTCTACCATATAACATCTCATACGGTGGCATTCCAATGCTCGCATGATAACTATTGTTATACGCAAACTCAATAAGAGGTAGGTGTTTATCCCACGAACCACCATAATCCATCACACAAGCTCTGAGCATATCTTCGAGCGTTTGAATGGTCCTTTCACTTTGCCCATCGGTCTGCGGATGATAGGCTGTGCTCAAACGAACTTGAGTACCAAATTCCCGTTGAAAACTCTTCCAAAATTTGGAAACAAAGTGAGCATCACGATCGGACACAATCGATAACGGAACACCATGTTTAGTAACCACTTCATCAATATACAACGTAGCGAAGTTCTCCATAGGAGCATTCTCACGAACTGGGAGGAAGTGAGCACTCTTCGTTAATATATCGACAATAACCCATATCATATCGTGACCACGAGACGTCCTTGGAAGTTTGGTCACAAAATCCATCGTAATGCGATCCCATTTCCACTCAGGGATCTCGGGTTGCTGAAACTTCCCATAAGGCTTTTGGTGTTCAGCTTTCACTTTAGCACACGTCAAACACTTCTGCACATACATCATCACATCATTCTTAATACTGGGCCACCAATAAATTGGCTTCAAGTCTGCATGCATCTTTGTGGCACCAGGGTGTACAGAATACTTAGTCTTGTGAGCTTCGTCCATCACTAACTCACGATTGCCGCCATATAAAGGAACCCATATCCTACCTTTGTAAGTTCGAAGACCACGACTATTTTCCTCCATTTGGAGTCTATTCTTCTTCTTTTTCCCAATAGACTCCGCTTTCACATTATCCTCCTTTAACGCTTCAATTTGAGCCAATCGAATAGGTTCCAGTAAATTCGATTCAATCTTTGTAATCATGGCACATAATCTACTCTTCGCATATCCCTTGCGGCTTAAGGCATCAGCAACTACATTAGCTTTGCCTGGGTGATATTTAATTTCACAATCGTAATCCTTTAATAACTCCATCCACCGTCGTTGTCTAACATTCATGTCCTTCTGGGTAAACACGTACTGTAAGCTCTTATGATCCGTATAAAGGGTGCACTTCGTACCATACAGATAATGTCGCCATAACTTCAGAGCAAAAACAACAGCAGCCAGCTCAAGGTCATGAGTAGGATAGTTCCGCTCATGAGGCTTCAGCTGTCGAGAGGCGTAAGCGATAACTTTATCTCGTTGCATCAATACACATCCTAACCCCGTGATGGATGCGTCACTATAAACAACCAAATCATCGGTTCCTTCAGGTAAAGCTAGAACTGGAGCTTCACACAACTTCTTCTTCAACATCGAAAAGGCTTTCTCTTGAGCATCGGTCCACACAAATTTCACACCTTTCTTTGTTAATTCAGTCATTGGCTTGGCAATGCGCGAGAAATCCTGAATAAAACGTCGATAATAGCCAGCCAATCCGAGAAAACTCTTAATTTCAGTAGGAGACTTAGGTTTCTCCCACTTCGACACAACTTCTATCTTTGCAGGGTCCACTTTAATACCCTCAGAGGAGACGACATGGCCGAGGAAATGAACTTCCTTTAGCCAGAATTCGCACTTG
The DNA here is from genome assembly GCA_034093135.1 of Erigeron breviscapus. Classification (NCBI taxonomy): domain Eukaryota; kingdom Viridiplantae; phylum Streptophyta; class Magnoliopsida; order Asterales; family Asteraceae; genus Erigeron; species Erigeron breviscapus. The sequence goes on along the minus strand of CM067169.1, from coordinate 114,229,208 downwards.
GAGAACTTAGCATATAGCTTTTTCTCTCTGAGTACTTGAAGGACAGCCCTCAAATGCTCTCGATGTTCCTCTTCCGACTTTGAATACACAAGAATGTCATCGATGAAAACAATAACGAAATGATCCAAATATGGTCGACATACACGGTTCATCAAATCCATAAACTTCGCTGGAGCATTTGTCAAACCGAATGGCATGACCAGGAACTCATAATGACCATAACGAGTTCGGAATGCTGTTTTGGCTACACTTTCCTCTTCAACCTTCAGTTGATGATAGCCAGACCGTAAATCAATCTTTGAAAAATAAGAAGCACCTTGAAGTTGATCGAATAAATCATCAATACGAGGGAGTGGATATTTATTCTTCACCGTTCTCTTATTCAGCTCGCGATAATCGATACACATACGCATGGATCCGTCTTTTTTCTTTACAAATAGGATAGGAGCACCCCAAGGAGAGGAACTCGGATGAATGAAACCTTTGTCTAAAAGTTCCTGAATTTGTGTCATTAACTCCTTCATTTCTGTCGGAGCTAGACAATAGGGAGCTTTGGCTACAGGAGTAGCACCAGGAATGAGGTCAATGGAGAATTCAACCTCACGATCGGGAGGAAGACCTGGAAGATCTTCGGGGAACACATCAGGAAACTCGGAAACAACTTCGACATCAGAAACTGTAGGCTTCGCGATACGAGTATCAATAACATAGGCTAAGAAATGCGACTTAGTTTGCCGGATACAACGAAGAGCTTTCATCATAGAGATCACCTTAACCTTTCCCGGCTTCTTGTCACCATACACCCAAACACCATTACCGTCGGGAGTAGCGATACAGACTATCTTTTTCGAACATAGGACGACGGCATCATTCTTAGACATCCAATCCATACCAAGAACAACATCGAAACTAGGAATGGTAGCGGGTAACAGGTTGGCAGTAAACGAACGACCCTCTATTTCTAAAGGACAATTAGAATAACCTTCCCGTATAATAGACGTCGCACCATTAGCCACTTCTACTTCTATAGGGCACCGTAAGGAACTAGTAGTCATGTCTAACTTAGGAGCAAACAGAGTAGACACAAAAGATTTGTTCGCACCAGAATCAAATAACACATTAGCAGGTTTGGAGTTAACAATAAGAGTAGCAGTAACTACCTGGTCGTCTTCTTTGGCCACTTCAGTCGTCATCTGATAAACACGGGCTTTGGCCTTGGGAACTTCCGCTTTCTTTCCCTCATCTTTCTTCATTTGAGGACAATCGGCAATACGATGCTTGGTGTCTCCACATTTGTAACATCTTGCCTTGTCAGTGCATTCATCAAAAGTATGACCCTGTGCTCCACACCTATTGCACCTGCGGGTCTTAGCAGAACACTGACCAGAATGAAAAGCCTTGCAGCTAGAACACCATTTTCCATCCTTGTCTGTCTTTCCCTTGTCAGAGGACGAAGACCCCTTAAACTTCTTACCAAAACGATTCGATCCACCAAACCTTCTTTTATTGCCAGACTTCTTTTCATCCTCTTTCTTTTCAACTTTCTTATCCGCAGCAAAATCATCATCAAGCTTTTTAGATTCTTTGATTGCTTCAGTTAGAGTCTTATGCTGCCTACAAATACCTCGATAACTTGGAGGTAAACCATCGACATAGCAGGCGACTTGATCTGCATCAGTTCTGAACAGATGACCCACAAATTTCATCTTTTCCATAAAGGAACGAGCATAATCATTGATTTTTCCCACTTCAGCCTTCAGGGCACGAAACTCTTTTTCCATTTTTCTCTGCTCATGAACTCCAATATACTCTTCAATAAATTTCTGTCTGAAGTTAGCCCACGTAATAGCAGATACCATAGCTGGAGTCATCGAAATGGTAATGCTCTTCCACCAGTCTCGAGCACCTTCTTTCAACATTCTACTAGCACACAACACTTTCTTATCCTCGGGACAATCACAAGCTTCAAAAACCATCTCAGTATCATCAAGCCATTCCATACAGCCTACTGCGTTAAGTGTTCCATTGAATTTCTGAGCTCCGCACTTCTGAAAACTTTCGAACTTGAATCGAGACGGTTGCACAACATTCACAGGAGGAATCACGGCTGCATTGGCAGGGGGAACATCAACATTTACTGGAGGAATAACAACATTATTAACCGGTGGCATAGAGTGGTGAGAAGGCACTGAATAGTTGCCATCGGTTCCTTCAGCATTTTCAGCAAGAGCGTTGTTCAATTGCTCTTGCGTCTGTGCTAACTGGGCCTGGAGAGTCAGCACAAGATTGTACAGTTCGGCTGCATTAGGGATTTGCTCCACCACTGCTTCGTTAACTATAGGTTGATTACCAGGAGGTGGAGGCATAGGGCCTAACGGGCCTTGCGGGGGATTTCCTCGATTTCTATTCGCATTGGCTGCAGCAGTCGCAGCAGCATTTGTAGCGCCGGCACCTGGTTGGACAGGTGGGGTAATGCTAGCAGTAGCTCCGTCACGTTGGATGTTGCGGTTGCGAGTGTTAACCATTTTCCTTCAATAAAATGGTGGAGTCGATAAGCGCAAAATAAAACAAAAGCTCGTTGAGATAAGGCTAAAACATATCATCGTAACGTAAACATCTCATAAGCCCTATCACACTCGCACTCATCCCAACCCATCCTACGTCACATGTCATCTCTAGCTAAGGCATCCTACGAGTACCTAGCATGCACATCTTAAGTTTAAGTCCAAATCCTATGGTCAATAGGCCTTGGTTCACTTAAACTACTTCTCTGATACCAAATTGTAACACCCGTTTCGTAAAAATATGGATTTCCAAAAATTTCGCCTAACGGCGTTAACTCATGCGGAAACGATTTAGGAAAATACTCAACTAAGGAAAACAGTTGAGAAAACATTGGTGGTGTTACTAATAGCATCAAATCTGTAATAAAAGAAATCCATAAGATTGCCCAACATAAAGCAATCATAACATAGTCATTACATAAGTTCCATAAAAGGAAATCAATAACATAAAGTCTATGCGAAGCTATTGGGTAAACTAAAGCCATCTTGATTATCTACCCATCTCTCGCCAAAGCTTCACACGTCATCTCACTGCTTAACCTGAGGGGTGTCAACACATTAAAAGAAACAAGTGTTAGCTATAAAGCTAAGTAAGATAACACCAGGTTTAAGCAAAACATTTCATCATTTAAAACGTCACTTTAAACTTTACGTCATTTTAATTAGGCTTTCATATCATCACATAAACATCTCCACATCACATATAAGCATAGAGTTCATGACCCTAAGCGTGCCTAATCAATTTCATCATATCATCTCATTCGTTAAGTTGTGACTAGGTCACCGTTAAGTTGTAACCGAAGTTACCGTTTCATTTAATGTACCCTCCCACATACGGGCACTACGTACTCTCCACATACGAGCACGATTTATACGTATCTAGTACCCTCCCACATACGGGCACTACGTACTCTCCACATGCGAGTACGACGCACTCTCCACATACGAGCACGGTTTAGACGTACCTATTACCACCGTCAGGCACGGGTTATGCATAACACTTATCGACATCTAATTAGCTCGAGCATTTACTACGTTTAGTTTAGGTTTCCACATTTATCCTAAACTAGTCCACATCTGTTATCATTTCACGTTAGGGCCCTTAAAACGTGCACGTGTCATGGCAACCTAAAAAGGTCTAGTGTTCTAGATGAACAAGCCACATATACATGCACATATCAACATTACAACACGTCATTAAACACCGTTCATCATATCATATCACATCATATCACATCGTTAAGCATATCATCATCATTGCATATCATATCATAACCATGTGTACGGGGAAGCATTTTAGGCATAAATATCGTCATCATTAATCCCCGAGTACCTCCCATATCAACCCAACCACATATGAGTTATACATTACCGTTTTGGAGGTTATAGTTTACAAACCATTTTCGTTGCACCCTCAGCGTGACAAAAGTAGTGTATCTTACCTGATAGTAGTGTGCGCGCGTAAACAAAGCTAACAGTGCTTATTAGTAATCCCCGACACCTATCGTTCAATAATATATGAAATATGAGTCATTTGGGACCTTAAATGGACTTGAAAACGAACTTAGGTTTGTTCTTACGAACTTAATACTTCAAACGAAATTAGCCTTTACTCATACGAATTTAGAAACACCAAACGAACTTAGGGGCAGCCAAACGAAGTTAATCTTCGTTGGTAGAACGAATTTAGGTTCATATCAAACGAACTTGACTCATTAGAAACGAATTTAGCTTACTTTGGTGCCAAACGAATTTAAGTTCTCATAAAACGAATTTAGGCTTAACAAGGCAAACGAATTTAGCTCCTTCAAAACGAAATTGTGCTTCAAACGAAGTTAGATGTCCATTAACGAACTTAAAACATCCAAAACAAACTTAAAGTTCGTTCGGAACAAACCAGAAACGAATTTAACTCTAAATTCGACCAGAAATCATAAAACGACTTGTTCTTCGATTTTTTCCAGAAATCAATCGACTTGGGCTTCACCCAAAACATGTTTTTGACATATATAAACCACTTTTGATCATAATAATCGATTACAAACTCGTTTGATGTCGTTTTGATCATAATAATCGATTACAAACTCGTTTGATGTCGTTTTGATCATTAATTTGCTTAAGCATAATATAAACCCTAATTTATTAAAAGTCTCTTTCAAAATCAGATTTAATCCTTTATAAAACATCATTAGATCTGAAATATAGACAACAAATCATTGATTACCTGTAGCAAAAGATGGCCGATCAGATTCAATACCAAAACACACGATCGAATGACCCAAAACTTGAAGATTTTGCTTAAGGATTCAATAAGGGATTAGAGAAACTTGTTCTTTGATTGTAATTAGGTTTAGGGGCTGAAACTAATCAAAGATTAGGCTGCCCTAATCACTAATCCCGTTTTTAACTTTACACCATTGTCAAAATTGGTCCCTGGACTTCATATCGACTTTATTTCGCTTAAAAACACCTATTGGGGATACATATAACACACTAAAGCACTTTCGCACACTACAAATGCCTTTTACACATCATTAAGTCTACTTTATTGTCACTCATTAAAGATAATTAAATCTCACATATAGGGCACATAAACACATAAACACATATTTTCCACATAAACATATCACGGACTTAGAATTTGACCTAACGACGTTAGTCAACATATACGTTTAAGTTTTGGGATGTTACAGATGAGTGTTTTGAATGTGGTAGTCGCGACCACTACCGTAACAATTGTCCTCGATGGGTGAGGCAACAAGTTCAAGTAGCCGTTCATCCCCAAGCCAACCACCCTCGAATCCAACAGGGTGTTTGTTTTGTGTATGGCAGCCCCGACCACTATAGAAATGCTTGTCCTAGATGGAGCGGACAACAAGCCTTGGCGGGAAATGCTAATGAAGCCCGCAGCGATTCCGAAGCGGTGACAGGTACATTCCTCCTTTCCGACCGTTACGACGCGATGTTAGTTGATTTTAGGACCGATTATAATCTTGTTTCTTTTACTCGACTTCCTTGATTGACAAATTTCCGTATGCCTAGATTTGAATCTCGATCTTTAAATAATTTGTGGGATGCTAAATAGGTCTAGCCGAATTACTTGGTAGTGATAGTTTGACTTAAATGATATCAAAATTCCCTATTAACCTCATGACCTGTGACATTGAAAACTTGATGATATTGTAAGTATGGATTAAATGACAACTGTAAAAGCGATTAGTGAACTTAGAGAGAGAATTATAAAAATGTCTTTGTCAAACGGTAAAACTCTTAGGATCCAAGACGAAACGTTCGATTCATCTAACCACGAGTTCTTAGAGCTACCGTCTCTAGGGAAAAATTGAAGGCCGTTGCTATTATTCGTGACTTACCCGATATCTTTTTGGATAATTGCCGGAATTAATTCCATCTCGATGGCTAGACTTTTGTATTGGTTTAAATTTCTAAACGCCGTATCAGTAGCTAAAACCCTTTTATAGGTTTGCCATAAACGAAAAGCAAGGAATGTAAACACGACTCAAGTGACTCCAAGAAATTTCGCCCTTACCAGCCGCCGTGGAAACACCTATCGTATGATGCAAAGGAGAGACGAGTCGATTAGAATATATGATGAATATCGGGAGTTGAATGAGCTTACGGTAAAGAATCGATATTCACACCCCCGAATAAATGACTTGTGTGATCAAATCCAAAGTGCTAAGCATTTCTTCGAATTTATCTTCACTCGGATTATCATCCACTCCGGTTACAAGAAGACGACATTCTCAAAACAGCGTTCTATATAAGAATGAGCATCTTGAATTCACCGTTTCGCCTTTCGAGTTGATTAACGCACCGGCGGTGTTCATGGATTTGATGAACCAGGTGTATCGACAGGGGTTGTACAAGCTGTCCTTGATTTTTATTGATGACAACCTCATTCACTCAGGAATGAAGGAAGAACATATCAAGCACGTGCGCAAAGTATTCGAATTAGCAGAAAGGAAAAGTTGTATGCGAGATTCACCAAGTATAAAATTGTGATTAAAAGAAGTCCATTTTCTTGGTCAAATGGTAAGTAATGATGATATTCATGTGGGTTCAAGTAGGATAGAGGTGGTCAAGAATTGGAGACGACCCGATACACCATCCGAGATTATACCATCGCAAAAAGCTCTCGATACATCTTTAACCGAACCAAGTCAAACATGAGACAAGAGGCGATGACTTGAACCCCTCCGTGACTACGATTGTGAGATCCGTTACCAATAGGGCAAAAACCAAGAGTGGTGACCGATGTATTGGGAAGAAAGAAGGAGGCAAGCCAAGGCGAGCAAAAGTAATGAGTCTCACAGTAGGGATAGACATTCGCGACGAGATCAACTGAAACTTAAATGCAAACTACCCCACCAGAGGAATGTTGGTAGTAAGGAATTGGATGACGTGGAACAACAAGCCGATAGTGAAGAAGAGAATGGAGCACATTTAGATGAGAGGCCCTAGGTTCCCATTTAGAGGCAATCTAAGAGCACCCCTTGTGGATGAAGGCCACAAGTCAGCTCATTCGGTCCATCTCGGGTCGGATAAGGCGCATTTCAAATTAAAGAGGTTTTCTAGTAGCCGGGCATGAGCGTGATGGGGGTAGATAGGTGAGTGAGTGTCTCACTCGCTTACAATTTAGGGCCGATCATAAGAAGCTAGCCGGATTGCGGGTACAACATGTGAAACTGGAATGGAAACGGGAACGAACTGCAATGAACTTCAACACGAAGTTACCGAAGACAAGAAATGGTTGGGATATGAGTTGAGCGATTGTAGACAGGTTAACGAAGTCGATTCACCTCTCGGCCATCCGCAAAACCAATTAGTTGACGCCGTGACCCGTCTATACTTTTTAAGAGGTGGTGTCTAAACATGGAGTTCCGGTTTCTATCATCTCCGATAGAGAGACCCGGTATAACTCAAAATTGTGGAGAGCCTTTCAACGTGCAATGGGCACACAACTCAATATGAGCACGGCATTTCATCCTCAAACGGATGGACAAACCGAAAGGACAATACAAACGCTTGAAGATATGTTGAGGACTTGTGCAATTGACCTTGGTGGAAGTTGGGAAGATCACTTGCCATTGGTAGAATTCTCCTACGACAATAGTTATCATGCTGCTATTCAATTGGCGCCTTTTAGAGCGTGGTATGTTAGAGTATGCCGGTCTCCCCTAGCTTGGGCGGAGATTTGCGAAAACCAACTCATCGGACCCAAAATTGTAGTTGAGACGACAAAAGTGATTTCTCAAATTAAGGAGAAGTTGCAATTGGCCTGTGAACGTCAAAAGCAGTATGCCGATGTGAGGCGGAGACCGTTAGAGTTTGAAGTCGGTGATTTGGTACTTTTGAAAGTGTCACCTTGGAAAAGGTGTTATGCGTTTTGTGAAACGGGGTAAACTTGCGCCAAGGTATATTGGTCCTTTCAAGATCCTTGTACGGGTTGGGAAAGTTGCTTATCGACTAGAATTACCTCAAGAGCTTAGCGGTGTGCATGATGTATTTCATATTTATAACTTGCGCAAGTGTTTGGCGGATCCTACACATCATGTGCCTATGGACGAAATTAGGGTTAATTTGAATTTTAATTTTGTTGAAGAGCCGGTAGAGATCTTGGACCGTCAAGACAAGAAACTCAAGAATAAACGCTACACGATTGTTAAGGTTAGACGGAATGCTAGGCACGGAGCCGAGTACACTTGGGAGCGAGAGGATCACTTGAAGCCTAAGAATCCGCACTTATTTTGCTAAATTAGGGTTTCGTTGAATTTCGGGACGAAATTCCGTTAACGGGGGAATAATGTAACATCCGGTATTTTGACCCGTTGACTCTTTGCGTAAGTGGTAAGTATTTTAATGAAAATATTTATTTTTGGGTTTAATTGTGAATTATTGACTAGTTTATGTGGGACGAGTCGCGAGGACACACACCGAGCTTTGGAAATGTTAGACGATGCGAGACGGATATTAAACGAGACTAGAATGTGAGATGGGTCGACCCGTGGGCTGGACCGACCCGCGTTCCATGGGCATTCCCCCCCCTTATCTATTTCCTTCTTTTTCTCTTTCATTTCTATTCCCTTTTATTCTAAAAATCCAAGAACTCCATTTCTCTCCTCCTTCTCTCTAGTTTTCTTCATCAATCGTTGTTGCTCGGGTTTGATTAGTGAAGGAATCACTAACTTCATTTCATCATCTTCATCGTGTCAAAGATTTAGATTCAAAGCTTCAAGAAAAATAACTTTCGGGTCAAATTCGGATTCGAGACCGAGAAGACGACTTTGGTAAGTGAAACTTACTTCTAAATTATCCTTTTATGTTGTTAATCACCTTTCTAGGACAACCCTTTCGTGTTTGGGCCGGATTCGGGTCAAAAGTTGAATTAGGTCAAAATTAGGGTTTCGGGTTTGATTCGGGCTAAATGGTGTTTTGTAATGGATTTAGGTGTTGGGTTAAGTGTTATTATGTTAGTAAACATCTATTCTTGCTTCAAAACGAGTCCCTTAACTTCATGTGTCGAATTAGGGTTCCTTGGTTATAAAAAAAATGGGTTTTGGGTCGTTTTTCCTTCAAGATCTGCTGCTGCTGCTCGTGCAGGTCAAGCTAGGCGTAGCTTACGCCAGCCTGGGGCGTAGGTTACGGCCTTTGTGGCTTGGCTGGGCGTAGCTTACGGTCCATTATGGGCGTAAGTTACGACCCTCCCCATCTTGCAAATCAAATTCTTTTCTGTTTACGCCTCGTTTACGCTCCTCCTTACGCCAAAGGTGACTTTTCTAGAGCACCGTAAGTTACGCCAAGAGTGACCGTAGGTTACGCCCGTTGTAAATGGACCGCCGTACCTTACGCCCCTGTGGGCCGTAGGTTACGGCTGTTGTTTCCTGGAATTTTCTCGTTTGACCTAGTTTGACCTTCTAGACCTTTTTGCGCGCCGAGTCTTAATCTAATTCACTTCCTATCTTATATAACATTGGTTTAGAGTCTTGGAAGTCATTTAACGTCGAGAAACACGTTGGGAACCTAATTAGGGTTTTGCCGTAAAAATGATAAACTTTGTATGTGTACTTATGTGTGTTGATGTGAATGTATATGATCGATATTTAGGTGTTGGACGCGAAGAGAACATTGTACGGCAATAACTTGACTTTATATCAATCTTAGCTTTTCATAGCCAATCAAGGTGAGTTTCGTACCTCCCTACTCGCTTGAGATTCGGGCTGAAAAATGTAACCCTTGCGTGTTTACTTGCATCTATTGATTGATTGATTGATTGATTGTCTTGATTGTGATTGATGTGACGGTTCGTTTCGTTCGATTGTCTTGGGTTATGTTTTGGTTAAGTATTTCATTAATATTAGGATAGACGTACATACATGGAAGTCGGTTATGCCTTCATTGGGTTTTAGATGTGGTGGGAAGGCTGCAGATGACCCTATATATAAGCATCTGGGATTCGAAGAATGGATAACCCTCTTAAGTGTATGTACGTATAGTTTGTTAAATCGTGATTTCTGGTTTATGATTGACGAATATTGACTGTTGGTCGTGTTCATCGTACATTGATTGTTGGTTCATGTTCATCGTGCATTGACTGTTGGTTTGTGTTCATCGTACATTGATTGTTGGTTCATGTTCATCGTGCATTGACTGTTGGTTTGTGTTCATCGTACATTGATTATTGGTTCATGATTGATGCATTTACGATTGATTGTAAGCATTGCATACATTGTTCATAAACCCTCGGCAGGGGATTGCCGGCATCCTGGTGTATAGATGTATACACCCATTTTGGATGTAGTTCATGCTCTCCGGGTATATAGACATATATACGCCGACGTTTTTGAGATACTGTTCATTACGATGACAGGTGAGTATCGTTGCATAGGTGACCTGTGTTCACGCATAGGATAGGCATGTTGGCATATTCACGCATCTGGCACTTACATTGATTGTTTATATCTTTTGTGCATTTCATTACACGATTGCTTACATTGTGTAATCTTGTTGTGGTTGGCGTTGCGTTGCTTAGAGGCTGCATGTGAGTTATGTTTCGCCTCCACTTGTATATTGTTATATTAGGCGATGGTTCCTTGTGAATCATTACTACGAACTCACCAACCTTGTGTTGACTATGCTTAGTACACTTTTCAGGTATTCGTGTGAAGTTAGAGACTTGATGACTACATGTTGCTCTGCTAGGACTGGGACTAGGACTCTCATGGATCCGTGATCCGTTGTCCATTTAGATTTATGTTTAGAACTTTGGATTGTTTGATGATTTCTCGTTTACTTTGTTTTATGTAT
>CM067169.1:114203255-114217319 GCA_034093135.1 Erigeron breviscapus | reverse complement strand
ATTAATTCCCAAATCAACAACCTTCGAGTTTGTGATTGTTTCCTTGTTGAATCTGGAAAGGGACTTGGCATTTTGCTCAATTGTCTTATGAACACCCTCCACCCGTTTGATCAGGTTTTGGATGTCGGTTGAGAACGAGACAAATTAAGTTTCCAGTGACAAAGGAGAAGTTGTCACTGGACCAGTAGCAGGCTGCACCAGTTCAACTGGAGGAGGTAAAACAAAGGAAGCCTCTCCAGTTGTTCCAGTGGCAGAAGAAGGAAAAATTGGGGGTGAAAAAGAACGCTGAGGAGATTCAATGTGTTGGTCAGGCTGAGAATGCTCAGGTATGACCAACGGCGACGGTGTTGATTGAGTTCTTTGTGGGGAAATATTTGTAAGAGTATCTGGATGGGAAACTGAAACTTGGTGTTCTAGGGGTTTCATGGATACGAAGTAACTCCCTATTAGTTACAGACTCATAATCGCTAGGAATCAAAGAAGCCTTCATAAAGATAAAATCACTTTTCCAACTACGAATATCTAAACCACCCCTTTTAAAACACCCAGCCTTCGAGCGATTACCAACAGTAACCCAATCGCCAGAGGACAGATTTGAACAAAATATCGAAATAGGTCAAGTGATGGTTCGCCACCGTAGGCCTTACACATAACTTCGAAAGCAATTATCCTTGATAGGCCAAGCGGTGTGACAGTGGAGATATGAACATCAAAATAATCAAGAACACTAAGCATAAAGGATGAGAACGGGTATCTCACATTACCCTCAGTCATCGATTTGATATAAAAACCAACATACCCATCAGGGGGAGTCAGAACAGTATCACCATCGGAGGGAATTTCAAAAGATGATATTTGACCAGGAAAATATTTATCTACAAATTTATCCAGTTTTGACCAAATAACAGTTGATTCAATAGTTTTAATACCTCCCTTCGACATTAGCAGGCGCAAATCGAAAGAAAACTAGAAGACGAAGGACAGGAATCACGTACCTAGTGGTAAAGATCGGAAGACAAGCGGAGCAGAACCCTAAGAGTAAAAGGGGAATTTTTTTTTTGAGTTTAATAAAAGGACAAAAATGAAGGGCTTATATACTCGGCTGCATGAAGATCGTGACCGTCCAAAACGTCACCTTGAGATGCGCGCCTATCTACCCCCTTTAATTTCCCCTCAAATCAAAATTAATTAAAGGGGTTTAAGATACTTTCCAACAACACTCCTGGAGAATATAACAAAGCATATTATAGTCCAACGCAATGACTATTTGGCATAATTCATCACCTTGGACTGGGGGCTTGATGACATACCCCTCCAGCGGTACGCAGATCCTGGCGTAATAGCGGCAGACCTTGCGATACGAAGGACAGTTCGTTACGAAGGCTTCCACAGCTAAATAAACAGGATAAGGACTACTCCTTTAAACACTCGGGATTCTCCCTTATCATTTCCATAACTGATAAATATGAAGGGAGACCCCTGAAATTCCGTCTCTTGGTATTCAGCCTAATGCTTATTCTCCAAGATAAATCCTCCTATAAAAGGAGGATGACACAATCTCAAGCTCGAACACACATAGATCACATAACACCTCAAATTGGCGTAAAGAGATTCACTCTACCCTCGGGGAATCGCCAACAAACAACCACCATCTCCCATTATTCTAATCTCGGTCCGATGCACAAACAATTATGTTCTGCCTAAAGCATCCTTAAAAGCATTTAGACATTCAGCATATGTGTTATAAAAGATTGTATTTATAAGTAATTGTATTTATAGGCAATTTTTTGGGGAGACAACAAAGGATTGTAGACACAGTAAGGAGACAAACCTCATACGGATGATCATTTCACCCTCAGATCAAAAGCTTTTGTCACCATTTCCTGCCAATAAGCTGTAGGAATCCTTGTTTCCTAACATTTAAGAGACACTATGAGAAATTATATACAAAGTTATCTAAGACTAAAACTGAAAATTAATTAATAAGCATATTGAGTGCCCTAAACAAACAACAATCCCTGTCAATTATAAGGTCATTAACGACTCACATTGGGTCATGTTAATGTTGGTGTCGACGGGTCATCCTGTAAAATACTTGTCAGCTCGAACACGACCTGAAAGTCTAAACTGGTCATTTAGCACAACCCGTCCCCCAACGTTAAACTATTTATCAAGGAGATGACTTGCATGACTCAAAATTCCTGCATGTACTTATTAACCCGTTAAACATGAGCATTACCCGTCCAAATTAAAAGAAAAACCAATATAAGAGTTTGTCATACATGACCATTATCTATGTTTTTGAATGCATAAATTAACATGCTCATCTAATAATCCACAAATGCCTAGGAAAAAAGGATTACAAATGACTACCAGATCATGAATTCCTGGTTAACTTAGTAAACAGAATATAACATGTGTCAGGGTTTTACTTTATCTCACACATACAAAAATAGAACTATCTTCACCTTCGGAAGTGGCTAAAAACAGTGAACAAAAGCATTTTCAGTAATGGTATGATATGTGATATCATATTAAGGTCAGACAAAATACGCATAACCCTCCTAGAAGAAAAGAAAATCAGAACATATCATATGTTATGTTCCTAACTAAAGTTGAGTGTGCGAACCTTACTTATTTTGGGACCGAGTCTTGACTCCTAGTTACCTTGGACTGCAAAAGGCATAGAAAGTGATTTCACCGACCCACTAGTTAAGTGAGCTGATTGTGTCGATTGATAATAAACTAACCCATTTAACCACAACTCAAACCCAAACCCATGACCAGATTTTACCGAGTGTGTCGAGATTGTGACGGATTTTAAAGTCCACTTAACTACTGGCTACAACAAAAATTAAAATATAATTTAAAATATTTGTATTCAATGCAATTCCTTTTTGCATACAAGGATGAGGACCATCAGCGAATGTGTCAGTCATACTCCACTCTGCCAAGTTTTGGACCTCTATCTTGTGGGTAAAATATTATGACTCCTGGGTTTATTGTCATTTACATTGTAAAAAATCTCATCAATACCAAATTAAAGCTAAGTAATTTTGAAACATAATTTTAATGGTAAAAATTGTAAAACTAATTGTTACTCAATGAAATGGACTATTAACAAATATGCTTAATATGGATTATGGAAAACGAGAGAAAAGTACCCGCACGTTGCTCTACGAATATTTTTCATACCCAAACTATAGAATGTGTATCCATGAGAGAACAAAAAGAACAATGTATTTTCAATCAAAGATAGAATAAATGTACTTTGTACACAAACTTACATGCTAAAACAAATAAAATAAATAACGTAAAATTACCCATCTTATTGTAGTTTAATAGTTTTTAAGTTCAACTTCTAGTCACAAATTCAAGATTTGTTGATTATAAAAGCAAATCAAAATAAAATGGAAGTCGTCCTCATCCAATAAATAGGACATCACAACAAATTTCTCGATTAATCGGATCTTAACATAGCCAGAGGCATCTCTTAACCAGTTAACCATTTATATGAAAGGCGAATCGACCTATTAAACGGTTTCAACAAATTTTAAGTATCTGATATGAATAACAGATGTGCTAAACACTATTTCACCACCCTTGTTTCAACATGTTGACATGCCTATACCAAATCGAACCTCTATCTCTGATATATCCGCGAATCTACTAAAGCACAGTTATCGCTGAGGCATTAGCATAGAAAGAGCACCGTCCTAAGTGAAACAAAGTAAAAGGTCGCCAGCTTAAGATTAAACACCTGGGAGGTCAGCAACCTACATATCCATGTGTATACAAAGATTTACAATAATGATTACCTGAACTTGTTTCCCTAGAATGATTTTAAAGTCTCATACATTATACATTGGGGGAACATGTTTACATTTTCCGGCTTTTCAAAGACAACATATTGTCGTTTAACACTGATGGGAATTTTGAGCAGATACTGCGTTGTCGTGCAGTCACGGCTTACCTGGTTCGATTCTTTTAAACACTCAAATGTGTGTTTTTAACTTGCTGCCCTTTTAGTCTTTTGTTTCTTTGAATAGATTGAACATGACTTTCAACACAGCCAGCTTTTGTTTTTTAAATAATTTGCCTAGTCCATCCGTATATAATTCGAGGAATCATGTGTAAATTGTAAAACTGACACCTCTAGTGACATCTTAGGATGAACAGGTGATCACAAATCTTAGGTCCCAAGTTAAAGCAACAAGCTTACATCTACTATGTTGAAACATATAATGTTGCCTCAACTCTAAGCAAAGATGAGATATATGATATTATAATATATGTGGTCCGATATGATTTCATTGTCATAATAAGAACTGCAACATTTGCCTCTATAAGAATACATGATCATCTTATCTCTTGGAATTATGAATAAGCCTACCAAGAGGTGTACCTCGTATGAATGATCATTCTCCCAATTTATCAGTGTCGCGGACAATAGTCTTTGAAGGGAGCACGATTGCAGCCATGGGTTTTTTTTCGAGTCCACCACTTTCATCAATAATTAGTCTAAGACCGTCCACGTGAAGCTTACCATGGTGACCACTTACCACAATTGTCGGGGTTTTCGTCAGTTCCTGGGTCATGTAAAATAAATTTGAATTTATTTGGCTTTATGAAAATACTGAATGGGAAATTTAAAGGGGTGCCTGCATATGCTTATCTAAAATGATTACATTGGCTTAAAACAAAGTACATCCAAACAAATATAACTGATTATTAGGAATTCAAATCACAATGATGAGATTAAATGCAGATCCAAAACCCCAATTTCGATTAACAACCAACTTGAAATTCATACAGATCATTAGTCTGTGTTATACGAGTTCCAATATGTCATTGGACAAACAGTATGTCAGTATAATACTAACAATCAATTCTTAGTTCAAACTACATAATACAAGACAACGTAATGTAAAAGAAGGTAAAGCGAATTACTAACAGTTAGATAACTTTGGTCAACAAATTTACTAAAATTTGCTTGAGTAGTGAGTACTGTAAAAGTCTAATAAAGCAACTTAAAAAGCTAAACTTGTCAATACTTTCTTTTTTGGCCAAAAAGGAGAACCAATGAAATAAAAATGACCGGGCATGAAGTCATGAAGGTACAAAGATGAAAAAATTTACAAGAACCTGCGAAAATCTTAGTTTCATTAAATGTGCATGCTAACAAGTGATTGTTGGGAGTATGTGTGAAGCCAAGGAAGTGTGGAGGCCCAAGACGTCAAAAGTGGTTGACAAGGGACCCACTTTTTTGGGCAGAATCTGCAGAAAAGTCTGGAGAGTAACTTCAGATTTGCAGGGCCCACTTGTATCATCTCTATACTTTTGCTTAGTCTCCTTTGTCTCAATGATGGCAGTTGTAGCTATCTCTATCTCTATATAAGAGATGTCTTGTATTTGTAAGAACTACAACATCAAGTCTTGAGCTAATAAAAAACCCCTCAGTTGCAGCCGGTGGATGTAGGTCAGACCTAGACCGAACCACGTTAAATCTCTTGTGTCGTGTTCTATTATCTTATTTACCTGTGATAATCTGTGATAATCTGGTGTTTTGTTGATTTCCGCTGCGTCGTGTGATATACCAAGTTTCTAATAACTCAGAGCAAGATGCACTTAAAATTCTGGGTGTGTTCTGCTGAGTTTTAGTGCCCAACAAGTGGTATCAGAGCACGATTACCAGATTACCAGATCAGGTTATCAGAGCAGGTGGCTCTGCCTTGTGTACCACCAATCACCGGTTATTTCTTTCTTCCTGTTTGAAAAAAAAAATCAGGTTTGTTTCCTGTTTTTCGCTGCTGTGATTTGGAGACAACCACTTAGGTGGTGTTTGTGATTTTAGTTGATCGATTGGAAGACGAAGAAGTACCAGGTGTGGTTGTGTGTTGTGTTTTGAATCTGATCTTGTACCTGTTCATTATCAATTGGTTGTTTGAATTGGGTAACTATTGGTTACCTGGAATTCTGTTCAACCAGAATTGTGATTGAAATTGATTGAGGTTTTTTAGAACCTTTGTTCGATTGGTTTACGGGTTTAGATTGGAGATTCTGTGAAGTTTTTTTGACAGGAAATTATCAACCGAGAACCGGGAAGCTTTGGTCTATTTCTGTTTGTCATAATGGCTGAAGACGGAAAAGTTCAGATTGAAAAGTTTGACGGTTCAGATTTCGGGTGGTGGAAGATGCAGATGGATGCATTGTTATGTCAAAAAGATTTGGATGTGGTACTTGGAGAAAAACCAGATAAGATGGAACAAGCTGACTGGGATCTCAAGGACAAGAAAGCTAGAGGTTTTATTACATTATCTTTGACAAGGAGCGTGGCGTTTAACATCATGTCAGAAACCACAGCAAGTGGTATGATGTTGGCTCTGTCAAATATGTATGAAAAACCGTCTGCAGCTAATAAAGTGTTCTTGATGAGAGAGCTATTCACAATGAGAATGAAAGAGGGAAGCTCGGTGACCGTGCACATAAATAATCTGAATTCCATTCTGTCCAGATTGTCATCCGTGGGAATGAATTTCGATGATGAGTGATGAGACCAAGGTTGTACTATTGCTATCTTCACTGCCTGATAGTTGGTCCGGGACTGTAACTGCTGTTACAAGCTCGGTGGGAACTGACGGGATGACTTTTGAAAAGATTCGTGACTTGGTACTCGGTGAAGATGTTCGCCGAAGAAGTGCTAATGGTGGGTCTTCTTCTGATTTGTTACATGTTGGCAGGGGAAGAAATAATAGCAGAGATAGTGGGAGCAGCAAGAGTCGGGGCAGGAGCTCGTCTAGGGCTCGTCCGAATGTGCGATGTTGGGACTGCAACGAGCCTGGACATTACAGGAGTCAATGTCCGAAGAAGAATTCTCCGACAAAGAATTCTGATGGGTTGAACACTACTACAGCAAGCGACACTGAAGACGATGCCTTGTTGATGTGTGTTGAAAGTAGTGTGGAATCCTGGGTCATGGATTCCGGTGCATCATTTCATGCTACCCATAGCAATGATTGCATGCGGAATGTTAAAGAAGGCAATTTTGGCAAGGTTAGGCTGGGAAACGGTGAAATTCTTGATGTGACTGGCATGGGGGATTTAGATCTTGTTACTACTTTGGGTACTACTTGGACTTTGTGTAACGTCAGGGTTATTCCGAGGCTTGAAACGAAGTTGATCTCCGTTGGGCAGTTGGATGAACAAGGTTTAGACGTTAAGTTTGGTGGTGGAAAGTGGAAGGTCATTAAGGGAAATCTCGTGGTTGCTAGGGGTTTCAAGAAGGGGTCATTGTATATGGTGCCTGTTCCGTTTGGGGAAGTGACCACCCCTGTTAAGACGAACGCCAAAGTTGGGCTCGCTGATTCGGTAGTTAAAAGAGTTCAGTTCACAGTAAAGAACTCTGGGACTCCAGGTAATCCGCTTGAGCGTATTCGGAGGTCTGAACATATACGGGATATTAGTAGCAGTGGGAGCACGGGTAGTGTTCCAGCACCGACGGGATATCTTCGTTGGGTTCAGAAGACCAGGTATCCGAATGAAATCTCTCCTGAGAAGTTACTGTTGGTGGAGAGTGTTCCTCTGAAAGTCCCTGTATCTGATGGTTCGAGTCTATGGGAATCAGTTGGGATTGAGGATGTAAAGACGGGGTCTTTTGAGACCATGTTGGGGCCTTCTAGGGCTTCAACAGCTTACTTGTTAGTGCACGTTTTGGTGCACAATTTGTGTCCGATGCATCTCAATTAAAGGGCTGTTACTTTACAGAAATTATCCAGACAACACGACAAACTCGTGTGAACAGTACCACGAGTTTGGACAAACTCGTGTGAACAGTACCACGAGTTTGGACAAACACGTGTT
The DNA here is from genome assembly GCA_034093135.1 of Erigeron breviscapus. Lineage (NCBI taxonomy): Eukaryota > Viridiplantae > Streptophyta > Magnoliopsida > Asterales > Asteraceae > Erigeron > Erigeron breviscapus. Next base: position 114,209,459 of record CM067169.1, on the reverse strand, counting down.
ACTGTAGCACGTGTTTGGTCCACGAGTTTGAAGCCCAGTCCGTTTAGCCTATATATAGATGTCTTAGGTTAGGTTTTCGGGGTCGATTTTAGTTGCAACAGATTTCGTCCATAGGGATCAGGGTAGTGATCAATGCCCTGTCATTCCGCCATTATGTAATTCGATTATCAAGAGTCGTCTCTTTGATTGTAATCCGGAATCATTGAGATGTTTTTCATACGGATTTATTTATTGTAATCATTCGACTAATGATAAAGGAATTCTTTCTATATCTCTTGTTCATATTTGTTAAATTCGTGTTCATCTATGTTTGATTCATTCAATTACCTCAATAACGATTATGTTTGGATTCCGCACTTACATAGTCGTAGGAATCGCGAATCGATCGGTCCCCTGCACTTTCATTACTGATGATTGGGAGGCTGCAATTGAGTTTGATTGGGGTTACATGGTTTGAAGTTTGGTTTGCTCTTGTGAGCTGGACCTGGAAGACTTCTATACCAATGTATGTTTAAAGTTCTTACAGAAATACATATGCATAGTTGAAGCACAGGTGAAGATTGTTCCGTGAAGCACAGGTGAAGATTGTTCCGTGGCTTCAAGTGGGAGATTGTTGGAGTATGTGTGAAGCCAAGGAAGTGTGGAGGCCCAAGAAGTCAAAAGTGGTTGACAAGGGACCCATTTGTTTGGGCAGAATCTGCAGAAAAGTCTGGAGAGTAACTTCAGATTTGCAGGGCCCACTTGTATCATCTTTATACTTTTGCTTAGTCTCCTTTGTCTCAATGATGGCAGTTGTAGCTATCTCTATCTCTATATAAGAGATGTCTTGTATTTGTAAGAACTACAACATCAAGTCTTGAGCTAATAAAAAACCCCTCAGTTGCAGCCGGTGGATGTAGGTCAGACCTAGACCGAACCACGTTAAATCTCTTGTGTCGTGTTCTATTATCTTATTTACCTGTGATAATCTGTGATAATCTGGTGTTTTGTTGATTTCCGCTGCGTCGTGTGATATACCAAGTTTCTAATAACTCAGAGCAAGATGCACTTAAAATTCTGGGTGTGTTCTGCTGAGTTTTAGTGCCCAACAAGTGGTATCAGAGCACGATTACCAGATTACCAGATCAGGTTATCAGAGCAGGTGGCTCTGCCTTGTGTACCACCAATCACCGGTTATTTCTTTCTTCCTGTTTGAAAAAAAAATCAGGTTTGTTTCCTGTTTTCGCTGCTGTGATTTGGAGACAACCACTTAGGTGGTGTTTGTGATTTTAGTTGATCGATTGGAAGACGAAGAAGTACCAGGTGTTGTTGTGTTTTGAATCTGATCTTGTACCTGTTCATTATCAATTGGTTGTTTGAATTGGGTAACTGTTGGTTACCTGGAATTCTGTTCAACCAGAATTGTGATTGAAATTGATTGAGGTTTTTTAGAACCTTTGTTCGATTGGTTTACGGGTTTAGATTGGAGATTCTGTGAAGTTTTTTTGACAGGAAATTATCAACCGAGAACCGGGAAGCTTTGGTCTATTTCTGTTTGTCATAATGGCTGAAGACGGAAAAGTTCAGATTGAAAAGTTTGACGGTTCAGATTTCGGGTGGTGGAAGATGCAGATGGATGCATTGTTATGTCAAAAAGATTTGGATGTGGTACTTGGAGAAAAACCAGATAAGATGGAACAAGCTGACTGGGATCTCAAGGACAAGAAAGCTAGAGGTTTTATTACATTATCTTTGACAAGGAGCGTGGCGTTTAACATCATGTCAGAAACCACAGCAAGTGGTATGATGTTGGCTCTGTCAAATATGTATGAAAAACCGTCTGCAGCTAATAAAGTGTTCTTGATGAGAGAGCTATTCACAATGAGAATGAAAGAGGGAAGCTCGGTGACCGTGCACATAAATAATCTGAATTCCATTCTGTCCAGATTGTCATCCGTGGGAATGAATTTCGATGATGAGTGATGAGACCAAGGTTGTACTATTGCTATCTTCACTGCCTGATAGTTGGTCCGGGACTGTAACTGCTGTTACAAGCTCGGTGGGAACTGACGGGATGACTTTTGAAAAGATTCGTGACTTGGTACTCGGTGAAGATGTTCGCCGAAGAAGTGCTAATGGTGGGTCTTCTTCTGATTTGTTACATGTTGGCAGGGGAAGAAATAATAGCAGAGATAGTGGGAGCAGCAAGAGTCGGGGCAGGAGCTCGTCTAGGGCTCGTCCGAATGTGCGATGTTGGGACTGCAACGAGCCTGGACATTACAGGAGTCAATGTCCGAAGAAGAATTCTCCGACAAAGAATTCTGATGGGTTGAACACTACTACAGCAAGCGACACTGAAGACGATGCCTTGTTGATGTGTGTTGAAAGTAGTGTGGAATCCTGGGTCATGGATTCCGGTGCATCATTTCATGCTACCCATAGCAATGATTGCATGCGGAATGTTAAAGAAGGCAATTTTGGCAAGGTTAGGCTGGGAAACGGTGAAATTCTTGATGTGACTGGCATGGGGGATTTAGATCTTGTTACTACTTTGGGTACTACTTGGACTTTGTGTAACGTCAGGGTTATTCCGAGGCTTGAAACGAAGTTGATCTCCGTTGGGCAGTTGGATGAACAAGGTTTAGACGTTAAGTTTGGTGGTGGAAAGTGGAAGGTCATTAAGGGAAATCTCGTGGTTGCTAGGGGTTTCAAGAAGGGGTCATTGTATATGGTGCCTGTTCCGTTTGGGGAAGTGACCACCCCTGTTAAGACGAACGCCAAAGTTGGGCTCGCTGATTCGGTAGTTAAAAGAGTTCAGTTCACAGTAAAGAACTCTGGGACTCCAGGTAATCCGCTTGAGCGTATTCGGAGGTCTGAACATATACGGGATATTAGTAGCAGTGGGAGCACGGGTAGTGTTCCAGCACCGACGGGATATCTTCGTTGGGTTCAGAAGACCAGGTATCCGAATGAAATCTCTCCTGAGAAGTTACTGTTGGTGGAGAGTGTTCCTCTGAAAGTCCCTGTATCTGATGGTTCGAGTCTATGGGAATCAGTTGGGATTGAGGATGTAAAGACGGGGTCTTTTGAGACCATGTTGGGGCCTTCTAGGGCTTCAACAGCTTACTTGTTAGTGCACGTTTTGGTGCACAATTTGTGTCCGATGCATCTCAATTAAAGGGCTGTTACTTTACAGAAATTATCCAGACAACACGACAAACTCGTGTGAACAGTACCACGAGTTTGGACAAACTCGTGTGAACAGTACCACGAGTTTGGACAAACTCGTGTGAACAGTACCACGAGTTTGGACAAACACGTGTTACTGTAGCACGTGTTTGGTCCACGAGTTTGAAGCCCAGTCCGTTTAGCCTATATATAGATGTCTTAGGTTAGGTTTTCGGGGTCGATTTTAGTTGCAACAGATTTCGTCCATAGGGATCAGGGTAGTGATCAATGCCCTGTCATTCCGCCATTATGTAATTCGATTATCAAGAGTCGTCTCTTTGATTGTAATCCGGAATCATTGAGATGTTTTTCATACGGATTTATTTATTGTAATCATTCGACTAATGATAAAGGAATTCTTTCTATATCTCTTGTTCATATTTGTTAAATTCGTGTTCATCTATGTTTGATTCATTCAATTACCTCAATAACGATTATGTTTGGATTCCGCACTTACATAGTCGTAGGAATCGCGAATCGATCGGTCCCCTGCACTTTCATTACTGATGATTGGGAGGCTGCAATTGAGTTTGATTGGGGTTACATGGTTTGAAGTTTGGTTTGCTCTTGTGAGCTGGACCTGGAAGACTTCTATACCAATGTATGTTTAAAGTTCTTACAGAAATACATATGCATAGTTGAAGCACAGGTGAAGATTGTTCCGTGAAGCACAGGTGAAGATTGTTCCGTGGCTTCAAGTGGGAGATTGTTGGGAGTATGTGTGAAGCCAAGGAAGTGTGGAGGCCCAAGAAGTCAAAAGTGGTTGACAAGGGACCCATTTGTTTGGGCAGAATCTGCAGAAAAGTCTGGAGAGTAACTTCAGATTTGCAGGGCCCACTTGTATCATCTTTATACTTTTGCTTAGTCTCCTTTGTCTCAATGATGGCAGTTGTAGCTATCTCTATCTCTATATAAGAGATGTCTTGTATTTGTAAGAACTACAACATCAAGTCTTGAGCTAATAAAAAACCCCTCAGTTGCAGCCGGTGGATGTAGGTCAGACCTAGACCGAACCACGTTAAATCTCTTGTGTCGTGTTCTATTATCTTATTTACCTGTGATAATCTGTGATAATCTGGTGTTTTGTTGATTTCCGCTGCGTCGTGTGATATACCAAGTTTCTAATAACTCAAAGCAAGATGCACTTAAAATTCTGGGTGTGTTCTGCTGAGTTTTAGTGCCCAACAGTGAATTTCCCTCAAATTTTCCCATAAAGAGAGTGTTCCCCAACATTGAAACATTTTGTTCAAAATATTTATAGCTTTTTTGATATGAAGCTAATTGTATATACTTATTAACTTATAGAGTAAAACCTTGTAGACTTTAAAAGTTAAGCATACTCACCTGAGGAATGTCCCATACGTTTTTTCTCCCGCTAAGAGGCTCCACCTTAGAAATCCTCGTGTCCTTGGCTTTCAAATATTTAATCTGCTCTCCAACATCCTCTCCTCTCACCAAACCGCCATGAACCGCTATCAATTTACAAGATTCACGTCCTTTGTCTGTCTCTATGGACACATTGTCCTAAACAAAAATATTATGAGCTAAAATGCGAGACCTAATATCTTCTAAAGAATAAAGATGTATTTCAAGCTAAAGGGAAATCTAACCTCTTCATGGATCCAAACCAAATCAGCAAGAAACTTTTTGTGTTCATCAGGAACTGCTTTAATCAAATCTACACAAAGCCACAAACGAATGTTGCAACATGTTAAAGATAGTTTGACATTTGGAAGTCAAAAAGTCAAAGACTGACTTTTAACACTTGTAAGAGTTCATTCAATGTTGATGACTTGTGTCTACAATTACCATTGTAAACTACTATGTTGAATGTACCGTATGCAATCTTTTTGAAAGTTACATAAATGTAATGTTAGCAAATTAATACAAGGAGTCAAAGGTATGAGAAGAAACATCATTACGAGGTGATCAACTGATATTGGTTTATCATAAATTGGACAATGACATATCAAGGTTTAGATTTATCAATCTAAAATGAAGAGGTCGAATCAATGATGGATTATAAATTTTGACCAGGGTATGCTCTACCAACCACCATACTATTACTATCAGTTTTTAACTTTTTATTCTTTTAAATCGCCAAACATTTGAATTTCTATTTTCATCCAGGATTACATGTAGGTACATCCGCGGAATGAACTAATTCATTCACCCCAAAACGATATAAAGTCCATAATACAAAGAAGTCATCCCAGACCAACTAAGGATTACTATTGAGTTAAACAAAGCTAACCAATACCACAAGTCAAACATAATTTTAAAAATTTTGGATTTATATATAAGTCAAATTGCCAAAAGGCATTTGGTTGAGGTGGTTGTGGTATTCGCATGTGTTACAACAGTACAAGTGATCCAGGTTCAAGTCTTGTCATCAACATCATTTGTTCTTTGGCATCATGCTCAATGAAGGAAGGCCGACGAGGCTTTGGCCACCGGTTAGATCCAGGGGCGACCGAGTTTTACCACTAGTGGGCCTTCGATCGGGTGGTTTTCCGTAGGACGCTGAGTTAAGTGGGCTAGGGGTTCCATGCGTTTGGGTTGGGCGAGTCTGTGCATACCTTTAGCCATTGGGGCGACGCATACTAAGTACCCAGCATTGTCTTAGTTGGTCGTTCAAAATATATTCATAAGTTAGGTATGAGACAACCTTATATTCACTTTTACTATAATATACATATAGACTTTCCTTATTTTGAGAACCATTTTTTGTAAGAACCATGAGAACTCTCAAATTATGTATTAGATCACATGTTTTTTTTGTTCATTCACATGTGAAATGATATAAATAAGTATGTTGTAGAAGAAACTTTTTTAAAAAACCTACAAAATACCCTTTTGTGAACTTGTGAATGAATATGTTCACGTTTTACCTTTTTATTGGTTTTTTTTAATTTTTAATTTTTAATTTTTAATTTTTAATTTTTAATTTTTAATTTTTATTTTTTTTTTAATTTTTAATTTTTAATTTTTAATTTT
>CM067169.1:114170755-114198255 GCA_034093135.1 Erigeron breviscapus | reverse complement strand
TTTTTAGTTGAAGAACTCTCTTAGGTGAAGATTATGGGAAAAAATTTGTTTTGATAAAATTTTAGAGATATGTTAATTAGACTTTTGTATATATTAGTCCATGTATAATTAATATGAATTTTATTTTTATAAAAATTGCGGATATAAGAAAATCTTAAAAGGAAAAATTAAGGAGAGAGTAAGTCTAAGGAGAAATGGAATTTTATAATCATTGATAAATTCAAAAAACTTGAGTTTTTAAATCTAGAATTTACTGAGAAAAACTTTTCTAATAAAAACATAATTACCGATAATTATAATTTTATTTGTAGAATTAAAGAAGATTTTAAACATAGTCTTCATACAGAAAATATACACTTAAACGCTTTAACAGATTTAGTTATAAATTTAGGAATTAATCTACAAAAAGAAACAGTAAGTAATAAACAAACTTTAGAAAAAATTATTGAAGAATTTAAAAAATATAATATAAATCAAGATTATATACAAGAACAAAATAACCAAATAATTAAAGAATTAAAAGAATTAAGAAAATATAAAACAGACAAAATATTAGATAAACATATACAAAGTGATATAGATAAAATAACAGAGGCTATAAGTAATTTAAGTATTGAACATCCAGTTAATACTATAAATAAAAAACCCACACCTTATAAACATTGGCAACCTAGAAAATGAGTTATTTAGGAAGAAGTAGAACACTACAAGAAGCACGTAATTCTACAAGTAATATACAAGATAATATAACATCGGACAGTTTTTTAAACAGAATATTAAGATATGGATCAGGATCTAATAGTTCTAGACATAATTTACACATAGAAGAAGAAATAGATTTAGACAGAAATATAGATTTATACAATCAACATCAGTTAGACATCCTAAATCCTAGAATATTATATCAAACAAGACCATTTAATATTAATACAACATTAATACGAAGTAGTAGAGAAGAAAGTCTAAGAGTAGTTGATAGAACAATAACATTAGATTTATTATCACCAGAAACTATACAAAAAATTAAACAATCTGGAAAACATTTTGTACATACAGGATTAATAATAATAGGAATTAAAGCCCTAGGAAGAAAAAATTTAGGAACAAAATTATTAGCTTTAATATTAGACAAAAGTTGGAAAACAGATATGAAAAAAGCTATAATTTCAGGAATGGAAGTTGACCTAAGTCAAAATACAGCACTATTTTATTGTACACCTGGAATATTAAAGGATATAAAAGATTTACAAAATTTAAAAATAGCCTTACAAACAAAAGGATATGAAAATTATGAAGGAAATAATATTGTTATTAGTATAGGAGTGCTAGGAAAAGCTAGCAACAATTCAGGAATGAAATATAAAGTAAATATAGAAGGAATAGTACAAACAATAGCATCAAAATCCATACAAATGATTGATCCAGTTAAAATAGACCCAGAACAGTTAGCAGGATTAGAATGGAATATAGATGATTTACAGGAAAATGATAAAGCAGTATTAATACCAAAAAAGAGTTTTATATATGAAGGAACACATGGTAAACAGAGTCTAAGATTTACAGATTTTAAAGAAGAAGATAATATGGATTATACATTATTAGAAGATGAAGAAGATGAAGACACAGTATTTCAAATCGAAGGAACTAATAAAACACTAGAACAAATAATAGATAGAAAATTTACAGAATTAAATATACAAGAAGAAGTAGATGATATGATAATTGAATGCATGACAGAATTAGGTATGACCTATGAAGAAAGCTATAATAAATTACAAGAATATTATAATTTACCATTAATAGAAAGTATTATACAAAGAAAAACTATGTTATCAGATTTTTATAAACAAGAACAAGTTTTTATGGATCAAGACATGACACGAAGAAATGTTAGACAACGAATAGAATTTAGTAGTACTGGTAGTAGTGGTACAACACATGAAACTCTAGGAAGAGAACCATGGGCACAACCATCTATAGAATATCAACAAGAATCAACCTTACGAGGACGAGGAGGTAGATTGCCTATAGGACAAGTATACAGTGGAAATATGTTACTATTAGAACAACAAAAACCACAATTATGGGGTGATGAAATCTTAACATGGGAACAAAATGTAGTTCGAATGTGGGAAACAAATAAAAGAGATAATATGGACATGTTTTCATATTTGGAAACTACACTAGGACCAATAGCCCTAGGTATTTGGCAAAGTAAAAAAATACAAGATGCTACAGAAATAAATAATTTAAAGGCATTAGGAGATAACCCATATAATTTTACATCACAAATTAGAACTCTTATTTTAGGAGTAGACCCAGCAAAAAATAATAGTTTAATACAAGATACAGCTATTAGAAATTTGGAACAATTAAGTATTGCTAACATGAAATACATTAATGAATTTACATTAGATTTTACAAGATTACTATCACAAACAGGAAAAGCTATGGATGATAATTTATGTGATAAATATTTTATTAAACTACCTGGAGATTTAGGTAAAAGTATACATGAAGCATGGAAACAAAATTATGGAGAAAAAATAAATCTTGGAATTGGTCCGAGAATAACTTTTACATTTAGTATATTAGAAGAAAAATGTAAAGAAGTAGCTTTACAAGAACAGTTAAAAAGAAATGCATACGCATTTTGTAAAACAGCTATATATACACCACAAGCTTATGGATTCTATGATAAAAAGAAAAACATAAGAAAAAGTACTACATATAATAAAAATTATAAACCAAATTATAATAAAAACAAATATGTTAAGAAACCACAAACAAGAAAATGTAAATGTTTTATTTGTGGAGATGAAACACATTTAGCAAATAAATGTCCTAATAAAAATAATAATACAGAAAAAGCAAACTTAATAGAACAATTAAATGATTATGAAATTGAAACTATAAAGACAGATGAATCCGATAATGAATCAATTTATAGTATATACAGTGAAGATGAAAAACCAATAGCCAAAGTAACATATACATATATGAACATAGAAGAATGTACACATGATTGGATACACAAAAAAGGTAATAATCACATTAAATGTTGTATATGTGGATATTATCCTAGTATAGAAAAAAGATCACAGTGTAATATATGTTTTAATGAAATTTGTTATATATGTATTAAAAAACTATATGATATAGATATAAATATTGGTACATCTAAACAAAGTAATATAATAAATGAAAATAGTTTAATAGAAAAAATAGATAAATTAGACTTGACAGTAGAAATACATGATTTAAAAATAACAAATTTAAATAATAAAGTAAATGAACTAGAGGATTTAGTAAAAACTAAAAAACAAATTATTAAAGAAATTAATCAAATGTCTACAATAATACCAGAAGAACAAACATATATACAAACCCAAGGATCTATGAACATGATAAACATACAATGTCGTCTTTGGTTAGACAATAATAAATTTTTAGATTTAACAGCATTAGTAGATACTGGAGCAACAAAAAGTTTAATATCACATAGCCTAGTACCACAACAATATCATAAACAATTTCCTTATAAATTAGTTAGTAGAACAGTCGAAGACAGACTAATACATATAACTCACTATGTAGAACCAATAGGAATACAGTTTCTTGATTTCTCTAAAAATTATAGTATTAAATATGAAATGCCACAAATTAATATAAATCCATCCTATATTAAATCAAAAGATTTTGTTATAGGATTAAATTTTTTATTTGGCATAAATGGTGCAGTTACACTCACAAAAAATTTTATAACACTTAGTAAACAAGTTTATACATTCCCAACACTACGTTATAATACAACATCAGAAGTTGCGCAGAAGCGTGGTGGACAAGGAAACTTAGATTTTTTTAAACAAACAAAAAGACAAAATCTTATAGAAAATGAAAGTATAAAATTACTTACACAATTTCTTGCTCATGAATTTGAAAAAGGAATAAACATTACAAAAAGTATAAATTATCCTATAATATTAGAATTAGAAAAACAAGGATTTATAGGAGAAGATATTACAAAATCAAAAGTAAAATACATATGTAAATTTGAGCTTAAAAATCCAGATATTACAATAAGAACTGCAAACATTGAATATAGCCCTCTAGACAAAAAAGAATTTCAGCAACAAATACCTGAAATGATAAAACAAGGATTAATTAAAAAATCAGCAGCATTTATAGTAAGAAATCATAGTGAAATAAAAAGAGGAAAAGCTAGAATAGTATACAATTATAAACGATTAAATGATAATACAATAGATGATGGATATAATCTTCCAAATAAAGATAGTTTATTAAATTTAATACAAAAGAAAAAGATATTTTCAAAATTTGATTTAAAATCAGGATATAATCAATTAAAATTAGAAGAAAGATTTAAACAATGGACAGCTTTTACATGTTCAGAAGGACAATTTGAATGGAATGTTCTTAGCTTTGGATTAAAGAACGCTCCTTCAATATTTCAAAGATTTATGGACAATATATTTCTCAAATATAATTTTTGCTTGGTATATATTGATGATATACTAATAGCTAGCAAAGATTTGCAGGAACACGAAAGACACTTGCAACAGGTATTTAAAGAAATTAAAGACAATGGTATAGTAGTCTCTAAAAGAAAAATTTCTTTTCTTGGACTAGAAATTGGAGATGGAAAAATAGAATTACAAAAACATATTTCGACAAAAATTTTAGATTTTCCAGAAAAATTTGAAAATTTAAAACAAATTAAAGAATCGGTTAAAAATATTAAACCATTAGAATTACCACTTCTTACTGATTATATTATTATTGAAACAGATGGATGTAAAGAAGGATGGGGAGCTGTTCTTCTTTCTAAACCAAATAAATATAGTCCTAAAAATGAAGAAAAAATATGTGCTTATGCCAGTGGTAATTTTCAAAATAAAAACAATTGGACAAGCATAGATTTCGAAATACAAGCATTAATTTATGCATTAGAAAAATTCAAAATCTTTTTACAAAAAGAATTACAAAAACATATTTCAACAAAAATTTTAGATTTTCCAGAAAAATTTGAAAATTTAAACAAATTAAAGAATCGGTTAAAAATATTAAACCATTAGAATTACCACTTCTTACTGATTATATTATTATTGAAACAGATGGATGTAAAGAAGGATGGGGAGCTGTTCTTCTTTCTAAACCAAATAAATATAGTCCTAAAAATGAAGAAAAAATATGTGCTTATGCCAGTGGTAATTTTCAAAATAAAAACAATTGGACAAGCATAGATTTCGAAATACAAGCATTAATTTATGCATTAGAAAAATTCAAAATCTTTTTACAAAAAGAATTTACAGTTCGAACAGACTGTGAAGCTATAGTAAAGTTTATTAAAAATGAACAAAGTAAAAAAGTAAATAGAACAAGATGGGTTAATTTACAAAATACTATACAAGGAAATGGTTATATTATACAGTTTGAACATATTAAAGGACATAATAATGGGATAGCAGATATGCTATCAAGAAACATTAACAAGTTATTTTATGCAGATGGAAAGGCGAAAGGATAAAGGAAAGCTTATACAACCATTACAGTTTACACAACAATCTTCATCAATGAGTATATCATCTGAAGAAGAAAAAACAGAAAGGATAATGAGTCAAGCTATAATGGCAGGATTACATTATCAAGATACACAAGACTTTGAAAGTAATACACAATTATACAACGCACAAGTATACAATCAAAGACCGCAGCAGGTTCGATTACCAAAAAATAGACATTTTACACAAGGAGCTGCTTTGACATCACATCATATACAAAAAACTATTATAAAATTTGGGGATTATGCTTTGGAAAAGTGTAATGATCCAAAAACAAAGTTTAGAGCCCCTATGGGTACTAAATTGACAGAGAAACAACAGTGTTTGTTAGACAATTTATGGCATATTCAAACCTTGCCACAAGCCTCAAATTTCAAGCTACAGGTTTTAAATGCTTTAAGCATCTATTTTCAAGAACAAAGTTTACAAAATCCAGAAAAACATATTCAAAAACCAAAATTTACACATTATATTATTTTTAGGGGACTAAAAATTGGAATATTTAATAAATGGGAAACTGTTGCTAAATATATCCAATGTCCCAATCCAATTTTTAAAGGTTATACATGCTTTGCTGAAGCTTTGAAAACAGCAAGGGAACAATTTGGTATAAACAATTTTTATATAGAACCTGAAGAGGTTAAAACATTTTTAGACATGGCAAAAACAAATCCTGAGCAAATGATAAAAGCTCAAGAGGAATTGATTGCTCAATTACAACAACAACTGGAAAAGCAAGGAAAAGATACAAATTTTATACAAGACAAAATAGAATCTTGCTTATTAAGACAAAAAATAATCTTGCTTATTAAAACAAAAAATGCAATTACTCGAGGCAAAAAATATACATCTTACACAACAACTCGAGAAAAAAGAAAATATATACATAAACAGGAATTATGATATGTTCAAAGCAAGAATGCTTGACACTCCATGGAGGCACTGTTTAGAACCGGTCATTTCCCATATTCCAGAATTAGAAAATATTATTTCACAAAAAATATGTACAGAATTTCCTATACAGCTACTTGAATTACAACAAAAATTGTGCAACATGGCCTTTAAAGAAGATCCACGAACAGATACAAGAGTAGTACAAAGAGCAGACGAAGATGGTCCAGGACCACTACTCTTACAAATAAACTTAATAAAGACAGATATGATAGATGAAGAAATACTTCAATTCTATCATAATGGTATGATTGATTACTTAGAGTTCAGCCTTAATCCAAAGACAGAAAGATTATTAGACAGATTTGGTGAAAAATTCATCATGGTAGCAGGCAATATTTCAACACACAATTATCAAGGAGGATGGGTAGGCTGCAAAATAATATCATCTTTCCCATATGCCGATGATTACACATACAGACCTGCTAGAAAAAGAATCTTTATAAGCCATACACCCTGGGGTCAAAGTTATCTAAAAGGTCTTGCAAATACACGAAATATTAATTTTACAAATTTCACAGAACAACAAGACCCTAAAATAATCATAGAAAATTATCAAAAAACACCAGAAGTGCCAGTCAATATGTGGTATAATTTCACACTATTAGCCGAAGGACATTATTTACAAATCTGGGCACACAAAAACTGGAACATGCTTCTCCCTTTTGTTGGGGAAGGAGACTCTTTACAGTTACAACACATACGCAATGAAGAAAATCCAAAAACATCATGTGGAATGGATTCGGATCCCGGATCACCACCATCCATAGACAGCACTCATCGAGACTTCTAAGAGATAAGGTTTCTAGAAGACATATGTCATCCATGACATATTACACAAATAATTCAAGAAAAGGACATGGAAGACAAAGACAAAAGATGATGGACACGTTGATGGACACGTTATACAAAAACAAAAAATAATGGAAGACTTTTGTTTCCACTAACTTTTGTTTCCACTAACTTTTTCTTTTTGTTATCTTGTAAATGGTGGAAGAAAAAGTATCCACTAACTTGTCTTTTGTCTTTCTTTGTAACTTTGATTTTTAGCCGTTCTTTTAGATTAGATATTTTGTATAGAGTTATTCTAGTTTGCCTATAAAACGGCATCTCATTTCATTTGTAACACACACCCGAGAATTCATAATAATAATAAGTTTTCTCTCAATTTTTATGGCTCACTAAATTACTCTCCTATTCTCCTTAGATAAACTCTCAATCCTTTAATATTTTCCTTGTTCTTCATAATATATCCGCTCCAAAAAATAAAAAAAATAAAAAAAATATATATAAATAATAATAATATCCGCTGTGTATACTCTCCATTTCTGCTGTGCATACTCCTCTTATTGTAAGATTTCTATACTCTTATTTCCTATGTATATTTGTATTAAGCAATATATATGGTTTAAATTATATGTTTATATTAAAATATATATTAATATAAATTTACAAATGTATTTAAAATTAGGCTATGTAAAAAATTAAAAAATTAGTGTACCCCCCTCTATATATATATATAAGTCAAATCAACTAAGTAAAAGAAAGTTAGAAATTCAATCAAAGCCTATTTGAACACACAATTTCACGAAACACAAAACAAAATGGATATCCACTATACATTCCACGGATCCCATCTTTGGTTCTACTTAAATCGAGGTATTCCACAATCCACACCTTAAACTTTAGGAACCATTAAAACCTTTCCCACAAGATAAATAATAGTTGTGCCTAAACAAGCGCTTACTAACTACCACCAAGGCATCATGTCCTCACCAAGATGGTCTAGTGCCTAAAAAGTTTGACGGTAATAAAAAAAATGTAGGATATACATATGTGAACAAATTTTGTAAGTTCATTCAAAAACTAGGGCATTAAGAAAGTTTGTAGTGCAGTTATTAACAAAATGAAAAGTATGTCGCATTTTAGGCCTTTACTAATACTAGTTCCATTACTAAAACTAATCCAAAAACAAAAACAAAATAAAAAAAAAACCCTTGAATAACAACAATACAAACATTGACAAATATAGATAGATAAATACAAATATAGATTAGCAACATGGTTGGATCAGTGGTAAATACCCTGGCCTCTGGAGACAGAGGTCATGGATCCGATCCTCATCCCATGCAAAGGTTGGAGGGCCTTTTCTACCATTTAGGTAGAAAATGGAAGCAGCCTCTCTACTTAGAGCTACTTAGAGGTAAGGTATACCTACATCTTAACCTCCCCATACACCATCGAGGTACTGGGGCTCAAAACCAGCGGAAGGCGACCCTAGGCAGTTTCTTTCTTTTTCTTTCAAATACAAATATTGATTATAGTTACATACCAGGAGAGCCATGAGGAACACCATAAGATTGAAAAGTAGTTGCAGCATCAAAGATAGAACCTAAACAATTAGTCCCTTCAACACCATTATTAAAATTTCCAGCCCACCTTCTACCTTGCAAATGCATATTTTCATATCCAAAATCTTTATACCAACCTTCCCTTTCTTCATTCATTTCAAACTCAGCCCACGTGTCACTAAACTTTGACCCATCTGGCGGCAGGGGAATTGCGCCCAAAAACGCCGCGAACGCAAAGTCGTGGTTTCCGGCAAGAAATACATGGGTTTGATTTGGGTATTTTGAAGGGAGTGAAATAAGAAAGTCTAGAACTGATCGAGTGTCTGGACCACGATCACAGTAATCACCAAGAAAGATGATGTGGGCGTTCTTGAAATCAGAAGGTGGGATGAGGGTTTGGATATTTGACCAGAGGTTTTGGAGCTTGGTTATGTGTCCATGGATGTCTCCTATGCATATCACTAGATTTGATGATTCATCAGACATGGTTTTGAGTTTGTTGTTTCTTACTTGGGAAAATGAATGTGGTGTATGAAATAAGATTTATGTTAGGAGTGTTATAAAAGAACAGAAAAAGAGAAGAGAGAATATGTCGAGAAAATTTCTTATATTGTTTTTATTGAATTTCAATCAATCGATCGATCCATATTTATATACAAAATATCTAAAGAAAAACAAATCATATGGGACCTTATACAAATAATTCATAAGTAAATACAAATGATGGTGGGATCATGTGGACCCATATGTCTGCTTCAATAATTATTCATAACACTCCCCCTCAGACATATGACTATCATTTGCTTTATCAATAATTCATATGTTTCATGTTGAATGATACTTTTCAACTTTGAAGTTTTGCTTTGAACTACTGTCTCGTTAAAAACCTTGCTAGGAAAACCCAGTGGGACAAAAACTTAATGAAGGGAAAAAGAGTGCAACTTATAATGCTCCCCCTCATCTTGACATGTATCCTCCAGATGATGTGAATCAAATACTTTATCTCAATCTTTTGTGATGTATTAATACTTGTTCATCTGGCTTGTAATGATATAAGTAGGAAATCTGATATCCAATATTCTTGTATTTTTCATTGTTTGACCAATCTTTGGAAAATGTCAAGTTCTTATGTCTTTATCAATGGGATGAGCAATACTATGTATCTCCATCTTGTATTCCTTAGCAGTACTGTATCATCTTTATGTAAAAACTTTCAATGCCTCAAATATAACATGATTTACTGCATTGTTGCATTACCTGTGTCTGCAAGACTAATCAAAAACTTGTTTTGATGGATTAGTAAAATATAAACCCGATATCTTTTATAACTTATAGGTATCATAATATCTGTTTTACCCATTTCAATCTCTTTTATAAAAATGACTTGTACCTTGTTGATGAATTTAAATAAATGGTATATCTTATCAAATTTTTCCTCTAAAGTTCGACAGAGTCTCTCAATGAAGTTTGTCATCATTACTGTAAACTGCGATTATGAACTTTAAAAGTAAAACTTTGATAGATCGACATAATTAACTCATATGAGTTACCATTTCTAAATATACAATTATATGCTTGTGCAGTTACTTAAAAATCAATTATGTATATTAACTTATCATTTATCCAATCAATTTTTTTTAAATATTAGTACTATATATAACAGTGTATATGAAAATCGTTTTGTATTCTTACTTTTATGTTTATTGGTGTACAAGCATAATTTTGTAACTCAATCATAATTTTGGTCATGCCAAAGTTTTCCAATATACATACCATTTAGCCACTTAGCTATTTTAGGAAACTCACCAAGAGTCCTAATAATATACAAGTCATCATTGTATGATGTATGCAATCATAAAAAGTTATTTGTATTCAAAATACAATTCTCAATGGGAGTTTTAAATCCTCCAAAGATATAAATTTTTATACTAAATACGTCATTTAGATATCTATTATCCATTCTTTATTTCATTAATTTCTTCATATTAATTCAAGAAATCAAATGGTCTACATCTTTGCTTCAAACTTTCTATTTCATCTCGGTTCCATAATATATGTGTATGACCATAATTGATTAACAATTCTTTATTAGAATTGTTTACTTCCTGAGGGAAGGTTTTATCATTCACTCCTTCCTGTGGGAAGGATATTTACTTCCTGAGGGAAGGTTTTATCATTCATTCCTTCCTGTGGGAAGGTTTCATTTGTTTACTTCCTGAGGGAAGGTTTTATCCATTATTCTTTAAATCACGAGACATGCTTCATGCATTTTATATTCCTCATGGAATCTCAATATTAAACGAGCTCTATTCATATATTCTTTAGACGCAAATCAAATATTATCTTGCCAGACTTTCAATATATCAATAGTTGCTTCCATTTTATCATTTCTTACCCATAATCAATATAATGTATGTTCAACAATCTATATGCCATACTTCAATTCAATATTTTAACATAAACTGATTTACATCATATAACTTATGCACTTTCAAGTGTTTGGACTTCATGTCCCAAAATATTAGCGTCTTTTCATCTTTGGCCAATCATTCATATCATATCATATCAATTTTATGTGCATGCATGCTTTCAAGATCCTCACAATTATACATATTCTTAGCGCTATCATATTCAATTAATCTCGACGTCGTTTTATTTATTTTTCGATTCCACAATTTTCTAGACATGTCACAACTTATTGAGATCTCTATATTTCCAGGTACCCGGGGTTTCTCAAAAAACCTTCATGTCTAGTTTCTTATAATCAATCTCTTTTTGGGGTCTTTATACCTCGACTTTGACCATCTTAATTTTAAGCTCTTTATCTATCAAGGCTTTTAATTTAGAATCGACTTTTCTACCACTTTCAAATGTGTGTAGATTAATTACCAATCGGAGCATTAGCAGTTGTTATATGTGATTTAATCACTATCTCTGTCTGGTCAGTTAACATGCTGGCAATTACTATATATTGTGAATGAATTATCCCACAAACTTTAATTTAATATTTATCGGTGTGAGGAATTTTGATAATTCATTTTATTCATTTCAGCTGCTTTCCATTTTTCCCTAATGTTGGGAACATCTCCCCCTAATGTTGAGAAAATTAAATCATGTCAATGAGAAACTTAAGCCATATACAAATCTCCCAATGATGGCTTTATTGAATTCGTTCTCCCTTTTTATGTTTTAACTCATACCTAAAACAGCCATACTAAGGTCTAGTTTAATCAGACAGTTTCGAACTGAATCAAAGTATAAGTCTGTACACTACCAAGACACGTTTATTTTCCCAACATTATTTCCAACATTCTTTAAAGTCTCGTCTTTGTGCATTGTGGTGGAGCAACTTAATCATATATTGCACATTGAAAACTCTTATGAGACATATGTGGTTCTGACCATAAACCAATTTTGATGGGGAGGAAACACAATAGATTCTTGGCATGATGCGAATTCACATTTTTTTTATGTTAAATAACATGGCCCCAATTTATAAGTTATTCATTTTGCTCTCAAATGATCATTTATCAAACTGATCATTATTGCCAATATATAATATGGAACATGCTCTCAATTTTATAATTTGAGCAAATAATCACGCAAGCTTCATGCTGCGATTTTGATGACCCATTTAGACGATGCATCGATTTAAATACTAAATGGTCTTTTCGGACGATGTATAGGCCTACTTACATCTCCTTTGCATATGTTCCATTAAATTAAAAGGATTTAGTCCTTATCTTTCTTGGCATATACTTTCTTATAGAGCAAATGACCTCAATTTAAATAATCTCTTTGAAGAATCTTTTCACTCTTCAATATATTGCGCATCATCATTGACCCGGGATGGTTCAACCGGTCATGCCAATCAATTAAATGATCATAATCAATAAACTTTTATCTAATTTATGATTGTATATTATTTACTTGCATTTTATGTTTGTTTAATACGAGAGAATAATGTATTGTTATCTCAAACATAACACCTTTTTCATATTTATTCTCGTATATTCAGTCCCTTATTGTGCCACTTGTTGTGGTCAATTTCATTATTAACATAGTCGATATTACATCATCATATTTACTTCAAAGAATGGATTAGGACTACACAAAACTTTATTGTGGTCGTTTCAAACCTTATATTATTCAACAATACTGCTACTTCAGGAACATATTTGAGGTTTGACAAATGAAAATCTGTTTCAACATTTTCTTTTAAATAATCTTCTCATCTAATCTAATTATATATAAACCGAGAAGTTTTGATGATGCATTCAAAGTTATTTCTTATATTACCAGTCTTTCTTTATGTTTTTCTCCCCCTAAGACTGGGAATAGTTTCTCATCAAACTGTAGCAGAACATGTTATCAATTTTAATACAATCGAAGATGAGGAAATATGGACAAAAGGAGATTCTTAATGCTAAATTTCCCGGCTCTCACTCATCCACAAACTACAATATATCTACAGACTTAAATTTTGCTTCCTAAAATGTATAAGAATTAGAAATAATACCCGCGCTTCGCTGCGGTTTTGATATATTCAGTTTCTTAACAACAATTTATATAATATTTGTTTTGAATACATTTATATTAAACTTAAATAATCAATAATATATATTCAGAAATGATGTATAAATGTTTTTCTATTATTTAATATTAACCATGACATAAAATTTTAGTAAAATATCTCTTATTATTTAACAAAGGGCTCATATTAATTAATTGTAGTTGTTATGTTAAGAATAAAATAAAATTAGTTTGTATTTGGTAGCAATGTTTTAATGGAATGTTTCACACTTAAAAGCTTATGTATAGTTGGTGAAACAAATGATGGTGGTGGGTTGTGGCTCGATCGAAATGCTGCCTTTAAAAAAAAAAAAAAGTTGGTGAAACAAATGATTAACCGTGGCCCCAATTGTTTGGCTTTATTTTTCTTGTTCATACGTGAGTGGTTAAGCACATATGGTTTCTTGTGTTTTGTTTGGTTTCTTTGTTCTTTGTGGTGGGCCCCACTTATTTGGTGCATTCATTTGTCCATTGAATATGCATGCTATCATTTATTTCTTCTTTGGCTTTTCTCAATACTAGTCTTAATACCCGTACGATATACGGATGGATTTATAAACGATTTAAATATAAATAATAGCACTTAGTATATACACTTTATTATAACTAATATCTACTAATATGAAATTTGTAGCATTAATAAATTATTCTTAAACTTAGCGTAGTGTTTAATATTTCCATTCAGATTATAAAGCTTGGTTAAAATACACATTATATAAAGTTTTCTTTTAGTTGTTTGTTATGTTATCTAAATCTATATCTAATTCTATACATTTGTTTACTATTCTCTTTCATATTCAAATATAAACCTTATCAATTCTTTAACAAACCAAAAATACGTAATTATTTTTGGTTCATATGCTCGTAATAATTATCGTTAGAAACATATGTAAAATTCGTTTTCAACACACAATTATAAACACAAAGAAGTTAAAAAAAAAAAGCATTGCCATTTGTGAAATCTATATGACTATATCAATTCGAAGAAGCATGAAAGCTAGATAGATAAAGGATCAAATCAGTCTAGCGGTACCTAAATAGTCATCATACACATAATAATATTGAATACAAATTATTAGTTAAAAACAAAAAGTATTAATATAATAATGTATAAGCATGAATGTCATAAACATACCAGACCAAAGGATTGAATTTTACGAAGGTAGTTAGAATGAAGGTAGTTAGAATGATGTTAACTTATGCCAAATCCCAATATATAGAGATTTATATCCGTATAGTAAGAATGAAATCGATTTATAATTATAGTACAATACAAATTAGTAGCAACGTATAAATAGGATAATAATAATTAGAGATAGATATGAAAGACTAAAAAGGACATGTGTCACTTAAATATTGTGTCATGTGTCACTCAAAGAATGTTATAATCCTGTTTTAGTTTATTGGTAGATACTACTCGTATATGATATGGTGTTGATATGCACCAAGTTATAACCATACATCACCAAACATGATATGTCAAAGCTTACCAACAATGAGTTAGCCTAGTGGTAAGGAAAACACTTGATGACCTTAAGGTCTCAGGTTCGATCCCCGCTTGGCACAAAAAATAATTCCTTTAAGGTCCCGTTACCAATGAAGCCTAGACCCACATGTGAAATTTAAATACACGGGTTCGATCCTTCGGGGTGCCCAGATCATGTGGGGATTAGGATGGAGGTATTGTACCGGCATCATATGGCTCATACGGGGTGAGTCGATGGGTATCCAATTGTGGTACCGGGGTTATGGTTCCCTCCATTACCTTTTTTTTTTATATGTCAAAGCTTATAAATAACTTACTTACAGCCCCGTTGCAACGCACGGGGTAACGATACTAGTTATTATCTAATTAACAAATACATCATTTTTGGTGATGAATAATATCAAAACTTTTAATTTGAAGTTTATTTTTCAACTTATTAGTTTATAACATTTTTTTATTTAATATGAATTGACCCCATAGGTAGGGGTGAGCAAAAACCGAATCGAAAATCCAAAACCCGAAAAACCCCGAGAAAAACCGAACCAACCAATTAAAAATCCATTGGATTCGGTTTTGGTTTTTTAAAAACCGAAGTGTTCGGTTCGGTTTTTGGTTTCATATGTAAAACCGAACCATTAAAACCGAACCGAACCAAAATTATGTATATTTCAATTTATTTCATTTTACTACTATATCTTTAATAAATCTAGAATGAAGGCCCGTGCGATGCACGGCTTGATTTTATTGGTTTGTTTGAGCTTGTGTTGTTGATCTTGTTGCGCGGTTAGGATACGTGCTTCATGGAATAGGGATGGAAATCATGAATTGTTGTCATCTTTGCTGGTATAAAGAGAGTGTTGAAGATGGAGGAAGATTTGCTTCAGGATATATATAGGCAGAGAAATTTACCAGGGCATGGGTCACCACAATGCAGGGCTTTAATCAGGGCATTGCGGAAAAGATTTGAGCCTCAAAGTTTCGTAATGGCTGAAGATGGTTGGAGGTGTGTTGTTTGGTGGTCTTTTTCGAAGAGAGGCAACATACAAATCTATTGGGGAAATGATGAGATCCGTTGGTATCGAAGAGACAGAGTGGTGGAGACGTTCGATGCTGAAGCGCTTGAGCAGCTGATGAACATGCCTTGCAATCGATGGGACGACCCTGGTTTTGTTGCTCAGTTCCAGATGGACTGCAGTGTGAGGGTGACCGAGTTGAAAGAAGCAGAGGAGAATGCAGGGGATGGTAGGTATGATTCTGATGACATGGGAGATGGCGATATCTGGGGTTTGCCATAACGGTTTTCTTGTTGGTACTTATATTAATGTAAATGAAGTATTACTTATATTAATGTAAAGGAAGTATTATTGTTAATATTTTGGTGAATCAGGATTGATGGAATTCTTTTTTGTGTGTCACCATCATGGTAAATGGTGACCTTTCTGCTTTTGATGGCAATATATGTGGAAAAATGAATTATGAACTTGTCTTGTAAGCTTTGTGTTGGTGATTAATTATATTTTGTTTTAATAGTATAGTAATTTTTCTCTTGTTCCCAATTGGGTTGTTATTGGAATTGTTTGGTTCAATATTGAAAGTTGTTGCCAAATTTTAAAGGGTATTCTTCAAATCAATCATGAAAATCATTTGCGTTGTTGATCTGTTATCTTGTTTTGACATACCATTTATGATCCATTGATAATGTTGATAATTGTGTATTTGAATATGAGATACTGTAGACTGACTGAGGAAGAGAATCTTTGTATTGGAAATCTAATGTTGTGTGAAATGAAGTAATGATACTTTTTTTTTTGTGAAGGAATGAACGCTGGGTTACAAATGAATTGAGTAGTGAACAGGGTTGTGGATGAATTTTCCTGTGAGAAACATTGCGGCGTTGGAGATTTTATATTTTGGCAGTGCTGAGGTATTATATTTTATTCCATGTTTTACTTGTTTCAACTTGTAATGTTGCCATTATAGTATGCTTTGAATTTGTAATTTCATTTTGCCATCATTATGCACTGAAAGTCTGTGAAGTGATAATTGGGTTTAATATAAGTACTGTTATATAGGGTGTTGATATTATCTGTGAACTGATTACAATATACACCTTGGAAAACTTTCTCACAATAGGGGAATGGCACAAACACAATATTAGTATAAAATTGAAACCCAGCATACAAACCAAATCCAGAATAAAGAGAGTATCAGTTAAGGAAAACAGGGATTTAGTCCAAAGCCATAATAGAATTTTATTGATGATCTTGATGGAGGTTGTTGAAAGCTTCCTTATATACAATATTGCGTGTGTGGTGTTTGAGGTCCTTCGTAGTGTCTTCAAACATCAAGACTTTTAGCCCCTGTGGATGGGTAACTCTGGACACTGCAACATACAGTTGACCGTGGCTGAACACCGGTTCTGGTAAGTACAATCCTACATGATTTAGTGACTGGCCCTGGCTCTTATTAATTGTCATTGCGTAACATGGCTTTATGGGAAATTGTCTACGTTTCATTACGAATGGCCATTTTGTTGAAGTAGAACTTAGGGTTATCCTGGGAATCAATGCTATCTTACCTATTTTTGATCCGGTAATTATTCGTGCCCTCACTACAAACCTTCCCAAGTCAGTGATCAGTAGGCGTGTACCGTTGCACAAACCCTCACTTGGATTTACATTCCTTAGTAGCATCACAGGCAGGCCTTCTTTGAGTTCTAAAACGTGGGGCGGCATTCCAGAGAAGTTTAATGAGTTTAAAAATTCGATTGGGTATAATTCCTCTTGTCCTGATGAGTCGGTGGATGCTTTACACACCTCATCTGAACTTTTATATGATCTGCCTGGTCGGTTGAGTTTGGTAAACATATGCTTGTTTATTTCATCGGCAGATGCGTTTTTTGGGGTTAGAATAGCCCTTTCCCTTAAATATTCTTCGTTTTGTTGGTTCTGAAGGAAGTCTGGAAATGTTGCTGCAACAATATCATTAATTGGAGAAGTGGAGCATGGAATGATAAATTTATCTGGAATACGAATCCAAGTTGGTTCAGCTTCACTTTCTTTTGCCTTTGCCTCTACGACTCCATCACCAACATTTAGTACCCATCTGTTGAAGTTTTGTTTCTCGACATCCACAACTCCTGATGATGCATATTCATTGACTCTCATACTACGTGTGAGGGTAAAAAGCTGACAACATTTCCATAAGGTAGATTTGTTGATGCATGAGTTAACGATATCCGGCCTCTTACCTTTTGGTATGACCGGTAGGATCTGTCTGAAATCCCCACCAAGCAAAACCGTCATCCCACCAAAGACCCGGTCTTTGTTCCTTGGATCTTTGTATCCCAATATATCTTTCAGTGTCTTGTCTAGGGCTTCAAAGGCGTATTTTTGAGTCATTGGTGCCTCATCCCATATAATGAGGCGGGCTTCTTGCAGTAATGCGGCCAAATGGGTATTTTGTGTTATACCGCATGTGCTACTTTCTAGTACCTCCAATGGTATTTCATAAAGTGTTGTGTAGTCATAACTAAACATTAGATTTGAGTAGTTCAGTGTCGATTACATCATAAACAAGGAGAATCAGTTGAAAACAAAGAGCTATATGGAATCCTAATATCGGACAAACTTATAATCATGATGACACACACCTTTTGACTTATAATACGAGTGAAGGGGTCTCCAAGAGTAGAAAGCATTCCTCTAATCTTGATATATGCTTCATCTGCAGTTCTAAGAGGAAGCATTTCCACCATTGTTTGCTGGAACTTCGAGTCCCAGTCTGCAAAACAGTCGTTTCTTTATTAAAACTCTAAAATTCTCATCTATGTGAAGTTGTGAACTGTTTTATATCTCTAATAATGCCAATCAAACACTTTCAAGTATCCTCTTAAAACTTTAAATAAACCAAAATTATAAATTTTACCCTGATTGTTAAAAGTTGGATCTACAAAAGTCTCTCTAATCAAACCCCAAGTCTCCACAAGCGTTCGCTGAACAACATTCACCTGTTAAAATAGATAATCATCTTTTATATCTTTTATATTCAATATATTCAATAAAAATCTCAAATTCACTAATAAATACAGAATCTCGGAAACAAACTACCAAAAAAGCAGAAGCTTGATATAAACCATTTATACACATATAGATATAAATATAAAGGGTATATACATAAAAAGGAAAAAGTTAATGATGAAACACAGACCTCATGAGTCCGAGACGCAGGGAATGCAATAGTCATAGACTCAGCCAAAGCCGGAGAATCCGAACACAAAGAAACTGCAGCAGCCATCCCAATTAGAGCTTTAGCAATGGACCTAACCAATTTCTTATCATTATTATTAACTTCAACTGTTTCTTCGTCATTCCCAAGTACTTCAATTTTACAATTGAAGTATTTAAGGTTTAAAAAAAAAAACCTTTGTTCACATAAACTAATCAAGGGAAATGAGAGCAAATCTGCAAATTAGTTTTATCATCCAAAAATCATGGTAATATAAAATAATCGATAGAATTTAAAGATTGAAAACATTCACATAAACTAATCAATTCAAAGAATGAAAATCACTAAACATAAAATATCTCTATTATATATATAAGGCTATCGAAAAGCGATCACGTGGCGCTCTCTTAGCCCGCCACATCAGCAGCCACGCTGGATTCTACTCTGCTTACGTTAGCTTCCACATAAGCATTTATTTTTCAAAATCTTTATAAAAATGTAGGAGGCGAAGATAGAACCCGCGACCTCCAAGTTAGAGAGTATTCACATTTGCCAATTGAACCACGTTGGCTGTTGTTTCTATTTTAAAAAACCACCTTTGTTAAAGAATCTGCTATGTCATCATATTGTTAACCCTTCACCCATCAGATCAAATGTTATTTTATTTAAGAAACAAATAAATTTCCATTTTGTATACATAAAATCTCGATGGATTTAATCAAAAAAATTCAATCACCCACATCAAAAGTTTTAAATTTCCACAACAGATCTAATATTTTCGACACTTTCTTCTAGGTATATTATATTTACTATCAAAAATATCATTGATTCTTGCGTTTTCATTAATGGGTTTTGGTAAATTCATATTTAAGTTTTGATTTCTTGCGTTCTTATGCCCTCAAAATTTTTAAATTAATTATTGATACCAAAAAATGGGTATATCGACCTGATATTTGTCTGAATATATCTGTACATTAGTTGAATCTCAATCTATGTATTTGTATTTATAGTTGAAGCATATTTGATGGGTTTTGTTTTTGAAGTCAGGAATGTTAATTATTATATATATAAAAAAGTACACATATAAAGTAAGGAATGTCTTAGTTAGAATCACATATAATGTAACTGCGCACCATCTATTTGATATAATTCCTCAACTCACTTGCTTAGTTACTTGCACATTTTATAATTTCCCTGCCCACTATCTATTTGATGTTATGTTGTTTGACATTTCATAATAACTCATGTAGGCTAAGAGCATAGATTATAAAGGAAGCTATACTTTGGACGGTATGTAATGCTTTTCTTCCATAAGTTTTTATTATATGTTGATGACAGAATACACTTTATTACTTGAGTCAAATATATCATCGGAGTGTTGTCTTCTCAATTGTAGGTATTCAACGGATTGAGAAATATTTATTATTATGTACTAATAATATTTATTATTATGTACTAATAATATTTATTATTATGTACTAATAATATTTATTATTATGTACTAATAATATTTATTATTATGTACTAATAATATTTATTATTATGTACTAATAATATTTATTATTATGTACTAATAATATTTATTATTATGTACTAATAATATTTATTATTATGTACTAATAATATTTATTATTATGTACTAATAATATTTATTATTATGTACTAATAATATTTATTATTATGTACTAATAATATTTATTATTATGTACTAATAATATTTATTATTATGTACTAATAATATTTATTATTATGTACTAATAATATTTATTATTATGTACTAATAATATTTATTATTATGTACTAATAATATTTATTATTATGTACTAATAATATTTATTATTATGTACTAATAATATTTATTATTATGTACTAATAATATTTATTATTATGTACTAATAATATTTATTATTATGTACTAATAATATTTATTATTATGTACTAATAATATTTATTATTATGTACTAATAATATTTATTATTATGTACTAATAATATTTATTATTATGTACTAATAATATTTATTATTATGTACTAATAACATTTCATAATAACTCATGTAGGCTAAGAGCATAGATTATAAAGGAAGCTATACTTTGGACGGTATGTAATGCTTTTCTTCCATAAGTTTTTATTATATGTTGATGACAGAATACACTTTATTACTTGAGTCAAATATATCATCGGAGTGTTGTCTTCTCAATTGTAGGTATTCAACGGATTGAGAAATTGCCATAGTGATACTTACGGCCTATCTTTCTTACATGCTAGCTGAGAACCTGAGGTTAGGCCTTTCTATTTGCTTATCTTGCAAGCTTCTTTGACCTATAATATGACCAGAGGTGGAAATTTCAGCTCATTTACTTATGAATGGGTTAATATTCCTGTTGTATTGAGCTTTTGTTCTTGAACTTGACAAGATTATCACTTGCCCATAACATTAGCATTTATGCACAGTTAGTTATCTTTATGTATGTTTGGATTCCTTACATATTTATCTTTCTTTATGAGTTTCTCGGTTTTTTGCATTTAACGTTTTGATATCTTCTTTGTGTGTATCGTTTATTTTTTTTATTTATAAGTGGATGAGGACTAAGTATGTGGTGCAGTTAGTTTAAGCATCACAAACTTCCTTGAAGACTATACCCATGGATTACCGTTTTCCTGAGTAAATGAACTAACTCGCATCATACATCTTTATTTTAATGTCAAACTCAAATCATGTTTAACTATCATATGTCTAGATTATATTGGTGTGTGGCCTTGCGTAAATAACAAGTGGTATTTTAACATCAGTTTCATTCCATCTTTGATTTCCTTTGAAGAATAATTTTCAGCTTTCACTTATCAACCGAAGCACATAAGTTATAATTATCCTCATAATGAAGCCTATTTATGAAGTGCCAAAGAACAACTTGGCTACATGTTTTGAACCCCAAATGAAGATTAAAGTTTGATTTTTACTGTCACAAATGGAACAATATTTGACGAAGTTCGTAGCAGGAATTTTGTGAAAAGGCATAAAAATGAACATTATGTACTAATAATATTTATTATTATGTACTAATTGGTTAAAAGTATTATGTACTAATAATATTTATTATTATGTACTAATAATATCATTTTGTTGTGGTTGACAATAATGGTCCCTCAAGTATTGACTACACAACACTTTATGAAATAAAATTCTATAATTATTATAATTATTATACACCGTATTAATAGTACAACCAACCGAAGCACATAAGTTATAATTATTCCTTACATATTTATCTTTCTTTATGAGTTTCTCGGTTTTTTGCATTTAACGTTTTGATATCTTCTTTGTGTGTATCGTTTATTTTTTTTATTTATAAGTGGATGAGGACTAAGTATGTGGTGCAGTTAGTTTAAGCATCACAAACTTCCTTGAAGACTATACCCATGGATTACCGTTTTCCTGAGTAAATGAACTAACTCGCATCATACATCTTTATTTTAATGTCAAACTCAAATCATGTTTAACTATCATATGTCTAGATTATATTGGTGTGTGGCCTTGCGTAAATAACAAGTGGTATTTTAACATCAGTTTCATTCCATCTTTGATTTCCTTTGAAGAATAATTTTCAGCTTTCACTTATCAACCGAAGCACATAAGTTATAATTATCCTCATAATGAAGCCTATTTATGAAGTGCCAAAGAACAACTTGGCTACAACTTTTAGTTATATATAGATTTTATGTTTCTATATACTAGTATATATATATAAACGAATAGATATAGTCATATAGATAGATGTACAAAGGAATATAATAGTCCTGGTGGTTTGTCTTTTAAATCGTCTCAAAATTTATCATCAACTTCTTATATATTTCACTCTCTCATTCTCGTCTTCTCCCTCTCACTCCAACCGAACCACCATCTCCCTTCTCCTATCTCTCGACAAACACTCACACACAAATACAATATATATATATATAAATATAGACGTTGATATATGATCATTGAGCACCGTCACTTTTTTAAACATCACCACCACCGGCCGAGCCTACTACTACTAACACTGTTCGACTACTACTCAAAGTACTACGGCTGCCATTACTATCACTACTGTCGCTGTTTGATTATTATTATCATCACGACTACCTTTAAAGAGCATAAAAGTAGTCATATGTAAGATTCCTATACTATAGTAATATGTTGTAATCAAAGTGCTAGTTAAATGCCCACTAAATAACTATGTATATATATATTAATATATGTTATATACGTAAATATATATATATATATATTAAAATATAATATAACTTGACCCAAGCCAATTATATTTGATGTTAAAGGTGAGCAATTTCTCTATCTTTTAGATATATAAAGTTGTGTTGTTTCTACGTGTTTTCGATATATAGTATATATGTCTTTATTTAAGTTTGTATAGATATATGATTCTGGTTGATGATCGATGATGACTACGCTGCTCACGACCGAAGAAGGAAGGGAAGGAGACAGGTGGTTGTTCGGACTTCCGGCTGGGGGTGTTTACAGAAGACGTATGTGATTTTGTATATTGTATATATTTATATTAGCATGATATATATGATATATATATAAACTAATAGGAACCATGATAATTTAGGGAAGGAGAACTTATCTTGATATAGCCGGTCGAATGATGATGATGGATGAAATCAGATCCAAGGATCAATAGATTGCAAGAGACGATTCGTGCTGATAACGTGTTATAAAAACTAGAAAAGAGAAGAGAGAATATGCAGAGAGAATTTCTTATATTGTTTCTATTGAATTTCAATCGATCGATCCATATTTATATACAAAATATCTAAAGAAAAACAAATCATATGGGACCTTATACAAATAATTCATAAGTAAATACAAATGATGGTGGGACCATGTGGACCCATATGTTCAATAATTATTCATAACAAGGAGTACTTTTTTTGTTAAAAATTTAAAAAAAGTCATGTAGCATGTTGTCAAGTCTTGCTATCATGAGTTGGGGAAAGGATTCCCTAAAATTACTACTAACTTGATAGGTCAAGTTAGAGTAATCTTGACCTTTGATTTTAAAAGGTTAAGATTAAATAATCATCTTTTAATCTTAACCCTTGATTTTAAATCAAAGGTCAAGATTTACCCAACTTGACTAAGTTGGGTAACTTTAGGGAATCCTTATCCCATGAGTTGATGCCGTGGTTTGAAATTTTCATGGTAACTTACAGGTCACATGTTTAATGAGAGCTTAGTTTGAGTATAGTCAGGTTCAAGTCTGAATAGGCAGAATTTACCCTTATTAATCATTGTGTTTCCGGACAGATTATTAAGGGGTTTTTCCCCATTGGGTATTTGAAATAGGCATTTCTACTTTGAGTGAGCTCTCCAACGCGGACTAGGTTTAGACAACGTATGCTAGACCTCTCGCTGTCGAATCGCGACACGAAGTTTCAAGCGAAATTCACCTTCCAAAAAAAAAAGTCTTGGTGTCGGTGACTCACCATCCTTATACATGAATCGCAAGATATAATTTCTTCATTTATCTTTGGTAAGTTTTGAACTTGTAGCCTATAACTTTAATATGTGGACCAATGTGGTCACATGGTGGCGGTTCCACTTAGATTTCACAAAATAACAATGAATTTTCACAAAATACCTAACAAAATTAAAAAAAAATCGCAATGAGTTAATGTAAAATCGCAATGATCGAGGTTCTCAAAATCGTAGTGTGAATTCGAATCTTTATGCGATTCTGAAGTTCTTTATGAGTGTCTGAAGTTATATTATATAATCCTGAAGTTCTTTATATGATTCTGAAGTTTTCTATGAGATTTTTAAGTTTTTTATGGAATTCTGAAGTTTTTATGTAATTTTCAAGTTCTTTATGCGATTATGATGTTCTTTATCCAATTTTCATATAAGAGACGACGAATTAGGCTGGTTCTTATATAGTCTTGTATAAAGAACTTCGGAATCTTGTGAAGAACTTTAAAATCGTATAAAAAACTTCATAATCTCATAAAGAAATTCATAACCTCATAAAGAGCTTAGAATCACATAAAAAACTTCAAATTCTCATATCGATTTTAACGATTTCGTTGCAATTTTCAGGTTCTCATTGCAGTTTTTAAAATCTCGTTGAAATTTATTCGCTTTATCGCGATTTTTTTTGGATATTTTTCGAAAATAAAAAAATAAATTGGGTAAATTGATATATTGATATATTTCTTTAAAATATTAGGTATTAACGTTATTTTCGATATTTAAAATAACATTTAAAAGAAAAGAATATATATTTCATGAAAACAAAATCTAGATTTAAATAATTAAAGTTAATACATATAATACTTTTTATTTAATGAAAATTAAAGTCGGTTTAGTTTTTCAGTTTTTCCCATTGCCACAAATTGTCACTTCGGTTCCCTTACCCTACATGTATTGACACTTTTTGGCGTCAAGCGAATCAACACCATAGACCGACTGAAGTAACCATTGGTAGCATTGGAAACAAATAAAAAAACATTTGGGACCTATGCATTTGCTATTATTATATATATACATTTTAAGACACACTTAGGAATAGTAATGTTTTTATCTTTTGAACTTTTTCACCAAACTTTTTCATTTTCTATTTTTGCCCCTTAACTTCACTCTTTTTAATTTTTGATTTCAACCCTCAAGTTTCTAAGCTTTTAACTTTACTCTCAACTTTGATTTCCTATTTTTGTCTCCTAAATTTTTCCTTTTTTCATTTTCACTTTAAACCCCCCAGGTTTCTTAACAATTACTTTGACCACCTAATTTTTTGGATTTACTTACGGTTTCACCACAACTTTTCGAATTCCTTTTTCTGCCCCTAAGTTTTGTCCGTCTTTATTCCCACTTTGCACCCCCGGGTTTTCTAGCTTTTATTTTGACCACATGATTCTTTGACTTACGTTTTTTTAAACTTATTTACGGTTACCTCTTATATAAACTTTTAGGGTTTCTAACTTTTATCATCAAACTATTGAATTTTTCAACCTTGGCCACCCATTTTTTTTTACTTTCTACCCAAATAGTAAACTTTAGGTGTTTTTAACCTTTACAACCAAACTTTTTGGTAATGTTAAATGTCTGTTTGCACGATGCAGTTACGATAGTGTTAGTGGGGATGATGTGGTGATGGCAGCGACGACGAGTGGTGTAGGTTATTAATGTAAAGTTAATTGATGTAAAAGATGTTAATTAGTGTAATTAATTTATGATTTTATTTATACCTTTTTAAATAGACTTTTGCACCACTTTTAATTTTTCGTGTTGTATTTTTTTAGATTTATAATATCCTTTAATATACGTTTATCATTTATATGTATCAACCACCTTATACGCGTCGCAAATTTTATGTATGGTGAAGTTTTCCGGGGCAACGCCCGGGTAAAAAACTAGTTTGATAAAATTTGGCAATACTCCTTCACTTTTAGCACAAATTGGTAACCATTTAGATGACCACATGTGACGTTTTGATTGGTTTAAATTTGGTGCTTAAACTTGCCAAATATTACATTTTGGCACTACATATTTCCCTTTAGAGAGTAAAGTAAGATTCGGATAGATTCGAGATAGGCTAGGAATTTTTTTAAACGGATACGAATAAGTTAGTTGATGCATATACAGGAGCTGGTTATTACGACATATAAACACGGAGGAGATTAATCTTATATACTATTGTAGCATGATAGTTATTTGCGAATTCTCTTTTATATTATTATATTATTATTAGTTCTAAATAGCACATAAACACTACTAGAAAAACAGCTATTCTTGACGCGCAATGCGCGTCATAAAGGGGTCAGATGACGCGCAAAAGCGCGTCAAGGAAGGACCAGTCATAAATTTTCATGACCCGCATTTGGGCGTCATCCGTCTATGACGCGCACTTATGACACACATTTATGACTCTCCTTTTTGACCTTCGTAGTAGAGAGTCATAACCTTTATGACCCACTTTTTTGACATATGTTTTTGCGTGTCATAACCTATAAAATCATTTTTTTTTTATTTTTTCTGTTTTTTAAAACCTGATTATATACATAATAAACCTGGCAATAAATTAACCTGATAATAGTACAAAACTAACGCATTTCATATATATCAAAACCATGCGTCACCAATTCATTACATAACGATTCATGTCCAAATAGATACCGATAATTAGTTATGAATACGACATTACATAATAATATAATTATCTACATATATTGCACATGTTCCCAGCTAAATATGAATACGACATTGTCATGAACCCTGGCTTTCTGGATGTGCCACACACACTCATCCGAATCAAGTTCCCGATCTCCTATT